>OX421496.1:30599684-31029684 GCA_949126835.1 Anisus vortex | reverse complement strand
CACTTAGATTATATTGCTGTCTAGTTTGCTGCATCCTGTACAATTGACCGTCTCACTTAGATTATATTGCTGTCTAGATTGCTGCATCCTGTACAATTGACCGTGTCACTTAGATTATATTGCTGTCTAGTTTGCTGCATCCTGTACAATTGACCGTGTCACTTAGATTATATTGCTCACACATAGGATGGAGAATGTCTCGATAAATATTTACTCATCTCTGCATGCAAGGCAAAGGGCATGATGCATGAGTTACTTGTTTCCTTCAGCTTAATGCATACAACTTACTCACTACAAATTGTCGTACTCACTACAACTTACTCCATATAATTACAACTTACTCCATATAACTTACTTATTTCAACTTACTCTATATAGCTTACTTATTGCAACTGACTTATATAAATGTACCCCTACAAATTATTCAATAATTGTATTAAATTGTGTGTATTTTACCCTGTAGCTATGGTCTTTTATACGATTTTATGAAAAGAAAATGTTATGCAGCTCTCATTGACCTTCATAAAAGTGTTTCCTGATACAAAAAAGTCTAAATACACTTAAACCTATGGAATAAAAAGTCTACAAATAGAGATTATATTTTAAAACAATCTTTAATCCCAAACGTAGATAAATTCTTATTAATTCAGGATAAAATTAAAAATAATGCCGAAAGGCTACTTCACCTCAAGACAAAATCCAAAGGTTCATCAGACCCTAGGCGCCTTCATATACTAAATTTATAAAAACCTGTTCATTTAAGGCTCCCTAATGAAATAATTTATCACTTTTGCCCTTTTGGAAAATATCTAGATTCTAGCAGTCTTTCAGCTTGTGAATCAGCAAGTTTTCACCCTTTTTTTGGGGACAAAAACAAAATAAACGACTAAAACTTTAAGATTGCGGTTCGAGGCTTTCGAGAAACTGGGGTGCGCTCTTCTTAACGGTTTTATTGGAGTAAGGTTAAATAGTCTGCAACCACATTCTGTGGTCTGCAATCCGCTTTTTACGCTTTATCTAAAGACTGATTGTGCAGATGGTAAAAATCTTGTAGCAAATACTGAGTGTGGGAAGTCTGCCCCATTTGTACCGGTGTGTAGGGCACTTCTCTAACTACTTCTGTTCTGAGCCAGGTTCTCCCAGTTTCCGACATCTACATCTATATCCTTTAGGTCGCGCTTGCAGACGTCATTGAACCTAAGTTGGGGGGCGGCCAGTAGCTCTCTTGCCTTCAGTGAGCTCTGTATATAACAGCAATTTCGGAATTTGCCCATCCTCCATCCTGGAAATATGGCCAAGCCCCCGGAGACGTCGTAGGCGAAGGAGACTGACTATGCTAGGCATGTTAGCTCGTAGCAAGAACTCGCTGTTTGTTAAGCGGTCCTTCCAACAGATCCCAAGTATGCGTCTGAAGCAGTGCATGTGAAAAGAAGACAGTCTCTTTTCTTGCGATGCTTAGAGGGTCCAAGTTTCGCTGGCGTGCAGGAGAGTGATGATTACACATACACGATAGACAGTTATTTTTGTATTAATGGTCATCATCTTGTTGTCCCATACGCGTTAGCCTGGATAAAGTTGCGGATGCCTTGCCAATTCTCTTGCTGATTTCTGTGTCCAGTGATAGATCGGTGGTGATGGTGGAGCCAAGGTATGTGAACTGATCAACAACATCCAATTTGTTTCCGTTGATGTAAATGTTGGGTGGGTCAGCTCATTGAACCATCACGTTGGTCTTATACTAATTGTTAGACAAAAATCTTGGATGGTCTTGGCGAAGCGGGCCATCAAAGATTGTAGCTCCTCTTCGGTGTGTGTGACAAAGGGGGCGTCATCCGCGAACAGAAAGTCTTTGACTTTTCTTCTGCGGATTTTTCGCCTTGCCCTCACCCTGGACAACTTGAAAAGCCATCCATCTGACCGGATGTGCAAGTAAATATAATGTAATTATGGTTGATAAATGATAATACTAATCTTATAACACATGAAACAACGCAATGCGGCTCATATTGACCTGCCCTCCAACCTCTAAAATGTCCGATTAATGACTAACTTTAGCAAAACTCTCTTTTTAACCAAAACAACTTTTTAAAAGTGTCACTTTGCTACTCTGTCCACAACTCCATTTTAGTTCGCTCTACTCATTTGTTTAAAGTTGAATTACAGCTTTTAAAAGGGGGGTTCCAGGCGCCCTACCACCTCACCAACCCCAACCCACCAGTCCAACCGTTTCAAACTCCATTTACGTCATTGGTGACTGACCTAAAGTATGTTTTTTAAGAGATTTTTTTCTTTTCTTTTTAAGTTTATCTTCAAGACTTAGTTTAATGTTTACCATGTAAGACGGGTCTGTCTCATTGTCCTATAAATATAACGGCCTTCATCAGTCCACCTGGAGTTTGTTACACCTGGTGCCAGGGCAGCGTGGGAGCCTAAGCTCTTTCTCTCCTGGCAACGGTGCTCAACATGCCAGGTAAATTTACATTTCTGTATCACAACAAGGCTGCACGAAGCATAATATGAAGCCTTATGCCAGATTTTTGGTAAAGTTCATTATCTGAGATGAAATTCTTTTTTTTAATTAAAAATTTATGAAAGGTATTTGGCTCAAAGTGTTTGTCTAATTTCGTCCAAAAACTCCAAAATTAGAACAAAGTCATCATACGCTGTCTAAAACTATTCGAGGAATTTTTCTAAAAATAAGTTCACTAAAACAGCTTGCATTCTTATCGAAGATCTGTATGAGGAAAAGAGAAACAATGGCACGGAAGCCATTACCTATGTAACAAATGAAAAGTAAACCTTAAGAAATTAAACCTGAAAAATCGAACTCGCCATGTTTCGTCTCTCCTTTCGTTGTATTGGTGAAATTACCCGGCGCGATATTGTAAATTGAAATTATTGGTGAATTTACCCGGCACGACATTGTAAAGTCTAATTATTGGTGAATTTACCCGGCGCGACATTGTTTAAGTCTAATTATTGGTGAATTTACCCGGCGCGACATTGTTTAAGTCTAATTATTGGTGAATTAACCCGGCACGAGATTGTTAAGTCTAATTATTGGTGAATTAACCCGGCACGAGATTGTTAAGTCTAATTACGGCTTGTAAATGGTTTGCAATTTTTTTATTGATTTTTTTGGTTTGGTGGAAAGGGGGGAGGGATGGGTGCTCCTTTAAATGTCAAGTGACTTTACTTTGAAAGTCAAGTGACTTTACTTTGAAAGTCAAGTGACTTTACTTTGAATATCAAGTGACTTTACTTTGAATGTCACGGGACTTTACTTTGAATGTCACGTTACTTTACTTTGAATGTCACGTGACTTTACTTTGAATGTCACGTTACTTTACTTTGAATGTCACGTGACTTTACTTTGAATGTCACGTGACTTTACTTTGAATACCCTGCACGGTGGCAGAGTGGCAGCGCGTTCGACTGACGTACCGAAGGTCCTGGGTTCAAATCAAGGTGAAGGCTTGGATTTATATCCTGATCTGGAGAGTTTCCCTGAGTCTACTCAGCTCTGATGGGTACCCTGACTTGTGCTGGCCACACAATCCCCCTAGAATGCCGTGGCCAAAGAAACTGATGAACTTTGCTTCACCTGCCACATGGATCGATATGGTCCGACTTTACTTTTACTATTCGAGATGAATTGGTCCATCTGCTTGTTTTATCTCTGATTTGTTTGTTTTTTTTTTACTTTTTTTTAAAACATAATTATATCGATTGGTTTGAGTTCATGTATTTATATACACAATTATTGACAAATATTGAAAATATTGTTAGGATGGGATACGCACTAATAGACAATTATATAAGGCACTTGACAACCATTGTTTTCTGGCTTTTTTCTACTTTATTATTTTTTTTTATGTTCGATTATTATTATTATTAATAAAGTCTATTATGAAAAACATAAAAATAATCTAACAAAATAAAATGCTTTTTTTATACTCTTTTAAAAAATGTAAATGCTATATAGGGAAAAACAGGATATATTAGAAACCAAGAAACCAAGAAACCAACCAATCTTAAATTTAGTAAAAAGTGAAAGAGACTTGTTTACTAAGTGATTGTATCATTTTTTGCTTGACCTTTAATATTAATAATAATAATAATAATAATAATAATATGAGACTTATATAGCGCATATCCCGTTCCCGTTGGGAACAGTTCTATGCGCTGCTGTAAACATAGTGCTGCCTGTTGGCGCAAATACGTTTACAGGCCCAAAACTCCTGCAGGGCGACAGGGATCCGCCGGTGGCTTTGATAGAACCCGCGACCTGTCCGTTGGTTTTGGGTTGACAGTCCGGTGTGTGTTTATGCATGATTCAAAATTATTAACTGTTTAGGTTTAATATTGTGTGTTTATGCATGATTCAAATTTGTTTAACTGTTTAGGTTTAATATTGTGTGTTTATGCATGATTCAAATTTGTTTAACTGTTTAGGTTTAATATTGTGTGTTTATGCATGATTCAAATTTGTTTAACTGTTTAGGTTTAATATTGTGTGTTTATGCATGATTCAAATTTGTTTAACTGTTTAGGTTTAATATTGTGTGTTTATGCATGATTCAAATTTGTTTAACTGTTTAGGTTTAATATTGTGTGTTTATGCATGATTCAAATTTGTTTAACTGTTTAGGTTTAATATTGTGTGTTTATGCATGATTCAAATTTGTTTAACTGTTTAGGTTTACCTTTTCATTTTCATTTTTTTTTCATTACACAAGCAATAATGTTTAAAATGTTGGGATTAATTTCATATTTTATATGGTAATACGATTTCAAAGTTTTGCTATACCACTACATCTCGCACCCCCTCCCCTAAGCAAAAAAAAAAACAAAACACATATGGATTGCAAAATTGTTCGTTCAGTTAAGCATGTTCTTAATTGCCCGAACTAGTTTCGGTCGAATCAGGTATCGTTCAATTCGCAAGAGCTACAGTTTGCTCTTAAATGGGCTCATGCACTTTCGCCGACATTAGGGCAAGCTCGGAAGCTCTGCGAAATGGTGCTCTTGTTTTTAACTGGCCTATTTTTAGCGCTGAGGCGAACTGCCGGATGTTGTTATTGCTGCAAAATGGCTGCGCTCACAGACGAAGAAGCTTTGGGTGTTGCGATTACATTGCACACAGATTTTTTGCAATATTGTTCAAGGCCTTGGTTTTTTTCACCCTTATTTTTATAGTCCCGTTGGGGTGAGTTCCGCAGGCATGGAACATTTTCCCATGCATCTATGAATATTACTAGACTGTCTTCTGACATCTCTGGCAGCTGACTGTCTTGTAAGACGCCATTTTTTTTCATTAAGACTAGGCAATTTTGGTGCCTTTTCGCATAATGAACGTGATCAATTCAGCCAATCAATACGCGGCTTCGTCAACATGTCGACGAAGCAATCGTTCGCCCGAATTTGGCTCGCCGATACCCCCCGAGATGTCGCTTGTCGAGCAATAGATCGCCCTGTTAAGCGCGAAAACGACGAAAGGCGAGCAATTTACGAAGCGAACCCTTGCTCGGGCTGTTCGGCGAAGTACAATTCGGGCAATTAAGAACATGCTTAACCTTGAACATCATCTGTGCAGCCATTGGAAATCCAATATTGTATACCCTTCAGCTTGATCATTCATATTTTGACAATTACAATTTACGCTGTGTTGGTTTGCATTTTAACCAAACGTATGATCTTTTCATATGATCTTTTCATATGATCTTTAAATTTCAGTTTAAAATGTGTTTAGGTTTCTGTATGTGTGTGTTTACAAAATGACAAATCAGTTATCTTGCTGGTTTTCGCTTCCTTGCATCAACAGATTCTCTTATATAAACTAGAATATTATGCTCATCCGTGATTTTAGCTCTAGTTTTTTTAAGCGTTTTAAATAATTGTATTTTGTTGGTTTTCAGTAATAGTTCAGGCAACCCATTACAATGCCACACATGAAGAAAGACCACTTATATGGTTTGCTTAGTTCTATGTTGTTGTTTAATTTCGTTTTTTAAATATTTTCAGGAGAGTCAATAAAGGGCTCCCGAAATCAAGCTCCGGGGTACTTTCCCTTATGCCTGGCTCCTACATCACTTCATTGCTCCTACATCACTTCATTGCTCCTACATCACTTCATTGCTCCTACATCACTTCATGGCTCCTACATCACTTCATGGCTCCTACATCACTTCATTGCTCCTACATCACTTCATTGCTCCTACATCACTTCATTGCTCCTACATCACTTCATTGCTCCTACATCACTTCATTGCTCCTACATCACTTCATTGCTCCTACATCACTTCATTGCTCCTACATCACTTCATTGCTCCTACATCACTTCATTGCTCGTAAACTCACTTCATTGCTCCTACATCACTTCATTGCTCGTAAACTCACTTCATTGCTCCTACATCACTTCATTGCTCCTACATCACTTCATTGCTCCTACATCATTTCATTGCTCCTACATCACTTCATTGCTCGTAAACTCACTTCATTGCTCCTACATCACTTCATTGCTCCTACATCACTTCATTGCTCCTACATCACTTCATTGCTCGTAAACTCACTTCATTGCTCGTACATCACTTCATTGCTCGTAAACTCACTTCATTGCTCCTACATCACTTCATTGCTCCTACATCACTTCATTGCTCGTAAACTCACTTCATTGCTCCTACATCACTTCATTGCTCGTAAACTCACTTCATTGCTCCTACATCACTTCATTGCTCCTACATCACTTCATTGCTCCTACATCACTTCATTGCTCCTACATCACTTCATTGCTCCTACATCACTTCATTGCTCGTAAACTCACTTCATTGCTCCTACATCACTTCATTGCTCGTAAACTCACTTCATTGCTCCTACATCACTTCATTGCTCCTACATCACTTCATTGCTCCTACATCACTTCATTGCTCCTACATCACTTCATTGCTCCTACATCACTTCATTGCTCGTAAACTCACTTCATTGCTCGTACATCACTTCATTGCTCGTAAACTCACTTCATTGCTCCTACATCACTTCATTGCTCCTACATCACTTCATTGCTCGTAAACTCACTTCATTGCTCCTACATCACTTCATTGCTCGTAAACTCACTTCATTGCTCCTACATCACTTCATTGCTCCTACATCACTTCATTGCTCGTAAACTCACTTCATTGCTCCTACATAACTTCATTGCTCCTACATCACTTCATTGCTCCTACATCACTTCATGGCTCCTACATCACTTCATTGCTCCTACATCACTTCATTGCTCCTACTTCACTTCATTGCTCCTACATCACTTCATTGCTCCTACATCACTTCATTGCTCCTACATCACTTCATTGCTCCTACATCACTTCATTGCTCGTAAACTCACTTCATTGCTCCTACATCACTTCATTGCTCCTACATCACTTCATTGCTCCTACATCACTTCATTGCTCGTAAACTCACTTCATTGCTCCTACATCACTTCATTGCTCCTACATCACTTCATTGCTCCTACATCACTTCATTGCTCCTACATCACTTCATTGCTCCTACATCACTTCATTGCTCGTAAACTCACTTCATTGCTCGTACATCACTTCATTGCTCGTAAACTCACTTCATTGCTCCTACATCACTTCATTGCTCCTACATCACTTCATTGCTCGTAAACTCACTTCATTGCTCCTACATAACTTCATTGCTCCTACATCACTTCATTGCTCCTACATCACTTCATGGCTCCTACATCACTTCATTGCTCCTACATCACTTCATTGCTCCTACATCACTTCATTGCTCCTACATCACTTCATTGCTCCTACATCACTTCATTGCTCCTACATCACTTCATTGCTCCTACATCACTTCATTGCTCCTACATCACTTCATTGCTCGTAAACTCACTTCATTGCTCCTACATCACTTCATTGCTCCTACATCACTTCATTGCTCCTACATCACTTCATTGCTCCTACATCACTTCATTGCTCCTACATCACTTCATTGCTCCTACATCACTTCATTGCTCCTACATCACTTCATTGCTCCTACATCACTTCATTGCTCGTAAACTCACTTCATTGCTCCTACATAACTTCATTGCTCTACATCACTTCATTGCTCCTACATCACTTCATTGCTCCTACATCACTTCATTGCTCCTACATCACTTCATTGCTCCTACATCACTTCATTGCTCCTACATCACTTCATTGCTCCTACATCACTTCATTGCTCCTACATCACTTCATTGCTCCTACATCACTTCATTGCTCCTACATCACTTCATTGCTCCTACATCACTTCATTGCTCCTACATCACTTCATTGCTCCTACATCACTTCATTGCTCCTACATCACTTCATTGCTCCTACATCACTTCATTGCTCCTACATCACTTCATTGCTCGTAAACTCACTTCATTGCTCGTAAACTCACTTCAATGCTCCTACATCACTTCATTGCTCCTACATCACTTCATTGCTCGTAAACTCACTTCATTGCTCCTACATCACTTCATTGCTCGTAAACTCACTTCATTGCTCGTAAACTCACTTCAATGCTCCTACATCACTTCATTGCTCCTACATCACTTCATTGCTCGTAAGCTCACTTCATTGCTCGTACATCACTTCATTGCTCGTAAACTCACTTCATTGCTCCTACATCACTTCATTGCTCGTAAACTCACTTCATTGCTCCTACATCACTTCATTGCTCCTACATCACTTCATTGCTCCTACATCACTTCATTGCTCCTACATCACTTCATTGCTCCTACATCACTTCATTGCTCCTACATCACTTCATTGCTCGTAAACTCACTTCATTGCTCCTACATCACTTCATTGCTCGTAAACTCACTTCATTGCTCCTACATCACTTCATTGCTCCTACATCACTTCATTGCTCGTAAACTCACTTCATTGCTCGTAAACTCACTTCATTGCTCCTACATCACTTCATTGCTCCTACATCACTTCATTGCTCGTAAACTCACTTCATTGCTCGTAAACTCACTTCATTGCTCCTACATAACTTCATTGCTCCTACATCACTTCATTGCTCGTAAACTCACTTCATTGCTCCTACATCACTTCATTGCTCCTACATCACTTCATTGCTCCTACATCACTTCATGGCTCCTACATCACTTCATTGCTCCTACATCACTTCATTGCTCCTACATCACTTCATTGCTCCTACATCACTTCATTGCTCCTACATCACTTCATTGCTCGTAAACTCACTTCATTGCTCGTAAACTCACTTCAATGCTCCTACATCACTTCAATGCTCCTACATCACTTCATTGCTCCTACATCACTTCATTGCTCCTACATCACTTCATTGCTCCTACATCACTTCATTGCTCCTACATCACTTCATTGCTCCTACATCACTTCATTGCTCCTACATCACTTCATTGCTCCTACATCACTTCATGGCTCCTACATCACTTCATTGCTCCTACATCACTTCATTGCTCCTACATCACTTCATTGCTCCTACATCACTTCATTGCTCCTACATCACTTCATTGCTCGTAAACTCACTTCATTGCTCGTAAACTCACTTCAATGCTCCTACATCACTTCAATGCTCCTACATCACTTCATTGCTCCTACATCACTTCATTGCTCCTACATCACTTCAATGCTCCTACATCACTTCATTGCTCCTACATCACTTCATTGCTCCTACATCACTTCATTGCTCCTACATCACTTCATTGCTCCTACATCACTTCATTGCTCCTACATCACTTCATTGCTCGTAAACTCACTTCATTGCTCGTAAACTCACTTCAATGCTCCTACATCACTTCAATGCTCCTACATCACTTCATTGCTCCTACATCACTTCATTGCTCCTACATCACTTCAATGCTCCTACATCACTTCATTGCTCCTACATCACTTCATTGCTCCTACATCACTTCATTGCTCCTACATCACTTCATTGCTCCTACATCACTTCATTGCTCCTACATCACTTCATTGCTCGTAAACTCACTTCATTGCTCGTAAACTCACTTCAATGCTCCTACATCACTTCATTGCTCCTACATCACTTCATTGCTCCTACATCACTTCATTGCTCGTAAACTCACTTCATTGCTCGTAAACTCACTTCAATGCTCCTACATCACTTCATTGCTCCTACATCACTTCATTGCTCCTACATCACTTCATTGCTCGTAAACTCACTTCATTGCTCGTAAACTCACTTCAATGCTCCTACATCACTTCATTGCTCCTACATCACTTCATTGCTCGTAAACTCACTTCATTTGTATTCGAAAGAAACAAAAAAACTTTCACACTAACCAATTTGTTTTTAAACTCGACTGTAAAGCTCGAAAGAATGTCCAGGATTGCCCAGACAACAGCATCACTAAAGAGGCTCAAGACAATATGGAAAGACAAGAACCTAGCCCTCAGCACCAAAATCAGGCTGATGCGCTCACTGGTCCTCTCCATTTTCTTGTATGCTTGTGAGTCATGGACACTGACAGCGGAGCTGGAGAATAGGATAAACGCCATGGAGATGAGATGCTTCAGGACCCTGCTCGGTATCTGTTACAGGGACCATATCACCAACGAACAGATAAGAAAAAGAATACAACAGGAAATTGGAGAGTATGAAAACCTGCTGGCCACAGCCAAGAAAAGAAAACTGGAATGGTATGGCCACGTCACCAGAACCAACGGGCTTGCAAAGACCATCCTGCAGGGTACCACCAGAGGAGGCAGAAAGAGAGGAAGACCAAAGAAACGTTGGGAAGATAATATCAAGGAATGGACAGGTACAAAACTGTGCGAGGCAATGAGAACGGCTGAGAGACGGGAGGAGTGGAGGAGGCTGGTTTACATGTCATCTGTGGCGCCCCAACGGTCTAACAGACTACGGGATATGTAGGATGTAGGATGTAGGTAAAGCTCGTTTAATAATGCATTAACTTCTTTATGTGTGACCTGCAGCAGACAAAATCGATTTCAATATAAAAAATCGATTCCATACCCTGGCACAAACTAATGCAGTTATGGTAAGAAGGAAGAGTGGAAAGGGGGGGGGGGGGGGAGAAAAACGGAAATGTCCTAGAAGGAAGTTATAAGGTTGTTGGTTTTTTATTTAGTTGAGAAAGTGGGTCAAGAATCTTGTCCCTCCCCCTGGGAGTATATTCCTCAATAAGAATGAAGCCATGTTCATGATTCCAGAATTGCCGGGGGAAAGGGGGTGTGTGACCTAAAGACCGTTGAGTGTACGATTCTCTGCTCTTGGCGATATTTTCAAGTAGAATTGGTACTCGATGCTACTTTAAATGCAATATTGATTCGTGGAGGTTGTAATATTAAAGTTTTTTTTTTTTTGTTACGGGCTAAGATTTCATTATATGCCCTGGTTCAGACAGGATAAGATTTCATTATATGCCCTGGTTCAGACAGGATAAGATTTCATTATATGCCCTGGTTCAGACAGGATAAGATTTCATTATATGCCCTGGTTCAGACAGGATAAGATTTCATTATATGCCCTGGTTCAGACAAGAATAGATAATATTTCATTATATGCCCTAATTTAGACAGGACAAGATTTCATTATATGCCCTGGTTCAGACAGGATAAGATTTCATTATATGCCCTGGTTCAGACAAGAATAGATAATATTTCATTATATGCCCTAATTTAGACAGGACAAGATTTCATTATATGCCCTGGTTCAGACATAGTTGTCCGCGGAGTTTTTGGTGCCCCGAAAGAGAACCCACAACATGCCTTTATGTTGTTGTTTTTTACTTTGGAAATATTTGTTTGGCAATATACGTTACAGTTTTAAAAGGCTGTACACAAGTTTTTTTCAACCACTGCAATGCCAGTAGCTAAGATATCTTATAGATTGTAGAGTGCATTATGGATTTATCAACGGGCATCATAAAGTGTAAAGGAAAAAACTTGAGCCTAACTTGAGCAACAGGAAATGTCTAAGCGAAACAAACAAAACGATTCACAGGTAATTGAAATATATCTAACAGTTGTTTACCTGTTTGATATCGGCATACTATGGTGATGGTCATATGACCAAACGGTCAGTAAACTACCTGCTTACTGCTCACCTTTGTGTATAATAATTCTCACATCTCTTTCTCAGCTTACGTCCGTCATCACCCGTCAGGCCATCACACCCCTTTCTCCCCTAAAGTCTACCCCATCCCCAAGCAGTTTGTTTACCTGGAGGCCAAAACATGCCGTTCTTTGTCAACATATACGTCCTGTGCTAATTATATAACGCTGTTATCTCCCTGATTAGCCTGAAAAAAATCTTATTTTAGATGTAAGGTAAGACCTCTATTTAGTTCATTGTGTCCATACAGATAGAGTGTTTGGATATTCATGATGTAGATGTATTGATATATAGATCAGTAGATCGTTAGATAGATAGATCGATACTTAGATAGATAGAATTGATTGATTAATTGGTGAATTGATTGCGAGTCAAGATAGAAAAAAAGACAGCCAGACACGAAAAAAACAACCAAAAAAAAGATATAGATAGATAGATAGATAGATAGATGGATAGATAGATAGATAGATAGATAAATGGATAGATAGATGGATGGATAGACAGACAGAGAGACAGACAGTCATATAGATAGATAGATAGATATATTTAGAGAGAGAGATATATATAGATAGATAGATAGATAGATAAATAGATAAATAAACAGATAGCTGGATGGATAGATAGATAGACTGAGATACAGACAGTCAGATAGTTAGATAGATAGATAGATAGATAGATAGATAGATAGATAGATGGATAGATAGATAGATAGATAGATAAATGGATAGATAGATGGATGGATAGATGGATAGATAGATAGATAGATAGATAGATAGATAAATGGATAGATAGATGGATGGATAGACAGACAGAGAGACAGACAGTCATATAGATAGATAGATAGATATATTTTGAGAGAGAGAGATATATAGATAGATAGATAGATAGATAAATAGATAAATAAACAGATAGATGGATGGATAGATAGACAGACTGAGAGACAGACAGTCAGATAGTTAGATAGATAGATAGATAGATAGATAGATAGATAGATAGATAGATAGATAGATAGATAGATAGATAGATAGATAGATAGATAGATAGATAGATAAATGGATAGATAGATGGATGGATGGATAGATAGATAGATAGATAGATAGATAGATAGATAGATAGATAGATAGATAGATAGATAGATAGATAGATAGATAGATAGATAGATAGATAGATATGACACCTAGACAGATATCCAGATGGTCTAGACATGAAACTCCAATAAACCAGGTTATGACGAAAGTTCGTTTACGTGCTTAGAATAAATACCGTTTGTTAGATGTTAGATAACAAGGCATCTGGTCTGCTTACACCTTAGGCCTTGCTCTCGTTTTAAAATTGAGTTCTTGAAGGACAAAAGCCTGGAACAAGTCGAACTGAGGTAGACGTTTAACCATTGCTTATAGGAACAAGATATGTAAATAATCTAAAGGTACAATTCACGAACATAATTAAAGCTTACATTGATTTATATCGGAAATTCCCGCTTTTCACATTTGAATGGATTTACCTGTTGTGTTTTTTTTTTAACTCTACTAAAAAAAAATTTTTCAAAGCGTTTAATGTCAAAGTTCAATGGATAGAACCGTTCACTCGTTTTAATCGCTGAGTTATTGTTCTTTTATTCTTGTAGACCGAAAAGAGATTAAAAGACGCAACGAAGATTGTGTGATTTCCTCTGGCATTGTTTTCCATTGGGATATAGATAAAGTGAAATCTAAGACTTCTATTTCAATTGGAGTGTTTACACAAATATAATACAGTTGTTGTTCATACAGCTTGTTTAAATAAAAGTAAGAAAAAACAACAGAATATTGAATACTATTTTAAAGAATAGGTAAATATTTTGTAATAATTAGCCTAGATTATTAATATTTTGACGTTTTTTCATGGTGTATAAAACAAATTAATCAACATCTTATTAGATACTTAGCCTATAGTTTTCAAAATATATTAGTCGGACATAGAATGTTTATCGTACCGGAGTTTATGTGTGATTTCAAAGAGCTGTGAGAAACAATATTTTTTTATGTTAGTAATTTCATAAATATAGATCTAGATTTTGTTTGTTTGCCGTCGTTTTATTCCTTGGAGTATTAACGGTTGGAATAGAGCCCCAAGTTGTGTGATAAATCATTTTGGTATCAGTTTGACCCTGATGGCCTGATTGACCATTGATTCAGTAGGTCAGTGGCCGAACTTATAAACGGACCACTGTCTGTGAGTGCGTCATGTATGGACGAAACTTTTTGATATTTCCGCCAATACCGGAAGGTTGGTTATTTTTTTATTGTATGTGCTTCATTACATCGTTAATTGAATAAATTGAGTTGTTCATTTTTTTCATTACATCTTTATTTGAATAAATATAGGTGTTCACGTGTTTCATTACAGCGTTATGTGAATAAATATAAGTGTATACGTGTTTCATTACATCGTTATTTTAACAAATATAGGTGTTTATGTGTTTCATTACATCGTTATTTGAATTAATATAGGTGTTTGTGTGTTTCATAATATTGGTGTTTATAAGTTCCTTTATTTAACCACTTTAGTATATAAAAAACATGTCGTAAGAATTGCACTGAAAAGAGAGTCTCCATTGGAAATTCACTTATTCCCTTTTTAATCTTTTACCTTTAAATAGGTCTAATTCGTTTGAAGAACTAGGAAACTGATATCTTAATTAAATGTACATTCTTATACAGCGTGGAACCAGACACTTATTGCCTCCACATAACAAGCCCCCGAAACTAAGAAGTTTCGAATTGTGTTGAAATAAGACTTAGCTTATGTAGGCCTATAAGCTTTCTTCTCTCCCCTTTACAGTACAAATTTGATTCTTAAGAGTTTGTATATCTAAGACATTTATAAGAGTTTATGTGGTCTACAGACAAACGTTTGGATTGGGATTTATAAACCTCGGGTTTCAATCCCTGTTTAGATATATAAATGTATATATCATACCGATGACATATCGAGTCAACCTATCTGAGACATCATAGAGGAAAGTAAAGTTGTAATGGCATTGTGTCGGCCACAAAATTCCCCAGTGAGCCCAGACCAAAAAAAAGTCTAGGCTTTGCATCATTCTATAAAGTAACAAAGTTAGATTTTCATTTGCATTAAAAGATATATGTGTTAAGTAGTTTATTATTAAACGTCTTATTATGGATTTTTTTATTATGTAGTAATTCTTTTAGACCTGTACTTGTATGAATATGTATGTCAAAGAAGATAACATCTGTACTTGTTGTATGAATATGTATGTCAAAGAAGACAACATTGAAGTTGAGTGAATAATAATAACAACGATATCTATAAAGGACTAAGGACATTTTTCTAAAGCCTCACAATGCGCTTTTATAAATTAAAGTGGCATACCAGTTCCCCTTCCAATACGCACAAATATACATGAAAAAACACAGACAAACGCCTGCTTTTATTTATAAGTGTCTGTCCATAAATGACGTAATGCGAATTTGGCCAATCTTTACCCACCCGCCCACCCCGGCCATTGTCATAAGTGGTCACGAACAGTAACCCTTAACTTTTATTCTGACGTTATAGAGTTCTGCAATCCCCCACCCCTCAAACTATAAATATATTTCCAGTTTCCAAACTAGCATATTTCAATTTACACAACACACATACAAACACACACACATACACACATACGCAATACACACATACACACACCAACACATAGGCCTATACTGGGTGCGTGGCGTCATTAAAGGACGGCCCCTTGTACGCTTACAGAATTACAAATGTTTGAAGATTGCTTTCTCCTTTACAACTGTATTTTCTTAATTCTATGCTAATATAAAATGCTCGAGACTTTATTTCACCTTGGCTTGGTACGATTACACCAGGTTACCTCCATTCTAGATGGTTTTTGGGTTGCCGCCTCCGCCTATGGGTATGAAATATTCAACAAGATTTCGCGATACTCCAAATGCCTTCATGTGATTCTATTCATAGAGTGATGACATAGAGTGATGACATAGAGTGATGACATAGAGTGATGACATAGAGTGATGACATGGAATGATGACATGGAGTGATGACATAGAGTGATGACATAGAGTGATGACATAGAGTGATGACATAGAGTGATGACATGGAGTGATGACATAGAGTGATGACATAGAGTGATGACATAGAGTGATGACATAGAGTGATGACATAGAGTGATGACATAGAGTGATGACATAGAGTGATGACATAGAGTGATGACATAGAGTGATGACATGGAGTGATGACATAGAGTGATGACATAGAGTGATGACATAGAGTGATGACATACAGTGATGACATAGAGTGATGACATAGAGTGATGATATAGAGTGATGACATAGAGTGATGACATAGAGTGATGACATAGAGTGATGACATGGAGTGATGACATAGAGTGATGACATAGAGTGATGACATAGAGTGATGACATACAGTGAAAGCGTCATGCGAAAGTGTTATCTTGAGATCAATGACAACGCTATTGACGTGTGCCATTGTTTATCTTTCGTTTCGAATAATTGTTTGTTGCTGTGTCTATATCGGCTCCATTTTTAGAAGATATGTGGAACATTATTCTAATATCAGCTTCTAAAATTACATCCTGACATTTTCTGCATGACTGACAGCCATAAATACAGACAGATAGTCAGACTGGCAGATAGAAAATAGAAACATGCACATATGCACACATACACACACGCACACACATAAATACAAACGTAACACATCATACACACATCCAAATGTTTATATATATATATACATACAGACATAACCCATACATACAAAGAGCTTTAAAAATCTTGTGTCACACTTGAGATCACTACTTTAATTGTAGCCTGTACATGTTTTACTTCCTTATACTCAAATTTACTTATCGCATTGTTTCACCCTCCCCTCCCCCCAAATGCAATATAATTGTGCTCAAGTGATATCCATAGTCTAAAACAATTCATATCCACTGCTGTTTTTATCTGTTGCTTTTTTAATGGACTATTAGTTTATATATTGTATACAAAGATATGAAGAACTCATTTGCATATACCTTGTTAGATTATATCGTTGTGGTAGCTCATGTTCTAGATTCTGATACTGGCTATGTAAAAGAGATTGTGTACTTTCGTGAAATAGTGGCATGGTTTAGTATATGTTTTACATTCGTGTACTATTGGATGACATAAGCATAGGATAATATGATCTGATAACTGATTTCAATCTCAGCCACGCAGAAGTAAGTGATAATAGTATTTTGTAAACTGAATCGGTGTTCTTGGATTGAGTAAAAAATTTAAATCAAGTTTAAAAATTGAATGTGTGTGTGTTTGTGTATCTGTGTGTCTTGGGTGACTGTGTGTGTGTGTGTGTGTATTTGTGTATGTGTTTGTGTGTGTGTTCGTGTATGTATTTCTGTATGTATGTGTGTTTGTTTTTGTGTGTATGAGTATGTGTTGTGTATGTGTTATTGTGTATATGTGTGTCTTGTGTAGATGTTGTATATTTGTTTGTATTTATGTATGTGTGTGTTAGTGTGTATGTATGTGTTTGCGTGAATGTATTTGTATGTATTTGTATGTAAGTTAATGTGTGTCATAGTCAAAGAGCTACATCCGAGAGTTCCTACTGGTTTAGAGAGATAGAGAAAACAAGAATAAATGAAATACAGAATGAAATACTTGGCAAAAGAAAGAATAAATGAAATACAGAAGGAAATACTTGGCAAAAGAAAGAATAAAAGACAGAGAAATATAAACAAAAGATTGTAAGAGATTTTTTTTCTTTTTTAATTAAATGAATGAAGAAAAATGAATGAAACATTACAAGTAAGAATGAATGATAGAATGAATGAAAACTGGATGAATGAATGAAAAGTTCATAAAAAAAAAGAAAAGAAAAAAAGATGGAAAGACAAAAAGATTATCTTGAGAAACGGAAGCTCTACATGTCAGGCCGATGACTTGTTTGTAATGAATTTCCTTGAAATGTCTGAAGAGTTCTCTAGGTCTATGTATACAGCGTGTAGATCTAGTGATTGAAAAGACAAAAAGAAAAAAAACATTTAATCTATGTATGAAAAAACCTATGAGTGGCAACTGCCTCTTGCCCTTACAAAACAACAAACACTACCCCATATCATGTCATCATATCATGAATTCCGTTCTTCAAATTTCTGTTTCCGTTCTAGACTAGACACTGAAGTAATAAACTTAACAAAGTCGTAGGGAAATTGGAACCTATCTAAATTTTCTGGTTTACTTTTCATGTTTCACAGAACCCAAAGTGACATATTTTCCTGACATTTTCATTGTATGGTAATACATGTATGTTAAAAATTAAGCTATTTTTAGATATGACGACGTATTGCGTGTATGGGTGCTTTTAGAATGATATTCACTCTTCACAAGTGGAAAGTGGAAAGTGGTGTTTTTATTATCTTTCTGGTTTCGTTTTATAGGTGATAGATGATAAATATCGTTAAACTAGGACCGTTTGTGTGTGTGTGTGTGTGTCTTGGTCTATGCCCAGTTTAATGTATTTGTGTGTATATTCTGCAAAATGTGTGAGTGTGGACAAATTTGAAATGTGTGGTCTATTGTGGTGTGTGTGGTCCAGTATGGTTTGTGGTGGTCCAGTATGGTGTGTGTGGTCCAATGTGGTGCGTGTGTGTGATCCATTGTGGTGCGTGTGTAAATTTCAATGTGGTGTGTGTGTGGTCCAGTATTGTGTGGTGGTCCAGTATGGTTTGTGTGTGATCCAGTATGGTGTGTGTGGTCCAGTATGGTTTGTGGAGGTCCAGCATGGTGTGTGTGTGGTCCAGTATGGTGTGTGTGTGGTCCAGCACTGTGCGTGCGTGGTCCAGTATGGTGTGTGTGGTCCATTATGGTTTGTGGTGGTCCAGTATAGTGTGTGTGGTCCAATGTGGTGCGTGTGTGTGATCCATTGTGGTGCGTGTGTAAATTTCAATGTGGTGTGTGTGTGGTCCAGTATTGTGTGTGTGGTCCAGTATGGTTTGTGTGTGATCCAGTATGGTGTGTGTGGTCCAGTATGGTTTGTGGAGGTCCAGCATGGTGTGTGTGTGGTCCAGTATGGTGTGTGTGTGGTCCAGCACAGTGCGTGCGTGGTCCAGTATGGTGTGTGTGGTCCATTATGGTTTGTGGTGGTCCAGTATAGTGTGTGTGTGGTCCAGTAAGCTGTGTGTGGTTCAGTATGGTTTGTGGTGGTCCAGTATAGTGTGTGTGTGGTCCAGTAAGCTGTGTGTGGTTCAGTATGGTTTGTGGTGGTCCAGCATGGTGTGTGTGTGGTGCAGTATGGTGTGTGTGGTCCATTATGGTTTGTGGTGGTCCAGTATAGTGTGTGTGTGGTCCAGTAAGCTGTGTGTGGTTCAGTATGGTTTGTGGTGGTCCAGCATGGTGTGTGTGTGGTGCAGCATGGTGTGTGTGTGGTGCAGCATGGTGTGTGTGTGGTGCAGCATGGTGTGTGTGTGGTGCAGTATGGTGTGTGTGTGGTGCAGCATGGTGTGTGTGTGGTGCAGTATGGTGTGTGTGTGGTGCAGCATGGTGTGTGTGTGGTGCAGCATGGTGTGTGTGTGGTGCAGCATGGTGTGTGTGTGGTGCAGCATGGTGTGTGTGTGGTGCAGTATGGTGTGTGTGTGGTGCAGTATAGTGTGTGCGTGGTCCAGTATGGTGTGTGTGGTCCATTATGGTTTGTGGTGGTCCAGTATAGTGTGTGTGGTCCAATGTGGTGCGTGTGTGTGATCCATTGTGGTGCGTGTGTAAATTTCAATGTGGTGTGTGTGTGGTCCAGTATTGTGTGTGTGGTCCAGTATGGTTTGTGTGTGATCCAGTATGGTGTGTGTGGTCCAGTATGGTTTGTGGAGGTCCAGCATGGTGTGTGTGTGGTCCAGTATGGTGTGTGTGTGGTCCAGCACAGTGCGTGCGTGGTCCAGTATGGTGTGTGTGGTCCATTATGGTTTGTGGTGGTCCAGTATAGTGTGTGTGTGGTCCAGTAAGCTGTGTGTGGTTCAGTATGGTTTGTGGTGGTCCAGTATAGTGTGTGTGTGGTCCAGTAAGCTGTGTGTGGTTCAGTATGGTTTGTGGTGGTCCAGCATGGTGTGTGTGTGGTGCAGTATGGTGTGTGTGGTCCATTATGGTTTGTGGTGGTCCAGTATAGTGTGTGTGTGGTCCAGTAAGCTGTGTGTGGTTCAGTATGGTTTGTGGTGGTCCAGCATGGTGTGTGTGTGGTGCAGTATGGTGTGTGTGGTCCATTATGGTTTGTGGTGGTCCAGTATAGTGTGTGTGTGGTCCAGTAAGCTGTGTGTGGTTCAGTATGGTTTGTGGTGGTCCAGCATGGTGTGTGTGTGGTGCAGCATGGTGTGTGTGTGGTGCAGCATGGTGTGTGTGTGGTGCAGCATGGTGTGTGTGTGGTGCAGTATGGTGTGTGTGTGGTGCAGCATGGTGTGTGTGTGGTGCAGTATGGTGTGTGTGTGGTGCAGCATGGTGTGTGTGTGGTGCAGCATGGTGTGTGTGTGGTGCAGCATGGTGTGTGTGTGGTGCAGCATGGTGTGTGTGTGGTGCAGTATGGTGTGTGTGTGGTGCAGTATGGTGTGTGTGTGGTGCAGCATGGTGTGTGTGTGGTGCAGCATGGTGTGTGTGTGGTGCAGCATGGTGTGTGTGTGGTGCAGTATGGTGTGTGTGTGGTGCAGCATGGTGTGTGTGTGGTGCAGCATGGTGTGTGTGTGGTGCAGCATGGTGTGTGTGTGGTGCAGTATGGTGTGTGTGTGGTGCAGTATGGTGTGTGTGTGGTGCAGTATGGTGTGTGTGTGGTGCAGCATGGTGTGTGTGTGGTGCAGTATGGTGTGTGTGTGGTGCAGTATGGTGTGTGTGTGGTGCAGTATGGTGTGTGTGTGGTGCAGTATGGTGTGTGTGTGGTGCAGTATGGTGTGTGTGTGGTGCAGCATGGTGTGTGTGTGGTGCAGTATGGTGTGTGTGTGGTGCAGTATGGTGTGTGTGTGGTGCAGTATGGTGTGTGTGTGGTGCAGTATGGTGTGTGTGTGGTGCAGCATGGTGTGTGTGTGGTGCAGTATGGTGTGTGTGTGGTGCAGTATGGTGTGTGTGTGGTGCAGTATGGTGTGTGTGTGGTGCAGTATGGTGTGTGTGTGGTGCAGTATGGTGTGTGTGTGGTGCAGTATGGTGTGTGTGTGGTGCAGTATGGTGTGTGTGTGGTGCAGTATGGTGTGTGTGTGGTGCAGTATGGTGTGTGTGTGGTGCAGCATGGTGTGTGTGTGGTGCAGCATGGTGTGTGTGTGGTGCAGCATGGTGTGTGTGTGGTGCAGCATGGTGTGTGTGTGGTGCAGCATGGTGTGTGTGTGGTGCAGCATGGTGTGTGTGTGGTGCAGCATGGTGTGTGTGTGGTGCAGTATGGTGTGTGTGTGGTGCAGCATGGTGTGTGTGTGGTGCAGTATGGTGTGTGTGTGGTGCAGCATGGTGTGTGTGTGGTGCAGTATGGTGTGTGTGTGGTGCAGCATGGTGTGTGTGTGGTGCAGCATGGTGTGTGTGTGGTGCAGCATGGTGTGTGTGTGGTGCAGTATGGTGTGTGTGTGGTGCAGTATGGTGTGTGTGTGGTGCAGTATGGTGTGTGTGTGGTGCAGTATGGTGTGTGTGTGGTGCAGTATGGTGTGTGTGTGGTGCAGTATGGTGTGTGTGTGGTGCAGTATGGTGTGTGTGTGGTGCAGTATGGTGTGTGTGTGGTGCAGTATGGTGTGTGTGTGGTGCAGTATGGTGTGTGTGTGGTGCAGTATGGTGTGTGTGTGGTGCAGTATGGTGTGTGTGTGGTGCAGTATGGTGTGTGTGTGGTGCAGTATGGTGTGTGTGTGGTGCAGTATGGTGTGTGTGTGGTGCAGTATGGTGTGTGTGTGGTGCAGTATGGTGTGTGTGTGGTGCAGTATGGTGTGTGTGTGGTGCAGTATGGTGTGTGTGTGGTGCAGTATGGTGTGTGTGTGGTGCAGTATGGTGTGTGTGTGGTGCAGCATGGTGTGTGTGTGGTGCAGTATGGTGTGTGTGTGGTGCAGTATGGTGTGTGTGTGGTGCAGTATGGTGTGTGTGTGGTGCAGTATGGTGTGTGTGTGGTGCAGTATGGTGTGTGTGTGGTGCAGTATGGTGTGTGTGTGGTGCAGTATGGTGTGTGTGTGGTGCAGCATGGTGTGTGTGTGGTGCAGTATGGTGTGTGTGTGGTGCAGTATGGTGTGTGTGTGGTGCAGTATGGTGTGTGTGTGGTGCAGTATGGTGTGTGTGTGGTGCAGCATGGTGTGTGTGTGGTGCAGCATGGTGTGTGTGTGGTGCAGTATGGTGTGTGTGTGGTGCAGCATGGTGTGTGTGTGGTGCAGTATGGTGTGTGTGTGGTGCAGCATGGTGTGTGTGTGGTGCAGTATGGTGTGTGTGGTCCATTATGGTTTGTGGTGGTCCAGTATAGTGTGTGTGTGGTCCAGTAAGCTGTGTGTGGTTCAG
Source organism: Anisus vortex (assembly GCA_949126835.1). Taxonomy (NCBI): domain Eukaryota; kingdom Metazoa; phylum Mollusca; class Gastropoda; family Planorbidae; genus Anisus; species Anisus vortex. The sequence goes on along the minus strand of OX421496.1, from coordinate 31,007,050 downwards.
TGTGGTGCGTGTGTGTGTTTCAATGTGGTGTGTGTGTGTGGTCCAGTATGGTGTATGACTGTATACAAATTGTGTGTGTTATAATATCATAACTATAACAATGTTATCATAAACTTGTTTCACATTCCTATCAATTAACTCAAACAGTGAAATAAAAATTGAAACCTTATCTTTAAGCTTCTACAGGAAACTCTAACCAGTTATTAATATCAGCATTCATTACTTCCTTATATATTTCCGGGCTGGTTCTTTTTGCGCTTGTTTAAATCAAAATTAAACAAGATCTAACCAATTGACAGTTATTGAACATTTGACCACAGTAAATAGTTAGTGCGTGTAACACGATGTTTCAATTCATAACTAACAATATATATATTTTTTACCTTATACATTTTGAACAAACATAGGTCTAATTGATTGGAACAAATCGTATTAATTATTAAATAGTGGTGTAGTTTAAATTATATTTTATAGCTAAGTATTCTTGCACTTTTATTGTAAGAAAAAAACTGCGCAACGATTAGTGCAAACTCTATATAAAAATAAAAGACAAGTGCAATTTATTAAGTTTTAGAGGATAGTATATTAGGAAATGATTTGGATCTAAAATTATTTTATATTTGTATTTATTATTTTAATATGTTAAACAGACATTGTATTTTCTAATTTATTTCATTGTTTGTTTCAGTGGAAAATGATGGATTTCCGTTCGCTGCTACCGAAGAAGAAATTCGACAGTTCGACAAAGCCCTATTCACGGGTAAGCAACCCAAGCAGAGAAAATCTTGGGCGAAAACGATTTCGGAAGGGACGCCACTTGCGTCGCTTCGGCGTCTTCAAGGTAAGGAAATATTTTCACGATTATTCCCCTTTTATCAATCAACACGCGTGAAGTGTTTTGCTTTATTTTTTCGTTGCTCTCGCGCCGAGCTGGTCATTAACTAACTAAACCAATGAACACAGCCTTTTACTAACATTTAGCTGTGTAGGGAAGTGAAAGTAAAGGGTGTGTTCATTTTAAATACAGACAATGTGACAAAAGGTTAGGGATTATTTTTTTGTATTAAAACGGTATCATTGAAGAAGAAAATTTATCTAATTTTTAAAAAAAGCTCATTTATATTAGTCGATGTTTTTATAACAAGGCAAAATGTACGAAGTGTAGAAAAATATTGAACAAGGATAATAAGTGACTCAAAGTAATTTGACTGATATTTTTATGTGGGATCTTCAGTTTGTCATTTTACAGATAACAAGCACACACATATTATATTGGAAGTTTATTGTTATCTTATTCTGACTTATAGATGATGATTGAATGCAGATATTTTAAAACATAAACTAATAGGCTCTGATAAAAATTAGCTTTTTGCTTGTTGTTTTTTTTTATTTTATTTTTTTATTATTTTCGGTTGTTTTTGGTAAAATGGAATACAAAAAATGTAAGTTAAACTTCAAATGCTTTTATATTGGCCGAACAATGGAAAAAGCCGAAATTCCTTTTAAAAACGCATGCCACAATATGAGGCAGCTTTCACACTAATTTATTGGTAACTGAGTACACTGGAATTGTGTTGTAAACACAATGCTTTGTCTTCATTTTAAGTCTAGCCCCCCCCCCCCCATACTAGGTTATCATTAATGCAGTATATATATATATATACGGGGCACGGTCATTGATATCCAATTTTAACAGGAAACTCTTATAATAGCATTCCAACACATGCAGTGCACTGAACAAAACAAACACTAAAATACATCGCCAACAAGGCAAAAGTACTAAACATAACTAACAGACCTAACAATGTTCAAACGATTGTAAGGAAGCCAGTCGAGCACTCGTCACCCGTCGGACCAAACTGGTCATATGACCAGTGTAGTCGCGTAGTTTCTGTGGCCACGACATACTAGGAGCTTGTGTGGCCAGCACAGTGCCCAGCATAAATTACTCCATCTAATGTCAGGTATCCATCAGAGCTGGGTAGACTCATGGACACACCCCCCCCCAGTCCCGGGAACAAATCCTAGCCTTCACAAAGAATCGAACCCAGGACCTTCGGTACGCCAATCCAACTCTCGTCTCCGTGCCCCATCGTCACGTGTACTTAAGTCCACTTTTTTTTTAACTTTAAATATTCAGTCGATTGGCAATATTTTTTTAATATTCTTTAAACAAAACGAAATTCATGCTGGCAAAAAAGAATCTAATATCTGTATTAGTTAGTATGAAATAGAAATACGAATAAGACAATTCGGTGATAAAAATTTGAAACTGTATGAGGCGGACGATGTACAAAATGCATTCTTCATTATAAAAGAGAGATAAAAGATTTCAGTAAAGTTTGTTGCTTGTTTGTTTTATTAAAGCTAAACCTTAGGCATACAAATTGTTAAAACTAATTACACAGTCTAGAAAGTTGTTGCAGTTATGTCAATAGTTTGGCAAATAAGAAGAAAATGTTGCAGTTATGTCAATAGTTTGGCAAATAAGAAGAAAATGTTGCAGTAATGTCAATAGTTTGGCAAATAAGAAGAAAATGTTGCAGTAATGTCAATAGTTTGGCAAATAAGAAGAAAATGTTGCAGTAATGTCAATAGTTTGGCAAATAAGAAGAAAATGTTGCAGTTATGTCAATAGTTTGGTAAATGGGGAAAAATGTTGCAGTTATGTCAAAATTTGGCCAATGTGAAGAAAATTTGGTCTAAATTTAGTTTTAATTGTTTTCGTTTCTTTATCAAGTGTCTTGCAGAAAACATTTCTTCTTGGTGCCGCTGGCTTGAAATATCACAGGTGAAACGGAGTGAGGTGTGCTCTTGCTTAATTGACCGCACCTACCTTGACATAACTGGGGCCGATTTCTAACCTTTACTTGTTCACTTAATTGTGGGTGGGAGTAAGTGAGCAAGTGGGATGGTGAGTGAGTGTGTTTGTGTGTGAGTTAGTGAAGATGTGTGTGGGAGGATGAGAGATTGAGCACGTCGTGGGTGAGTGAATTAGTGAGTGAATAAACAAATGAGCGAATGAGTGAGGGAGTGATAGGGATGGATTGAAGGAGACTGTTGATTTTTAAATGAATGAGAAGTTGTGTTGATGCTCTAGCTGCAGCGCGTTAAGCTAGACATTATAAAGTTCTCAAGCTAAACAAAAAACTCTGTACCTGACAGTACCTGACAGTACCTGACAGTACCTGACAGTACCTGACAGTACCTGACAGTACCTGACATTAAGAGCACTATAAAAACTATTGGGCATTGTGCTAATCACAAATTCCACTTTTGTGTAGAAAAATGGTGAATGCAACCTAATGGAATAACATTGACTGAATTATTTAATGCAACCTAATGGACTAACATTGACTGAATTATTTAATGCAACCTAATGGACTAACATTGACTGAATTATTTAATGCAACCTAATGGACTAACATTGACTGAATTATTTAATGCAACCTAATGGACTAACATTGACTGAATTATTTAATGCAACCTAATGGACTAACATTGACTGAATTATTTAATGCAACCTAATGGACTAACATTGACTGAATTATTTAATGCAACCTAATGGACTAACATTGACTGAATTATTTAATGCAACCTAATGGACTAACATTGACTCAATTATTTAATGCAACCTAATGGACTAACATTGACTCAATTATTTAATGCAACCTAATGGACTAACATTGACTCAATTATTTAATGCAACCTAATGGACTAACATTGACTGAATTATTTAATGCAACCTAATGGACTAACATTGACTGAATTATTTAATGCAACCTAATGGACTAACATTGACTGAATTATTTAATGCAACCTAATGGACTAACATTGACTGAATTATTTAATGCAACCTAATGGACTAACATTGACTCAATTATTTAATGCAACCTAATGGACTAACATTGACTGAATTATTTAATGCAACCTAGTGGACTAACATTGACTGAATTATTTAATGCAACCTAGTGGACTAACATTGACTGAATTATTTAATGCAACCTAATGGACTAACAATGACTGAATTATTTAATGCAACCTAATGGACTAACATTGACTCAATTATTTAATGCAACCTAATGGACTAACATTGACTGAATTATTTAATGCAACCTAGTGGACTAACATTGACTGAATTATTTAATGCAACCTAGTGGACTAACATTGACTGAATTATTTAATGCAACCTAATGGACTAACATTGACTGAATTATTTAATGCAACCTAGTGGACTAACATTGACTGAATTATTTAATGCAACCTAATGGACTAACATTGACTGAATTATTTAATGCAACCTAATGGACTAACAATGACTGAATTATTTAATGCAACCTAATGGACTAACATTGACTGAATTATTTAATGCAACCTAGTGGACTAACATTGACTGAATTATTTAATGCAACCTAGTGGACTAACATTGACTGAATTATTTAATGCAACCTAGTGGACTAACATTGACTGAATTATTTAATGCAACCTAATGGACTAACAATGACTGAATTATTTAATGCAACCTAATGGACTAACATTGACTCAATTATTTAATGCAACCTAATGGACTAACATTGACTGAATTATTTAATGCAACCTAGTGGACTAACATTGACTGAATTATTTAATGCAACCTAGTGGACTAACATTGACTGAATTATTTAATGCAACCTAATGGACTAACATTGACTGAATTATTTAATGCAACCTAATGGACTAACAATGACTGAATTATTTAATGCAACCTAATGGACTAACATTGACTCAATTATTTAATGCAACCTAATGGACTAACATTGACTCAATTATTTAATGCAATCTAATGGACTAACATTGACTGAATTATTTAATGCAACCTAATGGACTAACATTGACTCAATTATTTAATGCAACCTAATGGACTAACATTGACTCAATTATTTAATGCAACCTAATGGACTAACATTGACTGAATTATTTAATGCAACCTAATGGACTAACATTGACTGAATTATTTAATGCAACCTAATGGACTAACATTGACTGAATGATTTAATGCACCCTAATGGACTAACATTGACTGAATTATTTAATGCAACCTAATGGACTAACATTGACTGAATTATTTAATGCAACCTAATGGACTAACATTGACTCAATTATTTAATGCAACCTAATGGACTAACATTGACTCAATTATTTAATGCAATCTAATGGACTAACATTGACTGAATTATTTAATGCAACCTAATGGACTAACATTGACTCAATTATTTAATGCAACCTAATGGACTAACATTGACTCAATTATTTAATGCAACCTAATGGACTAACATTGACTCAATTATTTAATGCAATCTAATGGACTAACATTGACTGAATTATTTAATGCAACCTAATGGACTAACATTGACTCAATTATTTAATGCAACCTAATGGACTAACATTGACTCAATTATTTAATGCAACCTAATGGACTAACATTGACTGAATTATTTAATGCAACCTAATGGACTAACATTGACTGAATTATTTAATGCAACCTAATGGACTAACATTGACTGAATGATTTAATGCACCCTAATGGACTAACATTGACTGAATTATTTAATGCAACCTAATGGACTAACATTGACTGAATTATTTAATTGGTTGCTCCTGAACCGCTCTAACCTCTAAATGAAGCCCTGTCTGCACACTTCTGATCATACAAACATATTCATGGAATCGTGTCAAATCTACTATAACTTCCATTCCATGAAAATAGTTCTTCCCAAGAAAACATCTCTCTTGGGCATTGTCTTCATTTTAGAACAACATCAACATGACTCAGAGGAAGTTGTAGTGTTCTTGTTGATCTATGAAGATCTCAATTAAAATTTCGTGTTTCAAATTCGTGTCAACGATTTAGACTACAAGTAGATTTTGTTTTCTTTTCAGGGGAGGGAATCCACTTTGTAGTTCAAATGCTCCTATTTCAGTTTCCCTTCGGTGTATTTCGTAATGTTGTTGTCACTGTGTCAAGTGTTATGATTTTAATATGATATGACACACACGTTCAACAAGTATGTAATTTTACACTACAAACACGCACATAAAAAGTCTATAATCTATTGTGAGAATCCGTATCCCGGTTGTTGTTTGTGTATACATTTGTTTGATTGTATTAGATAAAACCTCAGAACAAATATGCAACTTTTTTTTTTGTAGACAAATCAGCGAATGTCAAAATGTATCAATATCGTTAGGTGTATGAAAGTTCAAAGATTTATATTAAATTCGATGTGAATGTTATGTATAGCAATCATACGTAAAATCAGTCGGACAGACATTTGTTTAAAATGAAGGATTTACGGATAAGTCAAAATTAATATTTGACTTGGAGCTAAGGTTCTCTCCTGACTCGTCACAAATTGTAGATTGTCCAGAAGTTAAATGGAGACTCCTTTTCTGACAACTTTACCAACTGATAATGTCTCCAATTAAACCTGACAATGTGTCAGTATTTCAGGCTTAACTTTAGTCTTGGCTTTAGCCATTTATTAAATAATTGGACACCGGGTCACTAGGTCAAAACGGAAAGTGTGTCAATGCTTAAATACTGAACTCAACAGTGAATGCGTGAAAGCGTGTCAATGCTTAAATACTGAACTTAACATTGAATACGTATTAATAGGTGTTTATTGAGGATTGAGATCAACATTGACTGTGCCTCCATAGGTCTAAATTGTGTTCACCATTGACAGTGTCTCCATAGGTAGGTCTATACTGAATTGAACATTGACAATGTGTCCATAGGTCATTACTGTGTTTAACATTGATAATATGTCAATATTTTAACACAAAATACTCATTTCTCCTGCTCTTCAATATTAGAAAACACATTGCGTGACTGATAAAACTAAACTTTTAAGTTTAGTTCCCTGAAAATTTCGTGACAGGGAAACATAGTTATAGTCCTTCTCACTGACTCCATTCTCTGTCTGACTCCTATATCTTGTCTGACTCGAATATCCGTCTCCACCTTCCACCCATTAAATGCAATCAATAAAAGAAAAACTAGCTTGTTCTATTTAGAGTGGTTTGCTGAAAGATTTTTGTTGGTTCCTTCAGTTTTCTATAGAAAAAAAAAAAAGAGAAAAAAATTACTTTTGATAAACTGTAAAAAAAATATGGTTGAATTAGTTTCATTTGTTAGTTGTTGTTTTTCTCGAAATGTCGACACTCAAGTTTATTATTTTAAAAAATATAACTATAAGATTTTTTGTTAAGTGTCGGATTTACATAAATTTAATGGTTGATTAACTATAGAAAGTCATTTGAGAATGTTTACAGTATTTATTACAGTATGTTAGCGAATGTAAATTAACCTTTTTTAAATATGTGTTTGTGTGGGGGGGTATGTGTAGGCCTATGTATATGTGTATGTATTTGTGTGTGAAAGTATGTTTGTGTGTGGGGGTATGTGTTTCTAGGATTCGAACCTACTTAATAGGAACCCAATGTTCATACTTTAAACTTGTGATTTTTTTTCTAAATATTAACGGCTGTCGTTATTTCGTTAGAGATTGTTTCGTTTTCTGTGTTTGTCTATCTGTTCGTATTCTTACATTTTTTACATTCCGAAACCAAATCAATACTAATATTTGTATAATGTTTGAGATTTGACTGTTTCACTTTTGTTTTAGGTAAAACTATACTATTTTGTTCTATCTTATGTTTTTGGTCAAGTTTTTGTATTTTTAAATAAGTTATATCCTTTGATGTGATTAAAAAAAATTGTAGACTTCTGTAGTCTAGAAAATTGTATCCCTGTTCTTACATAAAAACTAGCTCTATGTATGTTTTTATTGCTTGCTGTTCAATGCGCTCCCAGCTTGCAATATGTTTCTTGATAACGCTATGTAAATAAACTTATTGTTACAAATATTAAATTTAATGAGAATTGGGATTTTATTTTCATTTTCTTTTAATCCACTTAAAGCTCCGGGAAAAAAAGTTTGCTTATGTAAGACAACAAACAAGAAAAGGATACAAAGAAGTTATATAAAACCATACAATTTGTGTAATCCGTCTAGAGTTGAAATAAGGAACAAAAAATGTAGGTAAACAATTGAAGGAAGTAAAAAGTTATTATAGTTGTTGTTTTATTCATTGAATGTCTAGACCAGCATTCCACAAACTGAGTCATTTCGTGATTCGGTTCTTTTCTTACTTCAACACAGTGACACAGTTATATTATTTTCGAATATATTTAGGGCCTTATGTAGGGCCTTATGTAGGGCCTTATGTAGGGCCTTGTGTAGGGCCTTATGTAGGGCCTTGTGTAGGGCCTTATGTAGGGCCTTATCATATAGCAGTCATTAGTTTGGATACGATTTCATGATTAGTGACGTATATAGTATAGGGGGAGTAACCAGAATCAGGTTCCGTCCACTCAGGCAAAATCTAGATTTGACGCTTTTTTTTTCATCATCTTTCTGAGACTCGATAGTTTGTTCTTTCTTGGCCAGGTACTTAGTCGCGACCCGGTGTTTGGGGCACGCTGGTCTAATGTTGATAAAGACGAGATATCCCGTCATATCCCATTTTCTGTGTTTCCCGTATTAGTATAAACTTTTGGTTTCTTTAATTTGTTTATGTTTCTTAGCATAATATGATGACTCCATTTATGTTTTATAGAGTCAATAAAACGAATTCTTTGTTATTAGACTAGTGTTTGGAAGAAAATGAAAAGTTTTTTGGTGATTTTACTGGGAATTTACTTGGTTTGTTAATTTTCATTTACAACTGATAAACTAAATAACTGGTTTAAATAATAGAAAGAAGGGCGGACGGACAAACGGATAGACGAAAAGACACATATGAAAAGATAGATACGTAGGTTAGAAAAATGGAATGACTTATAGAGTGATATATTGATTGATATGTTGATTGATATATTGATTGGTAGATTGATAAACAGATAGACAGATAGATAGTTAGATAGATAGATAGATAGATAGATGGATAGTTAGATAGATAGATAGATAGATAGATAGATAGATAGATAGATAGATAGATAGATAGATAGATGGACGGATGGATAGATAGATAGATAGATAGATAGATAGATAGATAGATAGATAGATAGATAGATAGATAGAAAGATAGATAGATAGATAGATAGATAGATAGATAGATAGATAGATAGATAGATAGATAGATAGGTAGCCTGATAGTTAGTCAGACATTAAAAAATAAATGCTCTGTATGTACAGTATCCTTATAGAATCTACCAACTTGGCATCCCTCCCACTCTGCGTTTGAATATTGTCACCTACTCCGCTCCCGCCCCCCCCCCTTTTTTATTCTGCCATACCCCGATGCTCTATCGAGCAATTACTCACCCGCACCCCTCTTTCCTCCCCACCACTCCACCATCCGCCCCTAGTCCCATGTTATATCGATCCACCAGCACGCATTTAAACCCCTGAATGCCAAAGGTCTGAAGTTATGCCAGTATGTTCTGAAGTATTTCCTGCTTGAATTACTTGCCCTTTGTTCAAGTATGCACTTCTTTATAAAGCTTTAGAAAAAAAAAGAATTTACTCAATACGTATTTACCTCCCTTGAAAGTGGATAGACTATATTTTGTAAAGAAAAGAAATGCGTTTTATTAAAGGATCGGTCCGAAAATTTTTACTTGAGAGTTTTCTATTGACTCTTAATTCGTTAAATGAGAAGGAAAATGTAGTTGTATAGTCAGCTGGTGTTACAATGTTGAGGGTTGGGAGTTGGGTGGTATTATTCGTCTGCACTACAAGCCGATATTTTGTGTGTTCGGATTGAAAGATGTAAGGAATGAGTTTAAATATAGTAGGGCCTAGTGGCAAGCATAAAGTAAAGTTACGTTTACACCATGTTGATCCGTAGAGCTAGTAAAGCAGACATTGCATGCTTCAGAGACCATGGCATACAAGAGAATTGCGTGGTCAGCACAATTCCTAGCCGCCTACGCGTTTACCAACCAATGTCAAGGTCACCCTTCATACTCGAATAAGCATCCTGGATTTGAACCCGGAACCGTCAGAACGACAATCAGAGCGCATCGGCTACACGACCTTATCCCAGAGTAACAAGTTTATCACTTTTAGCAATATTAAACAAGGAACTAACTTCTAAATGGAGAATAAGCTTACATTTTTAAAACAAAGGAAAGGTTTTATTGTCCGTTTAATGCGCTATGTGGCCATTCGTAGACCTCGTGAATTAAAAAAGCAAACAGCTCAAACAAGCATACAGCCCAAGTATTCAGGCCTACATTAAGTTATCTAGCACAGTATGACTGCAAGAATTTCATCTGGCAGCGTGGACCGTTGGGGCCCCGATGTTCCCTTTTCCTCATACTCCCGCCCTTAAAATGACAAAAAAATTACAAACCCGCGTTGAGCTGAACAATAAAAACACTATAAACCCATCTTAATGTTATGCAATACACATTTTAATAATGAGTAACTATAATAGTGTTGAGATAAGTTGTAATTCTGTGAATATTGTTTTGAAGGCATTAGCCTACTTTTGAATCATTTAACAACTAGATCTAAGCAGACCATTGTGTGATAAGACAGACTGCTAAAAATAAATCTGACGCCTCCACAGGTCCTGAAAAAAAAACAATACCTGAAGAAGAGCATTCATTGGTAGGTGAACTAAAATGAACAACAGAATATCAGAATGCTGATCTATGATAAAATATAGGGATCGGAATAGGGATCGGGCATCGGGCAATAGGAATAATAAACTGTTAGACCTGTGAATGAAGCCAATGTTGAGAGCGCTATGATAAATAGAAACATTATTTTAATTGCAAAATTTGTTTCATTGTTCTCTAATAAGTCATTAAAGTATAGCAGACTCTGCTAGTCTATATGGCAGGAAAGTTCGCCACTAACTTGCTTCAAAGTATACGATAGGATCGTTTGGCTAACACAATGCCAAGCCTAGTTACTTTATATAACTCATGTTATATATAATACTAACCACATAAAAACTCATTTATTCAATTTTCTAAATAGTCCTTTATTTAGTCCTTAAATATTTTCTTTTAAGTCCATGGACAACATAGTCCCTTGTATACAGAATCTCAAAAAGCTGTTGTCTTGGAACTTGTTATATAGGTTGCTAAAGAAATATCACTTTACAGCTTCTACAAATATTTAGATTTACCACAAAATTTACTGCACAGAAATGTTCTTTTTAATATTCGCTTATATAGGTCAGTGAAACTATTGTTTTGTTTTTATTTTCAACCGGTCCGCAAGATGGAAGACAAAAGGTTAGAGGTCACATCTTTACGTGGCCCTCGTTATGAAAAACAAAAAGGTATCGAGTGGTGCCGTTTCCAGATGTTTCCAGGAGATTGTGCCTATCACCTGTGGTCAAGGTTTTTATCAACCTGCATCCCTCACTGCCCAAGAGGATACACGCGCTGTCCTCTCCACACACGCGAACCCTATCTTCTCGTGGAGATCAGAGAACCCCCAACATCAGTATTCAGTAACTCCCACCCCACGCCCCTTACACGCACATCCTTTCTTCCCACTCCCCTCCCCTTACAAACTCCCGCGCGCCTTACTTCATCTCCCTCCCACTCATACGCCCCTCCTCCTATTCTCTCCCGCATGCTTGGCAGTCAGCTCAGGGCGCCGGGGAGCGTGTGTGTGTGAGTGGCAGAAGCAGTGGCTGTCGTCGGGTGAAGCTGTGCTTTGTGGTGGCGATAATGACGATGGCTAACGACGATGATGAAAATGGCCGTTGCAGCGGTTGCTGTTGTTATTCCATCTTCTGCTGTTGTTGGTGGCTGCCGATGCTGATGTTGTGATGAATGAGTCACGCGGGTTCTACGCCCCGCTGCGTGTTTAGACTAATCTCTGCGTTTTCTATTTCCGTCTCCGGATAATCCTTATCCGCCTTAAAGCAAGCAACACACTTCAAGCAACACACGATTCAATGTGTATATTTACGTTTGTGTGTATCATTAAACAATGCAAGTTTCTATAACACGAGGACTATATACGTTTTATAGGTAAGTGATACAATGTGTACATATGTATGCTGATACAGTTTTAAACTATTCTTTATTGCTTTCGCATTTTTTTAACATGTTAAAACGATAAGTTTTCAGCTAGGCCTTATATTTATTAATGTATTAAGTTTCCATGGTGCACGTTCAATGATTAGGTATAATAGCTATAGGCAAAGGGGACAGAACTCAATCATAAGACGTGTATAATAATTTACTTATTCAACACGATAAACGCTTCAAGCATCAAGCCGAGGCCGTGGCTCGTGTTATAAATGTTGGGGCTTGCTCGGAGATCAATAAGTGAATTATAATTAGTCAATAGCATAGTAACAGAATTAGCGTCTGTATGGCCTATGTAAAGATGGTTTTAAGAACACACAGATCACGTTGCATCTAATTATATACAGTTTACCCGTATAGACTAGAAATAGTTGATTAAAATAGAAACATAGCGTATATTTAGATATCTATATTTAGATAATTTTACAACAAATTAGGCCTACAAAGATAATGAATTTAAATTTGTAAAGAGAAGAGATAGTACATTTTTCAGACCGCTTTCGTCAAATGGAACTTGTGATGTCTTGTTTACATGGCCACGGCATACTAGGGGATTGTGTAGCCAATACATAGTTCGGTCGTCTTCTATAGAAAGCAGCTTGGGATGAGTTTTACTTTACCTTTTTTTATCTTGAGATCACTGGTGGTTCGTCGTATTCGTTGCGGTGGTCCTTATGTTTACTATTAGCCTACTCACAAAGTTTTCAGACCCAATAGGCTCTAATTGTTTAATTATAGACTTAGCATTCCAACCCTTTCAAACTTTTCACTTACAGTACATTTATTATTAGGACGTCCATTTCTTTGCAAAGTACATATATATATATTTTATATATAAGCTATTATTCATAGCAAAGCAAAGTCTACCAGTTGAAATAGCAAAGGCAGTCAATGGGATTGTATAGTCAATACAACCCCCAGACACTTTCACATTTGCCCCATAAGATCAATGACTATTCATAGACGCATTCGAGACTCCAAAAAAGGTGTGTGGGGGGGGGGGGATCATTGGTTTCAACCCTTTTTGATAGCAATGTATTTCTTTATCGATAGACCATCGCGCCAAGTGTTTTTAAACGTATAATTTTATATAAAGATCCACAAAGTGCATTTCAGAGTTTTAAAAAAAAATGGCGTACTAGATCACTAAACCTTGAACGAAATAAAATTGTCTAAAGCACTGCATACTTCTTATAATATATGCCCCAGAATCTACATATCTATAAGCTCATTTAAGCTGTTGATTAGTTTCAAACAAGGAAGTCCAAACCGTGTATTACATAAATCATGAAGTCCTATGTTGAAAATGGAATGGAAAAAAAAAGAATGAATTTCTACAATATTGCTTACAATCCTTGTCTTAAAGCCTGTTTTGTGTATTGTGGTCAGGGGGAGGGGGACTGTAGTAGTTTTGTCAAGGTGGGGGTGATTTATTTTTGTTTCTGGGCTTTAATAATGTATTGCCGTGGGGCGCATTAAACAAAACAAAAATGAGGCCTGGGATCTGCTAGCTTTACAAATGAAACGAACTTCACGTCTGTCATGTCTTAAAGAAAATAGCGATCACTTTACCTGAAGCCATTTTGTGTTTATTCCTATAGGTTTGTCTTGTACATGGCTGAACCATTTATATTGATAAGGTATCAGAGTTTTAATTATGGTGTGTATAAATGTAATGTTATGGGAGGGGGGGGGGCGAGAAGGCGGTGGGAGGTAGGGGGATCAGAGAAATGTTGCAGGAAACAGCTATTCGGTCCACGTTATACAACGGGATTGTGTAGCAATCACGATATGTCTGCCTTGGCATGGTTGTAAATCCCCCAGATCATACTGTGATCTTATCACAGCTTGTTAAACTCTGGAATACCATTTAGGTTTTAGAGGGAAAATATTTTCTGTTCTGAAAGTTCTAATTTAAGATTCTTATGATGACAGGAACTGGTGCTACAATATATAGCTTACAATCGGCTCGTATTTCCATCAGAAAAAAATATAAATGATTTCTTGTGTTTGATCTGTTTTTATTAAAAACGTTACAACTAACTGCGACACGCGTATAATGCGTAGAACAACACACTAAGACAAAATAAACACTCATATAGCTAGAGATACTCTTAGTATTTACACTCATCTTAACCTATATTTATTCAACTGATGAACTATGGACAAAAGGTACAAGTGGACCATGAATTAAAAAAAAAAATTCATTAAAAATAAACAGCACAGGGGTTGTCCATAAATAACGTCCTTTCGGTCAATCCGCTATCGTCACTAGTCGTCACAAAAAAAAAGACTCCCAAGACTCCAAATATGATTTCGCAAAGCTCTGAACCCCCACCCCAAATATAAACAATATTTCCAATTTAAAAATAATAATCACGATTATGTTTAACCTTTATTGTCATAGTTTCCTAAGTGTTACAATATACAGTAATAACACTTTATGTAACTAAGTTAACCTAGTTTATGTAGTATTTTCTTTTTGTTTATGTTTTCTTTTTCTACCAAAAAGTCAGCATTCTATGCCGGGCAAACAATTTTATGTCTTTTTAGCTGTTCTGTGTCTGGTGTTAGAGAGTTTGGTTTTTTAGTAGTGTTAGGTTGTAAGTAAGTAAAGCACCCTTCGGACCAAACCGATCATATGCAGTTTCTGTGACCACTGCGTACAAGGGGATGCGTGGCCAGCACAATGCGCAGCGCGCAGCGGCCTTTACTTTACCCCATCTAGTGTCAGGTAGCCTACCCATCAGAGCTGGATAAACTCAGAGGCACCCTCAAGTCCCAAGAAAAGAATTCTAGCCTGCACCAGAACCTTCGGATCGCCAGTCGAACGCGGCTCGGCCACCATGTCCCATAGTGGTAGGTTGAGGGGGCTATAATGAATGTCTGAGATTGATCAGCTTGAGGCATTACAGTATGACGTGCTCGACTGTTTCATGTGATGTGAGCGTTGTCTGAAATTCGTTGGGGTTATCCTCACCCAGTCAAAAACTATGCCAGAATTTTCATTTTAAGATACACATGTTTAATATGTGACTTCACAATGTATAAACAAGTGCTTGACGTCATTTATGGACAGCCCCACCCCCTCCCGCTAGCGACCTTGTAGTGCATTACTTTGCTAACCAACACACAAACAAACAAACTTATATATTTCCAAAGTACTTACTATCGTCTTTCTCCAGTTTCTTCGTCTGTGTCTGTATAATAGTGTGTGTGTGTATGTACGTGTGCTTTTGTGTAAGTGTGTGTATGTGTAACAGAACTTGTTTTCACTTCCTGACTTAAAAAGTAACAAAATCCCGTCCTTATATTGTTGTTGTTTGTATTTTCCCGTTTTTATTTTATAAGACCGTAGACACGATGAAATGCAAATGAGAACTAAATGTTTTTATTGGTTCTGAAGTAATGAACTAAAAAGAGAGTTTTGTTGGATCTAAAGTAATGAACTAAAAAGATAGTTTTGTTGAATCTGAAGTAATGAACAAAAAAATAGACTTTATAAGTTATATTGTTTGTATGGTCATCTGAACAAGCGCAGCAACGATAGGTACTATAGTTAGTGTAGAGACAGGATTTGTTCCCTTCTACAAATAAAGGTAAGCTAATAGAAATAGTGCGCATGTGTGGGGTACTTGTACTCATTATTTGAACATAAATCATCCGTGATTTCCCGTGTTTCAGTCGTGATTTCCCGTGTGCCAGCCGCAACTCCCCGTGTGCCAGTCGTGATTTTCCGTGTGTCAGTTGTGATTTACCGTTTCTCAGTCGTGATTAACCGTGTCCCAGTCGCAATTTCCCGTGTGTCAGTCGTGATTAGCCGTGTCCCAGTCGCAATTTCCCGTGTGTCAGTCGTGATTAGCCGTGTCCCAGTCGCAATTTCCCGTGTGTCAGTCGTGATTAGCCGTGTCCCAGTCGCAATTTCCCGTGTGCCAGTCGTGATTAGCCGTGTCCCAGTCGCAATTTCCCGTGTGTCAGTCGTGATTAGCCGTGTCCCAGTCGCAATTTCCCGTGTGTCAGTCGTGATTAACCGTGTCCCAGTCGCAATTTCCCGTGTGTCAGTCGTGATTAGCCGTGTCCCAGTCGCAATTTCCCGTGTGCCAGTCGTGATTTCCCGTGTGCCGGTCGTGATTTCCCGTGTACACATTACACAAGTCGTGATTTGCCATGTGTCAGCCGTTCTTGTATGTGAAACAAAATTGTAATGTGTCAATGGCATAAGTATATCAGCCAATCGTGATGTATCCGTGTGTCGGTCGTGATACTATTATTATAATATGTTCATGTTGTTACCTAAGACATTGACAACTTTCCTTGTATACTTGTACGTTTGTGTAAATCGTGACTTTTCCGGCGTATCCGTGAGAACCGCAATGTGCTGTATGTTTAGTCATGACATGTCCTGAGTCTGTCATAATAATATAACCACTGTCAAATGTATGATGTCACTGTCAAATGTTTGATGTCACTGTCAAATGTATGATGTTGTAGCTTGCAGTCAAAACCAAACCTTCTAAGCCGGATGATAAAACTGTAGTGTAGTAGGTAGATGGTAAATTTAAAGAATGTACATTCATGGGAGGGGCGTATGGGTAAATGCAGAAACACATTACACAAGATGTAGAAGCACATTACACAAGATATAGAAACACATAACACAAGATGTAGAAACACATTACACAATATGTAGAAACACATTACACAAGATGTAGAAGCACATTACACAAGATGTAGAAGCACATTACACAATATGTAGAAACACATTACACAAGATGTAGAAACACATAACACAGGATGTAGAAACACATTACACAAGATGTAGAAACACATTACACAAGATGTAGAAACACATTACACAATGTGTAGAAACACATTACACAAGATGTAGAAACACATTACACAAGATGTAGAAACACATTACACAAGATGTAGAAACACATTACACAAGATGTAGAAACACATTACACAATGTGTAGAATCACATTACACAAGATGTAGAAACACATTACACAAGATGTAGAAACACATTACACAATGTGTAGAAACACATTACACAAGATGTAGAAGCACATTACACAAGATATAGAAACACATAACACAAGATGTAGAAACACATTACACAAGATGTAGAAACACATTACACAAGATGTAGAAGCACATTACACAATATGTACAAACACATTACACAAGATGTAGAAACACATAACACAAGATGTAGAAACACATTACACAAGATGTAGAAACACATTACACACGATGTAGAAGCACATTACACAAGATGTAGAAGCACATTACACAAGATATAGAAACACATAACACAAGATGTAGAAACACATTACACAAGATGTAGAAACACATTACACAAGATGTAGAAGCACATTACACAAGATGTATAAGCACATTAGACAAGATGTAGAAACACATTACACAAGATGTAGAAGCACATTACACAATATGTAGAAACACATTACACAAGATGTAGAAACACATAACACAGGATGTAGAAACACATTACACAAGATGTAGAAACAAATTACTAAGATGTAGAAACACATTACACAATGTGTAGAAACACATTACACAAGATGTAGAAACACATTACACAATGTGTAGAAACACATTACACAAGATGTAGAAACACATTACACAACATGTAGAAACACATTACACAAGATGTAGAAACACATTACACAAGATGTAGAAACACATTACACAATGTGTAGAAACACATTACACACAAGATGTAGAAACAAATAACACAAGATGTAGAAACACATTACACAAGATGTAGAAACACATTACACAATGTGTAGAAACACATTACACAAGATGTAGAAACACATAACACAAGATGTAGAAACACATTACACAAGATGTAGAAACACATTACACAAGATGTAGAAACACATTACACAATGTGTAGAAACACATTACACAAGATGTAGAAACACATTACACAATGTGTAGAAACACATTACACAAGATGTAGAAACACATTACACAAGATGTAGAAACACATTACACAAGATGTAGAAACACATTACACAAGATGTAGAAACACATTACACAATGTGTATAAAACACTTTACACAAGATGTAGAAACACATTACACAAGATGTAGAAACACATTACACAAGATGTAGAAACACATTACACAATGTGTAGAAACACATTACACAAGATGTAGAAACACATTACACAATGTGTAGAAACACATTACACAAGATGTAGAAACACATAACACAAGATGTAGAAACACATTACATAAGATGTAGAAACACATTACACAAGATGTAGAAACACATTACACAATGTGTAGAAACACATTACACAAGATGTAGAAACACATTACACAATGTGTAGAAACACATTACACAAGATGTAGAAACACATTACAAAAGATGTAGAAACACATTACACAAGATGTAGAAACACATTACACAAGATGTAGAAACACATTACACAAGATGTAGAAACACATTACACAAGATGTAGAAACACATTACACAATGTGTAGAAACACATTACACAAGATGTAGAAACACATAACACAAGATGTAGAAACACATTACACAAGATGTAGAAACACATTACACAATATGTAGAAACACATTACACAATGTGTAGAAATGCATTACACAAGATGTAGAAACACATAACGCAAGATGTAGAAACACATTACACAAGATGTAGAAGCACATTACACAAGATGTAGAAGCACATTACACAATGTGTAGAAACACATTACACAAGATGTAGAAACACATAACACAAGATGTAGAAACACATTACACAAGATGTAGAAACACATTACACAAGATGTAGAAACACATTACACAATGTGTAGAAACACATTACACAATGTGTAGAAACACATTACACAAGATGCAGAAACACATTACACAAGATATAGAAACACATTACACAAGATGTAGAAACACATTACACAATGTGTAGAAACACATTACACAAGATGTAGAAACACATAACACAAGATGTAGAAACACATTACTCAATGTGTAGAAACACATTACACAAGATGTAGAAACACATTACACAAGATGTAGAAACACATTACACAAGATGTAGAAACACATTACACAAGATGTAGAAACACATTACACAATGTGTAGAAACACATTACACAATGTGTAGAAACACATTACACAATGTGTAGAAACACATTACACAATGTGTAGAAACACATTACACAATGTGTAGAAACACATTACACAAAATGTAGAAACACATTACACAAGATGTAGAAACACATTACACAATGTGTAGAAACACATTACACAATGTGTAGAAACACATTACACAAGATGTAGAAACACATTACACAAGATGTAGAAACACATTACACAATGTGTAGAAACACATTACACAAGATGTAGAAACACATTACACAAGATGTAGAAACACATTACACAATGTGTAGAAACACATTACACAAGATGTAGAAACACATTACACAAGATGTAGAAACACATTACACAATGTGTAGAAACACATTACACAAGATGTAGAAACACATAACACAAGATGTAGAAACACATTACACAATATGTAGAAACACATTACACAAGATGTAGAAACACATAACACAAGATGTAGAAACACATTACACAAGATGTAGAAACACATTACACAAGATGTAGAAACACATTACACAAGATGTAGAAACACATTACACAATATGTAGAAACACATTACACAAGATGTAGAAACACATTACACAAGATGTAGAAACACATTACACAAGATGTAGAAACACATTACACAAGATGTAGAAACACATTACACAAGATGTAGAAACACATTACACAAGATGTAGAAACACATTACACAAGATGTAGAAACACATTACACAAGATGTAGAAACACATTACACAATATGTAGAAACACATTACACAAGATGTAGAAACACATTACACAAGATGTAGAAACACATTACACAAGATGTAGAAACACATTACACAAGATGTAGAAACACAATAGACACATTGTATTGTACAGTAATGTTATTGTTTTGTTTAGTTTCCTTTTCCCTGCATAACATTATAATTGTTATACACAAAACCTACTGTTACTACATATCTTTAAAGTACAGTATAGTAAAGTCACAATAAACTATTTTATGGCAGCGATAAACAGATAAACACGGAAGCCCCTCTGGTGTCGACAGCTACCGGTGGGTGCATAACCCGTGGAAATCTCGCGCTGGGAACCTGACCAACTGACCTTTTGCCTCCAACTGCCAGGGGCGGTCACTTTAATACCCCCGCTCCCTCCCCAGCCTCCCTAACCTACGAATGTCGAGGGGAGTAAATTTCACTGGAGCAAGGTCACTGACCTTCTGATTTCCTTTTAAATTCATCCCGCTCAAAAAGACTCCCTCCACCCTCTTGCTATAGCAGGGCTATTATGTTTGATAGGAAACTATTGTCTATCGGTAGAGTTGATGCAGCTGGACATTGTGCTGGCCACACAATCATATAGTAGGAAACTATGCCTTATCATCCTTATAGTTATAGGCCTTTAGGGCGCTCAAGCATAAGGCTACTTTAGTCGCCTGACTAGGAAAAGATGGATTAGTAATTGGGCCATTAAAATCATATTTATATTATATTACCAGTCAAAACAAATTATCAAAACTCAATATATAGTTGTACCGAAACAAGGCGATTGTAAAACGGCCCCAGAAACGTATATGACCTCATAATGGTGTTTCACCGAACATTGAAATAATGTCCAGATGGTGAGCAGAATTTAGGGTTTCATTGTTGGTACTGCTAACCACAGGTGGTAATCAGAAATAGTGTCTCAGATCTCCGGTGCTGTAACCTGACCTACTAAAAATGAAAGGCCGACCCGCGTTAAAGTACATTACGTCACATCCGTAGCCGAAATTTTTATTTTGACTTCATATGTTTAATTCTTAATACATTATGTAAGTAACCTTAAACCAGTGACTTAACTAGGGTACAAGGCGCCTGTGGCGGGAGTCAAAATTTTCGCCTTTTTAGAATGTTAGCTTTAATTTATTAGTAACCTTCATAAAGTGTCTGTAAGTGTCTGTTTGGCACCTATAAAAATTTTGGCGTCTGAAGCAGCTGCCACCTCCACCCACCTCTAATTACGATACTGCCTTTGGCATTATAATATGGTGTTGTTTTACATTATAGTCTGTACAGTTGGCTAATTAGATCAATGGATATATTTAGAGCTAAGTCCTGCAGTGTATGGCCTACACTATTTAGCAGTGTCATGAGCCCAGGGAAACCACAGAAGAGGAATATTATCACACTACAAAGAGCTTTTCCCCAATACAGAATAGAGTCTAGCATAGAAGGTGCCAAACGTCATCAAAATCTGTCCATAGGAAAAACAAATCGTCACGCGTATAAATTAAAATAACAATATCCAAGGGACAGAACTTTAATTTTGTTTAGTTCGATTACGTTTGAATTATTCGCTACTGTCTGTGCTACTAAAAATTGCTCACGCACACAGCCACACACAACACACACACACACACTAAATGAACTGTGGCCAGATTTTGCCCGGAAGGGAAAAAGAAAATCAAAACAATAGGGACAGCTGGGTTCGTTTTTCTACCCAAATTAAAACAACGTAATGGGGAGGCCCTCTCTCATCGTGTCCCACCTTACTTTAACACCCTACCACCCCAGCCTCGTCACCCTTCCCCCACCACAGCCTCATCACCGCCCCCTCCCCCCTTGTTTTGCGCACTGTTTAGACACTTGGCATTTGTTTCGTGTAGTCTTCTCACGGAACTATTTCGTGTCGAGTTTAAGGTCGTTTACACTACAAATCTATAAATAGCTCTAAATACTCTCTAGGTTCATGATCATTTTCATACATGTACTCTCTATCTCTCTTTGTATACATCCATATTATTATTTCTCTGTTTAGGTCATTTTCTGTCTCTGTCTCTATCGCCCTATCTATCTTTCTCTCTCTCTCTCTCTCTCTCTCTCGATCGATCTATCTATCATCTATATATCTATCAATCTATCTATCAGTCTACATATCTAGGTAAAGTTTATAATATTCTCTTTTTTTTTTTATTTGCCGACCTTTGTAAATCTTATTTCTTGTCCACTTTCTCTCAGTCTCTTTGTTTCTACCCTCCCTTATCTATCACAACATAATGATACTCTTGCCATCTTTGTTTCTACCCTCCCTTATCTATCACAACATAATGAGACTCTTGCCATCTTTGTTTCTACCCTCCCTTATCTATCACAACATAATGATACTCTTGCCATCTTTGTTTCTACCCTCCCTTATCTATCACAACATAATGATACTATTGCCATCTTTGTTTCTACCCTCCCTTATCTATCACAACATAATGATACTATTGCCATCTTTGTTTCTACCCTCCCTTATCTATCACAACATAATGATACTATTGCCATCTTTGTTTCTACCCTCCCTTATCTATCACAACATAATGATACTATTGCCATCTTTGTTTCTACCCTCCCTTATCTATCACAACATAATGATACTATTGCCATCTTTGTTTCTACCCTCCCTTATCTATCACAACATAATGATTCTATTGCCATCTTTGTTTCTACCCTCCCTTATCTATCACAACATAATGATACTATTGCCATCTTTGTTTCTACCCTCCCTTATCTATCACAACATAATGATACTATTGCCATCTTTGTTTCTACCCTCCCTTATCTATCACAACATAATGATACTATTGCCATCTTTGTTTCTACCCTCCCTTATCTTTCACAACATAATGATACTATTGCCATCTTTGTTTCTACCCTCCCTTATCTATCACAACATAATGATACTATTGCCATCTTTGTTTCTACCCTCCCTTATCTATCACAACATAATGATACTATTGCCATCTTTGTTTCTACCCTCCCTTATCTATCACAACATAATGATTCTATTGCCATCTTTGTTTCTACCCTCCCTTATCTATCACAACATAATGATACTATTGCCATCTTTGTTTCTACCCTCCCTTATCTATCACAACATAATGATACTATTGCCATCTTTGTTTCTACCCTCCCTTATCTATCACAACATAATGATACTATTGCCATCTTTGTTTCTACCCTCCCTTATCTATCACAACATAATGATACTATTGCCATCTTTGTTTCTACCCTCCCTTATCTATCACAACATAATGATACTATTGCCATCTTTGTTTCTACCCTCCCTTATCTATCACAACATAATGATACTATTGCCATCTTTGTTTCTACCCTCACTTATCTATCACAACATAATGATTCTATTGCCATCTTTGTTTCTACCCTCCCTTATCTATCACAACATAATGATACTATTGCCATCTTTGTTTCTACCCTCCCTTATCTATCACAACATAATGATTCTATTGCCATCTTTGTTTCTACCCTCCCTTATCTATCACAACATAATGATTCTATTGCCATCTTTGTTTCTACCCTCTCTTATCTATCACAACATAATGATACTATTGCCATCTTTGTTTCTACCCTCCCTTATCTATCACAACATAATGATACTATTGCCATCTTTGTTTCTACCCTCCCTTATCTATCACAACATAATGATACTATTGCCATCTTTGTTTCTACCCTCCCTTATCTATCACGACATAATGATACTATTGCCATCTTTGTTTCTACCCTCCCTTATCTATCACAACATAATGATACTATTGCCATCTTTGTTTCTACCCTCCCTTATCTATCACAACATAATGATACTCTTGCCATCTTTGTTTCTACCCTCCCTTATCTATCACAACATAATGATACTCTTGCCATCTTTGTTTCTACCCCCCCTTATCTATCACAACATAATGATACTCTTGCCATCTTTGTTTCTACCCTCCCTTATCTATCACAACATAATGATACTCTTGCCATCTTTGTTTCTACCCTCCCTTATCTATCACAACATAATGATACTCTTGCCATCTGTTTCTACCCTCCCTTATCTATCACAACATAATGATACTCTTGCCATCTTTGTTTCTACCCTCCCTTATCTATCACAACATAATGATACTCTTGCCACAATACGCCCCACCCCCTTTCCATTCAAAGAAAACCAGGAAATATAAAACCTTGTTTGTTGGCGACGTTTATAAATCAATGTTCTTTTATTACAAGCCCTTTTCTCATTAAAAAAAAATTCATTTTCCTCTTTTAATGTTTGTTTTTAACGTGAGAAAAATGAAACAACATCCTTGTAGCCATAGATGGCCTGTTTAGGAAGTGTGGTGTGTGATAACTTGTCTAACTCAAATTATCACTTGACTTGTTTTTATTGGGTTTTTCTATTTATAGATTTCGATTTTGCCCCTAAACCTGGGCCCCAGGGAAAACACAGGAATAGGAAAATTATCACACTTCATAAGCAATTGAACGCAAATAGGACTTTAGGGAAATAAGCTGTCGTCTTTACGGTCTATTTCGACAACATTAAAAAAAATCGTGGTGATGGTTGAATATATGTAACCTACTAAATTATATTTACTCTATATTATTATTAAACATTACAAAAAGCCTCCACTAGTCTCAGAGGCTTAACCCTCACAGTACAGGACAACCTGGGGTTATACATCTAAGAAACTTTGGAGATCTTTATATTTTCTTTTATAGAACAACAATACTTGTGTGAATGTGAGACATTACATCCTAATCCTACTCACTAATGAGAACCCCTGTCGAAATTACTCTCATAAGGACTCGGATAATGTCATCAATCTTTGGTTACTTTTTGACAAAATTTTCTTAAGCTTATTGTACTCACGAGACTCACGACTCACAACTCACGACTCACGACCCTTCATGCTATCTAACTGAAAATGAAACATAGACTCGATTACAACAGATTGTATCAAATTTTAAACCCAATCTTCCGAAATTCTGTTGTTTTTGTTCCTCTGTTTTTTTCTAGGGTAAACAAATGAAGAAAATATTTTCCTGATTTTCAATGGAAAATAATGCAGAAAAATTATTCTGGGCGAAATAACAAATGTTCACCGAAAAACAAAAAAAGCAAGATCTAACCAGAATGCACAAAAAGGATGAATGCAAAAAACTAAGTTTTTAGGGTTGTTAATTTTTTGAAGTGAAGTACTCAAGTGTTTGAACTGGATAGGACATCTGTTTATATTTAAATTACCCTTTGACCTTTGGGTGAGCTATGTATGTAGCTTTGGGTGAGCTATGTATGTAGGCACGCGTAATTATGTTTAACAAATCATATGTCGCAGTTTATAAATCGGTATTTCCCTAATGGCGGTGGAATTTGTTTGGATTGGATATTTGAAAGTACGTCCACACAAGCTGTGGGCAAGGGTGTAGGAACGAGAAAGAGGGGGGGGGGGCGTACGGAATTAGACACCCGGCGTCAATAAATATTAATGTTTTAAGACGGGTGAATAAGGTCAATTGGAAATTAATTGCCAATGTGGAATGTATGCAGGTTTTTTTTTTGTTTTTTCGTTTCTTTGCACCCTTTGCATACATTAATGAACTCGATATTGGAAATAATTGACGAATAATGTTCGGCTTCATATACGGGTTGGAAAAGCGGGTTTACACTTTCGCTTGACTTAGGCCTACGCATGTCGTCTCTAGATGAACAATATTTAAAAACAGAAAACATAAATAAACAAAAAAAAACATACAATAGTGATATATACACTGTAAGACATCCACATAATGATTCAATTAAGCAAAGATACAATTAACGGTTATACACATTATATATGTTACGTCCATATAGTGTCAATGCCCAGTGTATGAAGTGGGCAAAAGTCATGTTTATTAGTAAGAGGTTTTACTTAAGGCAAAATATCATAATTATATTCCTAGGCCAGAGGTCGGCGGCCTACGGAACGCGTGCCAGACGTGGCACGCACAGCGATTTTCATTGGCACGCGGAGGACCAACCAAAAAGTCTCTTCTACAAGAAAATAAGTGCTCAAACGGGCTGACTTTTAAAACTGTTGGCACGCTGAATGAATTAGTAACCCTTGATTGGCACAATATTATCAAAAGGTTGCCGACCCATGTCATAATTATGTCCTTCGAAAATAAAAACACAACAAGGTATTGTCTCTTTATTTTTAATAATCTCCCAGTGAAATAAAGAATTAAATAGAAAAGAAATCGCTTTTAACAAGGTTTATTAACTAGTATTAAGTGTATTAAGTGTATTATATTATGTCTGGAGGCATGAGGGCGGCGGGCCTATGCTCATTTTTTAATACTTAAATTCTAATCTCTAACAGCTATAAATTATTCATATAGGGGCCTATGGCTAATAATAAAAAATAGCGAGACACTAAACAATTGTGTGTGTGTGTAGGTTTATATTGATTTTTATAGCATTATAGGCCGTTGACCAGTTCATGAAATTAACAAAAAGATACCCAGTTCATTTGTCCAGTTAACGAACACTAACTGAACACTAACTGAATAGGCCCTAACATATTGAGTCTAAATCAGAGGTCGGCAACCTTTTCATAAATATTGTGCCGAAGTAAGATTTCTAATTCATTCAGCGTGCCAAAAGCTTAAAATTCATTTTGCTCTTACACATAATTTCTTGTAGAAGAGACTTGAATTGCCTTTTGGGGTCTCTCGCGTGCCAATAAAAATCGCTATGCGTGCCAAGTCCTGCAACCATAGTTTAGTTTAGTTAAGTTTAGTTTTTTTAACGAAAGCCTTGCTAATGTAGAAAGTATCATAGTAGTTTACAAAGGTGACGCGAGGGAGTGGAAGGGGTGAGGAAGAGAGGCGCATTTGCCCCGTCCTCCTTTTTTCCCCTGACCCCTGCCCTCAAAATGTAATCGATAAAGACGACACACAAACAACAATATTAGGCCTACTAACTGCATGTATTTAAGATCCCGCCTTTCCCATTCAACTCACGACCATCCCAGAAAAAAATATTCAAGGTAAGCTCATGAGTAAGAAAAATATAACGCTTACAAAAAAATGTAAGAAGCCCATCACACACATTCACCAAAGTTAAAAGCTACAACTTGAAATGGTATTTATAGTAGTTTGTAGATATTGATACTTGACTGTTTAACAGTGGCTTTAAAACATACTATTGATATGATTTATAATTTTTATATATTAATATAATATATTCTCATATATCCCGATGTGCTGTGTTTGTTAAAGTTTGTGTGCTATTACCATTTTAGAGTTATGCGCCTTTCCTTGACATATTTCGTGCAATGAAAAAAAGGGAAAGATAACTGTGACGGTCAAACTTTTTTCTGTTTCTTTTTGTAACCCACATTTCTGTTGGTGGATATCAGTACACACTTCGTTACACTCTTGACCTAATTATCGATCTTTTTTTCTAATGGAGAAAGGTCAAGGTTGCATGGATGACACGTTTCCACAGACGGCAGCGGTTCCCTGCAACTTCTTGTTCATCGATCCAAAACTACCCCATTTCCCCCTCCACACACACACACACAAACAGTAACATACACAGATCTCCGGTTACAATTTTCATTCAATTTTGATGATGTAATGTATGCTGTTAAATGCATTAAAAACAAACACTCCTTCAGCTTCTATTAATATATCCATTAACTATTATAACTATAAAGTCGACTATTTTATCCATTGGCTTCAGCCCTCCACTAATGTAGAATGCCTAAATGTAGGCCTAAAAGAAAAGGGGGGGGGGTAAAAAAGGAATGACCAGTGTATGACTCACGACCAGCCGATTTCTTCTTCGTCTTTGTCCGTTATGTGACCTGACCATGAATGTTAATCACGCTCAACTCATTAGCCCAATGACCTCAACAACAACCAGAAGACAAAAAAGGAAAGATGGTTGGGGGGAGGAGGAGGCTCCAGATGTTGAGCTACAGTCCTATTATAAGCTTTGTGTTACGCTGCTGCACATTTTTGTATGCATGATGTGTTGGGACATTGGATGTGCACAGTTCATTATTTAGGAGATCGTGTTACTTCACTAAAAGGGTATCTTCGATGTATGCTCACTGTCAAGGTTACCGAAGCTGGTTCTTTCTTCCGGTTGTGCTTAAACTAGCCGACCCCCCCCCCCCCCCACACACACACACATCAAACCTTTACCCTTACATTACATAAATATAATTTATTTTTGTGTAAATAACGTTTTGAAATTCAAAGTGAATTCAAAGTGAACTTGAGTGAAGACACGAAATACTTTGCCATGTAACTAGTGAAAAGTGTTGTTGTTTTTTTTAAATAGCAATATGGAAGTATGTTAAAGTGTTAAGTATGACAGTAATTTATGTTCTTGGAACAAATCGTAATTAAGTAATGACTTAGTAATTTCAATTTAACTTCAAACATGACCTTTCTATAAAGTTGTCTTCTTTGACATTAACTGGCGCTTAAAGAAATCAAAATGGGTTCAGCTTAGTGAGTAATGGATCACTACACTGTCTGGTTTTTATTTGCCTAATTGGTGTTAAGAAAATAGACGTAATATTAAAGAACTACCAATGCCCCCCATGGCCCTTCCCAAGTGTCCGCCTCTGATTAGTATATAGTATAACATAGTATACTACAGATGCTATATAGTATAGTATATAGTAGACATAGTATAACAAAGTCTCAACTTTTAGAAATAGTATCTCCCGGCCTTGTTTTACCTATACAATTTCTAGAGCCCATTTACTGTACAGTGGGTATTTGAATATGTTTCCTTGGCGTATTTCGTGACGCCGCGTCATACACGATGTAATCATGCCCACGAAGTAGAATTAGTAGATTTGTTTACAATGTATACACTAAGTGAACGGTAATGTTTACATGTTATAATTAGACCAGTCTATGACACGGAGACAAAGCTATAATTGGTTTTAATTTTAGAATGATGATAGATACATGAAGGTCAAACTGATTAAACTTTGGTCCGTTAGATCCCCAAGCACGAACTGTATGTTTATATTTATTATTTTATCTTTTTTAATGGTTTGTAAACACGGAAGTACTTTTCACCTGTATAAGTCATACAGTTGCCCAAAGTGCAGGATTCGAACCCAAGACTATTTATTTTGAAGCTCAGTCAGTAAGCCCATTAACACTCTAAAGTTTATGGTCTATTGAAGGGGTTGGCATCCTTTTGATTGTTGGTGTGCCAAAGTAGGATTTCTAATTTATTCATCGTGCCAACAGACTAAAAGTTCATCCTGCTCTATACTTGTAGAAAAGACTTGAACAGTTTACTTAGGGGTCCTCCGCGTGTCATTGAAAATTGTCCCTGTCTGGCACGCGTGTCGTAGGTTGCCCACCCTGACTTATTGTACTGTTACATAATTCAGCAGCCGTATTAGCCACGGCATCCGTGAGGATAACGTAGCCAGTACAACGCCAGTCGTCTTTGTTTCTTCTTGAACCAAGGATTTGATTATTTGCTTCCCCTATCAATGTGTTAGTGTTCAATGTTTACGTTTCATTAGGCGTACGTACATCAGAGTAACATCATGACTAGTTAATCTACGTTTTCTTCGCTAAGATCATTCGGAGTTCACACGTTTAATTTGTCTGTCCCCACTCACCTGGGGGATTGTGTAGCACGTCGAATCCCCATAGTATGTCTTTCCCTCCCACCCCTACCGTACTGATACCGACTGATAAGTCTTAATTGATGATCAGAACTCTCGCAGAATCGGGACGAGAAATCGGGGGAAGGAGTGTGAACTATTGAGCGTCACAATGGCAATATGAAACACTTCCCAGCTAGACAATTGCGTGTACGTTTCTGGCGATGCAATGGCATTTATTGCAATGAGAGATAATCAGACCAATCTTCCTACTGTTTTTACTTCAATACTACTATTGTACTTAGACCTGGAATTACTTCATTCCTTAGAACAGGGGTCAGCAACCTTTAAATATTAGTATGCCAAAGTAGCATTTCCAAGTCATCCAGCGTGCGATCAACCAAACAGCCATTCTGCTCTTTTCTTGTTGAAGAGACCAGAATTGCCTTTTGAGTTTTGTTTTTGGTGGCCATCCGCGTGCCATTGAAAATCGCTATGCGTGCCACATCTGGCACGTGTAACGTAGGTTGCCGACCCCTTTTAGAACATTGGATCAGTAGGCTATAAGTAATCAGACTAAAACTACTGTCTATTGTAGATATAATCTGGGATTAATGAGCCCTGACAAAACATGGAACATTCAAAGAGAATCAGAAGTGATTGCCTTTCAACTTTCTAAATCAATCTAGGTGGCTTTGGATCTCATCGACGTTGTTGCTGTTATTGTTGGTGTCATTGTTATCACTATTGTCCATCTGTCCATCTCTTTGTTATCATGACATATTTATTATATAACATTATACTGAACCGAGTGTTTTTTTTATTTGAATTTAATCGAAATTGTCATTTTTATTTTTTGGGGGATAATGAACTTTTAAAAATACACCGACCTAAAAAAAAAGTGAATGTCATAGAGCGCTCACTTGGAGATTCGAGCAACTCTTCTTTCCCACCACCTCGCCCCGCCCCCGTGGGCGACTCCAGGGCGACACAGATGTATAGTGTAGTGTGTAGGTAAGGTGAGTAATGGTACGCCCCCTGGGTAAATACAGCTTTCACCCCCACCCCTCCACTGTGAGATGTAAGAACTAATTAACCTCTGCAATTGATCCTCTGCGTGTATTCAAACTCCAAAATCACGTGACACACAAGCTTTTATTCTACTGTTTCATTTGTACAGTTTTGGTTTTTTCTTCAGGAAGTTGTATACGGCCATGGTATGCTTTTTATCAACAATTTCATTTCTCTCTCTCTCTCTCTCTGTCATTCCTTCCCTTTTTTTCGCTTTCTCTAACCCACTCCTTCTTCCATTCTATCATTTCCTCTTCCTTTCTGTTTCTCTCCCTCTCTAGCCCCCCCCCCTTCCTAACTCACCACATCTCCACCCTCTTTGACTCTCTCTCTATCTCTATTTCTCTCTCGCTTCATCCTCCTTCTTCTCCCCCAATAGATATTCCTCACTCTCACTTCCCCACACTCTTCTATTGTTTCTTTTATCTCAAAAACATTTCAAACATTTATTTTTAAAAAATCATTCCTTCTTTTTGTGAAACGTAAAATCCGTAGGCCTACACTAATATATGTTGTAAATTAGATTATTGTGTTTGAATTCGTTTTGCTTTTTCTTCACGGCGATGTATGTACATTACGTCTTAAACGTGTAATGCTTGTTTGAACAGTTAATTAATAACGGAACATTTCTACCGTGACCCTAACTTTATACTCTGTGATACACATTGTCAGTTAGTAGGTCTACAATTAATTGATCATTGATAACTTAATTTGATCATTTAAAATGATAATTGTAAAAAAAAAGTACAAACACGAATCTTCTAAACCTTTCGGCAACCTTTTAACACTCGTGTGCCAAAGTAGGATTCCTAGCTCATTCAGCGTGCCAGTAGTCTAAAAGTAATCCTGCTCTAGCACATAATTTCTTTATGAGGTGCCTTATCAGGGTTCCTCCGCGTGCCAATGAAATTGCTCTGCGTGACCCCTGTTCTAAACTAATAGATATTTAAAAAATATTAATTTGCATCTTAAAAACAAATAGACTCTAACGTAAATAGACCTAGTTCTTTTATTTTTATGTTTAAGACTATATTTAAAACTTAAAACAAAAAGTTTAAAGGGAGACAAAAAATAAGGGAGATAACTTAATTTTCACTGTAAAGAGTTGTCGTAATTTGTTGTTCACTTTTGCAATGCGCTGCAGTCATGAACTAAGGCAGACTAGTGGAAGGGGGCAGAAAAAAAAAACGAAAACTCTTTTCTTCTTCTTTTCTAACTTCCTGGGTGTAAACAGAAGATCTCTGGATATGTGCTGATCGTATCACAACGACAGGACTTTTTCTATTTATTCGATCAGGTAGGTGATGCGTGTATAAGAGTAAATACGGTAAGCATGTCAGTATTGAGATGTAGTATGTTGATCCTTCATGGAGTGAAACATTTTTTTGTGTGCTCGTTTTAATGGTGGCATAGTTTGTTTTTAAGAATATAAAACTAGGGCTGATACTTTGGGCCGAAATTTGGGCTAGATTTACTAGAGGCTTACAAATGAAGCCTTAAAGTTTACTTCCAATAAAGTCATAAATTATACGATTGCCTAAAATTCTATAATGGACTGTACCGGAGTGAATAGTTTTTGAAACAATATCAGCTCCCTGTGAGGTCAACCGTCAGTCAGGAGTAATGCTAATGGTCATCTAATCGTGACACTAATACTAACTTAATAATAAATACATACTCATTTAGATATACTTGATATAGTCTAGGCCTAGGTCTAATGTGTAGGCTAGCCTAGTATTCTGACAAGGACTTTGAGCGATGTATTATAGCCTAAACCCCATACACTAGCAGGAAACAACCCAATATTAAAATAGTCTATGGTATAGGCCTACACCGTATATCTCCATTCTGTGACTCAACTCGCTATATAGGCCTACACCGTATATCTCCATTCTTTGACTCAACTCGCTATATTATATAGGCCTACCCCTGGCACGATTGAAACATCTTTAAGTTTAAGTATTTTAAAGTGTTGCGTTATCACCAGTCACTTCAAATAGCTTAAATTAAGGACATAAGGACAATAATCCGGTGGGAGGAAGTTTAAATGGAATACATTAGGGGTCTATCTTTCATTGTGTGTATCACTTAACTGCAGCATTGTTGGCAATTAAAATTTAAAGATATAATTTTTAACAGATTTTAAAATTATCGTTTGTTCAATGCTCTTTGTTCAATGCTCTTTGTTAAATGCCTGCGTCACATCCCTGCACATGTATATGTACTGTACATTAACGATAGGCCTATATTATAATGTTTTGCAGAGTAGGCCTACACATACTTTAAGTGTATTTATATATAACAATTTTATCTTCCTATCGATTGTAGGCTTATATTTCCTTCCCTAGAACGAGTAGGCTATATGTAATCAATCAACAGAACACAGTAAAGTGTTCTTATCGTATTACAGTACAGCAGGCATGATCTAACTGAATAAGGGCCCATAATACATCTCTGTGTCAAAATCACAACAAGAAAGACTTATAATTGCTTTTTTTTTAAATTTAAAGTGTCCTTGGCCTGCTCAAAAGCCCTCCTTCCCCCCCCCCCCCCCCAGCCATGTATGTAACTTATTCACCTGCTAAACTATTCATTGGACATTTGTTTGCTTCGATCCTTAATCAAACGTCATTAAAAGGTCAGGTAAAACAAAAACAAAACTGCGTTGTAATACCTTTTTTTTAAAAGATATAGTTACATTAACTGTCGATTTATTTTTAACATTAACCATAAACGTTCTTATCTTTCATTTAATTATTTGTAATTGTAGTGTGTTTTTATAGGCGTGGGCACAGACACTGTTGACCTCCGTGAAGTAAATTAAGACCAATGAGGCCAATAATACACTTGGTGGAAAAACCAAGGGACTCATTTTATGATGACATATGTAGGGCTTTATAATATTCTTGGACGTGTTATATGTTACACATGTAGGTAGATAGTAGGCTTATAATGGTTTAACTATAGGCCTTACTTACTGTGTAAACAAAGACGTTTTCAAATTTAAACCTGTGTTTTATAAAAATTAGCGGTAATGTCTGGTAGACGCCTCGTCTGGCCGACCATTAAATGTAGTTTGTCTAACATTGGACTATAGAGTTAACTGTTTAAAGCTACTGGAGAGCCAAGCAATGCGGAACATACACATGACGCAGTCTTTTTGCTATTTGCAATTTAAAAAAAAAAGTATAAAAAAAAACTCCCAATGTCAATTCATGAATGCCATTGTGTAGGCGTGACTGTGTAAACTACGTCATTGCGTGTAATGTGTCCTTTATTCAAACTAGGTCAATACACTCTCTGGGCCTGTGTGTATAATATCTCGCTCTGTTAGTTATTGTATTAATTTAAAAACCTTTAAACACAAAAAAATATATAACCTACATGCGAGAGTCCGTAAACCCTTAACTAAGGTGTATGTACGTCGGGTAAAAAAGGGGCGGCGAGTATGAACATTCAAGGGAGGGCATTTTAACGTAAATTTGAGAAACAACCATTTTCTACCCACCTTTGTTTACTGTATTACTTATAATTTCGATAATCCAGGGTACAATCTAAATATAGTAATCACTGTATAAAAATAATATCATCAATAAACATTCTTTATTGACCGTCACCCTTATCCCCCAACCCATAGGCTCCCACTGATCCAACTTGTACCCCTAGTTTTCAGTGGTCTATATTGGTAGCCTCTTTGCTTGTGTTTGACTGGAATAGTCTCAATGGCCCTGGGTGAAACAAAATGTAGGCTCCTATACTATAGGAATGACTAGTCCCGTGGGGCATGGATAACATACAAGTGGTCGGGCATTACGTTGGTTACACAAACCTTTCGTATGAAGCTGCCAACGATGCTGTTGAATTTTGCTTTTATCAAATCTAAGGTCTGCACGTGAAACTCGTGACGACTTTAAATACTGCATTGTACAGTACGGGGCAAATTGATCATATGGCCGGTGAAGCAGCTTACGTTGCAAAGCAACCTTCGGACCAAATTGATCATTGGGCCGGGTACGCAACTTAGGCCTACGTTATAGGCCAGGGGTCGGGAACCTTTTCGTCTGAGAGAGCCATGGACACCACATATTTTAAAAAGTAATTTTATGAGAGCCATGCATTATGTTTAAAACTAAAAATTTAAGTAAATGTGTGCAAGAGTTATTTCCCTTTAATTACAATGAATGCAGGGTTGCTATTTTTCTGTGTTTTAGGTCAGCGGAGTTTATCTCCTTTACCACTTCTGATGCTGAGCTGCAGTAGACTTTAGCTCATTTTTAGAATGAAATATTGATATGCAATTAATATGTAGATCAAAGGAGTCTAAAGAAACATTTTTTTTATAATCGAACATTTGTCTGTGAGCCAGATGCAGCCATCAGTAGAGCCACATCTGGCTCGCGAGCCATAGGTTCCCGACCCCTGTTATAGACCGTACGTAATGGTGCTTCGGACAAGCAAAGAACGTAATAATCTTCTGTATGCTTATAGAACGAACATATGTGGCTTACAAGATTACCTGCAAGTCGTCATCTAGTCTTTCTATGTTAACAAATATATAATAACAAATATCGCGATGCTACTAAATCACCTACAGGATTGTGTGCAAGTACCAAATCTTACTACAAAATGGTTCCAGAACATTTAGAAAAAAATGATATTAAACATTTAGGTCTTCGTTGTAAAATTTCTTTTGATGTTTTCATAATACAACTAGATCAATTTGTGTGTGTGTGCAAGGAATTTTTTGTTCTGAATAAAAAACTGTCAGCTAGACTACTTCAACAAAAAAAATTCAACAAAAAATAATAATAACAATTATTGCATTGCTTTTTCAGTTAATCAATTTGGCCAAGCGAAAATGTCTCTTTTATATCTATATCCAAAACCTTACATTCGCGCTTCATAAAAGCGTAATGCGCACTTCAAAACATTTTCAAACTATTAAGTTATCATCAATTAAAACAAAAACAATACACAAAATAACGACACATAAAGGTGACAACTTTTTTTGTTTAAAAATCTCATTGCAAAACTTTACGAAAAAGAAATCGCAGCTTTTCTAAAGAAAATAAAATTGTCTGTTCTGAGTCAAATGTCTCCATTGATTAGATTTAACAGTATGGGATACATTTGAGCCAATCGTTTATTTGAATATCGACCTGAATTATTCCTGGTCTGAGATTCAAGTAAGCGTTACGGAACTCTTATTGCGATATAATCGATCGAATCAAGGTTATTCAATTATCGAACTAGAGCATAGAGGACTAGTTAAAAGGGACTGGCCTTGGCCTGCCATAATACATGCCGAAAAATACGATTTGATATAATATTAAATGAACATTTCTTTATTCACGATTAAATAATTAACTATATTAGACAAATTATGGATAACAATACATCTATTAAATCAAATAAAGTCATAAAACGGTAGAGTCCAGGCTAGAATGTTTCGTTTGCAAAAGGATTGTGTGGCCTTCTGTCCTCTCCTTGATGTCGGATGCCCCATCATGCACCATTCCTAGCTGTCGCCACCTATTATATGCAGGTGTGCATTCCTGTAACCCACCCTGCTGTAACTGAAAGCTAAACCCACTAGTAGTCTTGGAGAGGAAAAAGGGATCGGGATATCTACAAATCAAAGATGTTAGATCTTTGAGAAGAATTCTTTTCTTTCTTGGCATTGTCTACTGTAGGGAAAAGGGGAGAGAACATTTAAATAGAGTGCAAGTCAACGATTGGCATCGACAATCTAAACATGAAGACAGTGGGCGATAACCTAATACAATTTTTTTCTCTCCCCTTTTCCATTGATCACTTCCTCCTTATGAAAATAACGTAATATTCTGTGAAAGAATTTCGAGTAAACTAACACATGTACAAATGTCTGAATCCACTGCGACCCCTTTCTTCGGTTAAGTAAACCCGATGGAAGATGTTATGGTGGTAGAAGTTATAGCTACAACATCACACATTATTTATATTGGCACAAGCTAAACACTGGCTTGTATAAAGTATTTTTTCTCAAAACCTATTACGTAACACATGCAGGGTTTTGAGTTTCGGCGCAGGTTAGGAACATGTAGGCCCTATAATAGCGTAGTAGATTTCATATATTTAAATGCATGTTTAACAGTCAATAGAAGTTATTAGAACGGCCTTATATAATTTACAACAGAAAAACAAGCTTACGTTCTAAAATGTGATTAATTGTTGAATCAGAAAGTAATATCCAATTTATTAACGGGACAATCTCTAGATCTCGTAACATAAACACTCACACACCTCAGTATCGTAAAGTGTGGCAATTAGACATCCGAGAGTCATACCTCAGTTTAAAATGATGACTCTGAGGTATTTGCATAGCATTGATTCAATGATGTGGAAATGTACGCTTCGATGCCTACATTGGAATCAGTCCAACTCAGCCGATAGGCTTGTTGGAAAGCGTAATGGGGGGGGGGGGGGGGGGTTCTACTTAATTTTTACACTGGCCTTTATAATATAAGTTATATGTGTGCTGGTGTGTTTCTGTGTGTTTCATTCCTGAATTCCACTCGATAAGAAAAAGAACTTACATATGCGAACTGACTTTCGTAATTTGCATATTGAATACGTAGGCTATAAGAAAAGTATCTATTTGTGACTATTAATAAAAGTATCCAGTTCTACGAAAGGTTCAAAATGTATTGCACATGTCACTATAAATTCTTATAAGCTTATAGCGTAAATGTCCTTGTAGCGAGTGATATACCTCGAGTTGGGTTTATTTAATAAAATGCGTAGGCCTAGTAATATAAGTATTTTTTTTTTAAAGTTCATTACTCCTTCAATAAACTCATCTCCTGTTTCACATGAATGAATTATTTTCCCCTTGTATGTGCACTAAGTTATGTTATCAGAATAATCTCGATACGCCATGTTGTTTTCTTATTTTTATTGTAGGCCTTATTGTATATAGTGGTATTTTCACCCAGATGACCACCGACGCGCGACGTCATTTATGGACGGCCCCGACCATTATAATAATGTTCTATTAATTAAGGTGCTGTTTTCTCAGATTTATAATACATAATTTAACAATCTAACGCAATTACGTATAGGAATGTTAAACGAAAACCGGAATACCGGATTCCAGTTTTGAAACTGAAAACCGGTTTTGATTTTCAAAACCGAATTTCGGTTTGCTGGTAGCAATTTAACCCTTTTATTTTTGTTCTGATGGAAATATTTTTAATAAATAATGTTGGATTCGCACAAAACAATTCTTGAAATGCCTTGCTAACACTATTTAGTCTTAGATATTGTGTTTCTTTTTTTTCCAAATACCAACTGTGGTTTGCGATAAAAACAACATCAAACCAAATGTTAAGTTAGAGTTAGCCTACAATTAAAATGAATCTTTTTACTTTTCGGATCATCTTCGAAAACAATTCTTTAACGATGGCTCAGTGTAAACTATGTTCCCAACAGATAAGCCTGAGCGGTGGCAGTACCACAGGATTGTGTACGCATCTGCATACGAAGCATCCTGGATTAACATCTTCTTCATATGCTTCTTAAGATTATGGTCAACGATAATAGGAAATTAAATTATCACTATTGAAAACTATTTTCGGTTTTAATCAATTAGCCCAGACTTTTTTTAGTTCTAAAGAATTTAAAGGTAAAGTGTACAAAATTATATTGTGTTCACACAAATCAACCCCTTGAATGTCCTGCAAACAATAACAAAGTTTGAACTATTTTTCAAACATGCCTACAAAACTATACACATTTGGCTTTTCTGGCCGGGCGGAGGGGGGGGGGGTAACCGAAATCCGGTTTTAAACCGGTTTTATAGAACCGAAAACCGGTTTTGAAAACAAACCGGTTTTACCATTTCTAGTTACGTATGTAGATTTGTTGTTGTTTACGAACAGCTGAAAGCATTTATTACAATTTTTATTTACATTTTTTAAATAGAAAATATTGTTAAAGAAGTGTTACATTATTGTTAAAGTCAGGAAATCATAAAGAAAAGCGAAACTTGCGACGCGTTAGTAACGTTTCAGATAATGTCAAGTGTCGACTTACGCAAATCACAAAAAAAGACAGCTTTTCAAAATATTCTTTATATAGGCCCTAGTATTGGCAACATAATATGGAGTAAAAGGTCACGCAACAATACTGTTGATTAAGATGTGTAGGCCAGTGAACATTGATCTACTTATTATGACATATTATTATTAGCTTTTTCACCCCCGTAGCCCTCCCAAATACATCGACTCGTAGCCTTGCTGTTCCTTTACAAAATAAACATTAATAAAAATTATAAGGCTATAGTGTGGTCTAAGATCTTCCAGCCAAGCATTAAAATTTTCTAAAGTTGGTAAAGGTATTTTCTTCCTGGTGATCTCCCTTACCCCCCTTTCCATTTGTTTACAAAGTTAGAAATCGAAAGTGAGCTCTCCTCCCCAAAGCTTCGTCCACTTAGTCAACTAAAGTAGTTTGTGAGTAGACTGATGTTTCATATCGAGGGCGTTACATAAAAGCACCTCGATATCTAGAGCTAGAAATTAATAAATAAATACACGATAACAGAATAGTATATTATTATTGTCAAGCGATCTTACGAAATCGGAACTCTTTTGTCTGTAAAAAGTAGAGCTAGTTCACTGCAAGGTAGACTTGCACAGTAAAAAACACAGGTAGGTAAACTTAAATGATAAGAAAGCATCCAGCCGTAAGTAAATATAAATACATAGGCCTACTGTGTACTCTTGGTGACAGGGATCATACTTTGAAATGGTAATAGAAACGCCACTGCCGTTCGAACGTTAAAATACATTTTGAAAAAAAAATACCAGGAAGCTTTTTAAATAATAGCTAAAATTGTATCGAAGATAATTTAGAATTTAGTGAGTGTCTAGAGTCTAGGAGTCTAGATCTAGATTGCTGGTTAACTAAATGAAAACTCAGAGCGGTCAGCAGAGCAAATTGAAAAAGGAATTAAAATGTATAGGCCTAATAATTTCAACGTGATTTACTGTGCTGGACCAGTTTCATACTTTTTTTTGCTAGGATGACGAAGATTTATTGTTGGATTATTTAGTGCTCAATGTATCAAACACTGTTTAAGTTTTAAGTTTATGTGTGAAATTGTGGGCTTCTCAGACTTTCTGCTCTGGTTTATTTTTCACCAAGTTTGTGTATTTAAATTTAAATAAATATGTCAATGTCTAAATTGCCAGATTCGCCTACATGTAAGTCAGTGGCATAGATTGATTTAAGGTATTTGAGCTTGCAGTGTGTTGGACAAATGACAAAAGTGATCTATGTCTTCTATATAATATATTATAATTATATGACCTATATTTGATACATCATTATTATAAATTATAATCGTATAGAGTAAGATTAACTAAGGCAAGGCACTAATGTTCAGTGCACAAAATAACCCAAAAATTAGATACGATAGATGTATTGTGAATGTATTCAATGTCTTGTTTAATGAGCGTATTATGTGTTATTATACCTATATATAAATGAGGTCAGTGTCCTTTTGGAAGTCTGGGTGTTAGTCCCCTGGTTAGCTGATGCAGTTCCTGAGTTCTAGTGTGTATCATGTATTTTCTATTGGGGGATGGGGGAAAAGCACAAATTATTTCCACTATAGGCACGATATATTTCCTTACTGTGTTCCTGAGTTCATGGCTAGGCTGATGGGAAAAGTGTTGTGCTGTTTGGCAGTTTTAAGGTCTTCCTGTTACACAAACTATTTTGGACACAATATTTCAATAAGAAGTTGCTAAATATAAATAGGCCTCTATTAAATAATTGGAATTAGCCAAGGGTGTCCGCAGGAGGTTTTGTTGTGAGGAGCAAAGTCTTTGTGAATTGTTGGAACTTTGCATAATGACTACCCCGTGGGTACCAAAGGCCAGTAAGCACCTCAACACTGTGGGTACCCACTCTGTCCATTAGTCAGACTGGTTCGGCTCCATAGTTAACACTGACTGGCCTGCCAATGCGTTTGGAAGTATTGGACTTGAAATCATTGATACCGGATATCATTGTTCTTTTGGGTCTCTTTTTATATAGGCCTATATAATTACTATTAAAAAAATGTTTTGTCAATAATACTCTAGTGACCTAAACATACACAGAATTACATTTTTGCATCAAATCACTGAACATAAATATTTATATATGTATGAACATAAATATTTATATATGTATGAACAAAAATATTTATATATGTATGAACATAAATATTTATATATGTATGAACATAAATATTTATATATATGTAGTTAATAGAAAATTGAAAATCTTAGTAATAGTTTTTTGACAAAGCATTATTATTTCGAATTGTGTTCTTCCTTCATAATCCCAAGTCCTCTCTCCATGTAGAAATCAGATGTTCTTGTTTTAAAAGTTTTAGATTTTAATATTATATCCCTGTTTATATTTCACAGTGCCCTCAAGGCCCAAGTTTATTGATAAGCTTCTGTTGGGAGCCTCCAACTTGACTAAGAAGTCTCCTGGAAAACACAAAAGTTCTCAGTCCCAGGCGTCACCGGATTCATCCAAGTTTTATTTCGACTTGCCAGATGACCAGAGTGACATAGGATCTGTCAGCGACAGCGTAAGCCAGTGCTCTTCAAGTTTTGATGGGCAAAGTGACCACACTGGCTATTTAGACTTTGGCGGTCATCTGAGTGCCACTGAGGATCAGATAGAAGAGCTTGTGAGTGAGCCAGAGGACCATGATCTTGCAGAGGAGGATGAAGTGAGTAGTCAGGCAGCATCATGCCTTTCAGCTGAACTAGAAGTTCCTACAGAGGGCCAAAGTAATGAGACTTGTGTAGGCACTCATCTGTTGGATTACTCTCTGGAGGAGATCATTTATGACATCAACGAAACTGAACAGGATTTGAGTTCTAACAATGAATATCTTACAAATGCTGAATGTTGCACATCTGAAACTAATGACAGCAGTGTGTTAGATGTTTCTAATGTTCCTGATGAACCACCAGAAAATACATCTGAAGATCCTCCTATAGTTACTAAAGGTTTTGTTAAAAGACAGTGCCAGGTGTTCTTAAATTCGCTGCGCCCAACTGATTCGTCCGGGGAACCCATAACCACAAGCAGGAGAGTTAAGAGATCGTCCAGCGATCTAAGTGACTCTTTGCACAGCCACCTGAGACGGCCACTGAGCCCCCACAGCGACAGCCCGGACAAATGGTCCAAAGGTTTTCACAACATTTCCCGCAACAGTAAGTTTACAGAGGCAGTCATGGCTAAAGGCTATGTGAAAGCTCTAACTGAACAAATCAACCAACAGGGAGCTCTGAAATTGGATATGGATGAGGAGGTTAAGAGGGACAAATTTGAAGACCAGGATCAGGAGGCTGCTTTTCTAGCACAGTTTAAAGAACAGAGTCTAAGGCAAAGTTTTGTAAAAGATTTGATTCAGGCTGCTGAAAGCCAGTCATCCAAGGAAAATACCAATGGAATTATTAATAAGCAAACAGCAAAAAAGACTGGAGCTTCGGAGCAGGCTCCACATTTGGAGCAGAATTCATCATCAACTGTTTTACCACCTGTTTCTAAAACTTCACCTCAGGTAAATGGTGATTCATCATTTACTAAAGGAGCTTCTTCAATGACTAACCTACAACAAAACCCATGTGTAAAACCATCAGAAGTTTCTCCCTCACACAACATTGGTCACCACCACAAGTCACACCCAATTATTTCACCCAAACATTCTCCGAACTGCTCACCAAAACTGCCAAAAATGAGATCGCAAAGTGTATCAACTGGAGAGAAGCCACCGGTGGACTACAATGCCAAACCCAAAATTCCCCCCAAAAAACTATCACTGACCCCTGAGAGAACACTTTTACCCATGCAGTCATCAGCACCATCTCTTGAATCACAACCTTCAGTGGTTAACTCACCTGCACCAAATCATCTGGTTGCATCAAGCATCAGTTCTTCATCTGTGACAAACAATCAAGAAACGCCAGTCTCATCTTCAGATTCTCACCCCATATTACCAGCTTCCGAAACAACAAACTCTCCTTTGCCAAACTTAATAATCTCACCACCTGCGGTACAATCAACAGAGCAGGAACTATCTTCTATTTCAGTTTCTAACAACGAATCAAGCAATTGTTTGGGTACACAAAGTAGTGATTCACCTCAAAGTTTATGTTCATCCCCCAGGGGTCTCAGGGAGGAAGTCTCAATGCGGCCAACCTCCACGCGGAGCAGCCAACAGTACAGAGACTCCGTTTTCAATACCATATATGACAATGCACCACCCATAAATGCAGCTGAACTGTTTGATTCCAGCTGGTCAGATTCCGATAGTCTTGATGAACTAAGTGATGAAGAAGAAAGACCTGAAGTTAAGAAAAAATTCAGGAAAAAAGACATTCCTGTTGAAGAAAAGGCTGAACAAATGGTAAATATATTATCTACAGTTAACATCTCTGTCTTTTAAAATAGAGAAATATTTTACTTAGTATGATATAGTTATCAGTATTTGAAATTCAAGTGCAGACAATCATTGACCAATGTAATTGGCTAAAGTAAATGAATACCACACCAGGGTAATTGGCTAAAGTAAATGAATACCACACCAGAGTAATTGGAAAGTCAATTTCTACCTAAGTGCTTTCTTTCTGTACTTTTTGTCACATCCTCTTTATTGTGCTGGGATTTATTTTTCAAGGTTCTTATAATATCTTATGTGATTCTAAACATAATTCAAGTCTTAGTACTAACAGGCCAACTCAAATTAATTTTCCTGCTAATAGAATTTGTGCTAAGGCACATAAATACTGTTTATTTGTATTTCAGTATAAGTTTTTCTTAAAAGTTTTACAGACGTTCCTTCTAGATAGAAGATGATTACGTCCACTAGGCCCATAACTCCTGCAGGGCGTCAGGGATCGGTCGGAGCTAGGGATAGAACCTGTGACATGTCGGTTGACAGTCCAGTGAACTAGCCGCTGAACCAGCCGGCCTCAGGTTTTATTTTGGACCCATGCATAAAATAAAAAACAACAAGAAGAAATGTGCCAAACTCTTTTGAATATTTGAAATCACAAGAAGTCAGGCTTGACTCAGTGAATTATAAATAGTATAAGTATATTCTTGTACTTGTAAAGTATAGAAATGATAGACTATAATAAAAATGTTCTCGAAATATTTACAAAAAAAAAACAACATAGCTAAAACATTAACTCATCACCATTATGGCAGACCACTGTGGTAAGACATTAACAAACTCATCACCAAAGACCAGTAGCAAAGGCAGAATTTTATTTTAGGGAGTAGGGCTAAAGTTAACCAAATTTATTGCAAATGAGCTAAATTGACCGGCATTGCCTGTGGGAAAAATACAAACACCTATAGCTACAGATAAGAATTTTATCAGCTATAAATGAACAGAAAGCTGTAAATGAACAGAAAGCTGTAAATGAACAGAAAGTTGTAAATGAACAGAAAGCTGTAAATGAACAGAAAGCTGTAAATGAACAGAAAGTTGTAAATGAACAGAAAGCTGTAAATGAACAGAAAGCTATGAAAATTTTAACAATTATAATTATTAATTTTGTATTGAAGTTGTTTAGGCATTTAATTTAAAATAAATATTATTGTAATCGGGTTAAACTAGGCATGTCTTTTTATTTTTGAAAAAACTAGGACTATTCCTGGCTGAGAGTCAAACACCTGTTGCCAGAATGTCTAAAATATAATTAAACTAATTAAAATATAATTAAAATATAATTAAAATATAATTAAAATATAATTAAAATAATTAAAATATAATAAAAATATAATAAAAATATAATTAAAATATAATTAAAATATAATAAAAATATAATTAAAATAATTAAAATATAATTAAAATAATTAAAATATAATTAAAATATAATTAAAATATTTAAAATATAATTAAAATAATTAAAATATAATTAAAATAAAATTAAAATATAATTAAAATAAAATTAAAATATAATTAAAATAAAATTAAAATAATTAAAATATAATTAAAATAATTAAAATATAATTAAAATATAATTAAAATATAATT
Source organism: Anisus vortex (assembly GCA_949126835.1). NCBI lineage: Eukaryota > Metazoa > Mollusca > Gastropoda > Planorbidae > Anisus > Anisus vortex. Next base: position 30,962,198 of record OX421496.1, on the reverse strand, counting down.
AAAAAATAATTAAAATATCATTAAAATAATTAAATATAATTAAAATATAATTAAAATATAATAAAAATATAATTGTGACGCAACCCCACGAACCGGTACGGAAGTCGGTAAAACTGATTTTTCAATAAATGCAAAAAATGTGAAGAAAATGGTCCTAGGTCGTTTTTTAGATTATTATTGATTTGTAATGTTGAATGCCTTAACTTATAGCTGTGAAATTTTCAAGCTAAAATGATTTTTAGAAATTACTCAAAAATGTGTTTTTATGCAGATTTTTGTCTAAAATCACGCAAAATGTCTTCTAAACATTAAATTGTTAAAAAAATGATACATATTACTTAAAACATGTAAAACTTTAACAGCTTGTGTATTAATTCATTATCATTATGTTTGTTAGATTTCATGACAGTTGGTCAATATTTGTATGTCCTGGAAAAAGTTAATTATCTGTTGCAATGCTAAATTGTAAAAAAAATCGGTACCATTTTCTTTTTCATTTTTCTCCAAAAGGACTTCCATTACCATTGCTTATGTAATTTTGAATAACTTTTGAACTAATTAATGGATTTTAAAGATTTTTAACCAACATGTAGATAAATGAATTAGCTTTAATTCAATACCTAAAACTAAATATCCTATTTTGCCGACTTCAGTACCATTCCGTGGGGTTGCATCACAATTAAAATAATTAAAATATAATTAAAATAATTAAAATATAATAAAAATATAATTAAAATATAATTAAAATATAATTAAAATATAATTAAAATATAATTAGAATAATTAAAATATAATTAAAATATAATTAAAATAATTAAAATATAATTAAAATAATTAAAATATAATTATTAGATTTTAATTACTGAAGTCTTAAGTCCTGAAACTCTACAATCTTTAAAAGAAGTTATTTTAATGGAAATGTAAAAAAATCTCCTACCTATATTGCTATTACACAAAAAAGAAAGTTATCTGTGGATAATAGAAACTAGGTAACCCATATATATATGGCAGTTTGGGACACTAACCACTCAGCTAGGGAGGACACATACAGAAAGCGAGATTGCAAAAGTATAATAATATGAGACAATAATGTCACGTGTCTTCCAATGGGGGGTGGCTTGGCTCCTGGATAAGACACTAATTAGCTCATCTCTAACTGAATCAAATATTTGGATTATAACTATTGTTGAAGTCTCACTATTCTATAGTTACCTGATACATGCTGTAAACAATGTGAACATTCTTGAAACATTAACTCATGCTCTTTATCAAAAGGTACACTAACAATGCATTTTCTTTAGAACTCAATAATCCCTTTGTACTGATTCTATTATACTTGGTATAATTTTCCTAATGATTGGACAAGTTTGAATATATATTTTTTTATCAAATTTGTTTTTGTTTGGTGGAAGGGATAATCTATAAAAGATAATCTGTAAATAATAACATTATTTTTTACACAAATGAAGCAATCTTTCTTATATCCCAATGATACATTCTTTAATTAAACTTGATTTTATTTTTAAACTGTCAGTTTTACCATTTACATACCGGTAATTATTATACTGTCTCTAAAAAAAATATATTTGTTGTTTTATCATGATTAATGTTGTAACTTGGTTGTTGTTTTATCATGATTAATGTTGTAACCTGTTTGATGTTTCAGGTCACTGAGCCTGTGGATGTCAAACCAGAAGACAAAAGATTTAGAATTGCATCAGAATTGTTACAAACTGAAAAAGACTATGTTAGTCGACTTCATCTTTTGCATCAGGTAACTCTCAAACATTCATATTTAATTCAATGTCTTTGTGATTTATATCAACCATTCATTTGCCTTATGGACTTACATGAGACTTACCATGAGACTTACATGAGACTTACATGAGACTTACATGAGACTTACATGAGACTTACATGAGACTTACATGAGACCAGCTGTTGGGTCTGGGAAAGTTTATAAATGTGTATAAAATTGACAAAATGGCAAGACAATTATTTCTTTTAAGTTATTAAGGTTATGGAGTCCAATCATGTTTTTTTAGAAATTATTCAATGGTGACAAAAAACATCCTCAAGTATTTAATATTTGACCTACCTATTAAGACATTTCACACATGCTGGTGTAAATTGGTTTATGAATTTTGTGTCAAGTTTGTGAAAAGTTCACAAACCAATGCACTGAAAGGGCACGTTGGACCAGCAGCAGCGGCATTTGGCTGGCATCCTAAAGGGTTTGGCTTTGTATCCCGGTGAAGGCTCCGATTTGTTCCTGGGACCAGAGGGTGTCCCTGATTCTACCCAGTTCTGATGGGTACCTGACATTAGTTGGGGTAAAGTAAAGGCGGCTGGATATTATGCTGGCCACACTGTCACCTAGTAGGCCCTGGCCACAGAGGCTGTTGAACGCTGCTTCACCGGCCCTATGGATGAATTAAGTCAGACGGGGACATACTTAGTAAACAGAAATGTTCCTTTAATTGGCTTTTTACAATTATATACAGAAACTGTTCTACATTAACCTTATCACCATTGTGTGAATTAAAAGATTTTTTTTGTTTAAATGAAAAAAACAATTTTTTTCTTCAACAGGTTTTCTATTTCACCTTAGACAAAGAGAATCGCCAACAACAAATATTCCCACCTGATACACTAAGACACATGTTTTCTAATACCAAAAGTATTTTTCTCTTTCATCATGATTTTCTCTTACCTCAGCTGGAAGATCGAATGAAGAACTGGTTAGATTTTTAACAGATTTTTTAAACCAAATTCTTGTCATGATAGATTATATTTGCTAAGAAAATGTTTGTATACATCTAGTTCAAATTCAGTACCTAATTAGTTGTTTTTTGTTTTTTTTTAAATTTGTATTTGTCATGCAAATAAATCCTTTATTAAATGTACACAATTTTACTTGACAGGAAAGATGATCCTAGAATTGGAGACTTAATGAAGAAAAATGCACCTTTCTTGAAAATGTACACAGAATATATTCGGAATTTCGACCTTGCCATGAAGCTCATTAACCAATGGATGGAGAAGTCTGTTCGCTTTTCAGAAATCATCCGGGATATCCAGGTAGTTTAATTCAGAGTTAACTCCCCTGTACTTTCTGTTTGCACAACTCTGACACATAATTTTAAATGTCAGTTTTCAGCAATTGACTATTATGTTTTATAAATTTGTTCAAATTCTGGATTAGACAAATTATAATGTCAATAATTTCATGAACAAAAAAGCAAAGTTAACAGTTTAACAACTTCTAAACTATTTCCAGTTTGAAACAATTTATATAATACTACTATTTCATGAAATAGGAATGAAATGATGTTCTTTTAATTGTTAAAAACACAGATTTAAATTTAAGTAAACAAGTAGATATTTACACTCAACAAGCCATTAGTAAAAATCATAAAAATTAGAAACACTTAAAGGATAGAAGATTAAAAGGTAAAATAGGAATAATAACTTAAACTTTCAATTCTAATATAGAAATGTAAAGCAATAATACAATAAAATACTTGGAGACTGTTATAGAAATAAAAAAGTCTTTTCTCTATGTATGAACTATGTGGGTATGTGGCCTAGCAGGAGTATGCTGGGCTATTGTACCAAATGTCCTGCGTTTGAATCCTGTGTGAAAGCTAGGATTTTTCCCTGGTTTGGATGGTGTCCCTGAGTCTACCCAGCTTTAATGAGTACCTGACAGTAGTAGGGAATAAGTAAGGCGGATGGGCATTGCATTGGCCACAAATCCCCCTTGATGTTCTGGCCACAGAAACAGAAACACTTTTTCACTTGCCCTATAGATCAAATGGGATACAAACATATGCATGAAATAATTTTGTCATAGAAAACCAAAACTCTTATCTGAAGAAAGTAATTATCTAGCGGGAATGTCATTAAAATATAAGAAATTATCTAGAGGGAATGTCATTAAGTTATAAAATAAGGAAGACTTTGTCTGTCTAAGCCTTTATACTTTATGTTTACTTTTTACTTGTTAGAAAAAGCCAGAATGTGGAAGTCTGTCTCTACAACATCACATGCTAGGACCAATACAGCGAGTGCCAAGATATGAAATGTTATTAAAAGGTTTGCAAGATACATTTAATTTTTCTTGACATTGATGAAATGCAAAATAATGTCTCCAATGTCTTCATTTTGAGCTTATAGCTATTCTTTTAATCTTTTTTTCTGATTTGATTAGTATGATTAGTTGTTATTGAAAGTGACACAATTATTACCGTATATACTCGTGTATAAGTCGCACCGGTGGATAAGTCACCCCTAGTTTAAGATTTTTTAAACTTATATGTTGTCATTGACTTTCATTGACCCACGCATAAGTCGCACCTCGACTTCCAGGGGTTACACTGCCTTTTAACTTATCAAAAATGCATTCCTTTTAAACATAAAATTTACGTGTTACTATCTCCTTGTCTTTGTTAAAAGCTAGTAAATATTCACCCTAATTTGGAAACTTTCCTTAAAAATGGTTTCAATGGTGCATAAGGCAAACATAATCAAATAAAGTTATAAAGGCTTCATTTATTTTGAACAACCGATCAATAGGCCTACAAACATTAGTGATATGGGAAAGTAAGGTATCTGTTTCTCCATGTAAGTCCCTGTCCCTACTCGTTCCTATCCCTATTTTCATACTAAAGTGGGTCAACACAAAAAAAAATCTTTTGATGTGCGTCATTAGACTGAACGTTGCCCAGATGGTGAAGCACTGTATTGATTTGATTTTGCTTTATAAGTGACCTTATTACAATTAACATTGTATGTAATGATTTCAAGCATGACTACGGCAGTATTTTTTTTCAACTCTTACATGCAACTAATGAAAAATAAAACACACTATTTAAATTTCAAGCGCCGATTGGCCGATCCTAGTTTTGGAAACATTGCTTAGACATGGCACGGCGGAATGCTAAACACTGCCTTATTTGTAGGCTATAGCCTATAAGCCTAGGCCTTAGTTCCTAAATAAAACGCATCTTAAGCTACTATTCTACAAGCTTATAGGCCTACGTAGCCTACATTATAAGTCTAGACAGGCTTTCACACATTTACGATTCTTTCCATACTGTAATTTGCGTTCAATAAGCCTACAAAAAAAATGCCGCCTTTAAACTTACGCTACGTTTCGGCAATATAAAATCGGCCAAAAAGTTCAAAAGAAAATGGTATGGGTGTCAGAAAAACCTAAAATATTTGTTCATTTCAATTTCATTTATATAAAAAAAGTAATATTTACACCAATGAAAGTTTTCTAAATGTAAAATGTAGGGCTACGCACAGGGGCGAAGCCACAGGGGGGGCTAAGCCCCCCCTGGAATTTTTGAAAAATTTGTTTTTCAACAGTTTTTTGTTTAAATATGTACTAAATTCGCAAAATATTTAGTAAATGTTTATCACGCGAAAGTTTAGCCCCCCTTGGAATTTGGTAAATGTTAGCCAAGCGAAAGTTCAGCCCCCCCCTGGAAAAAAATTCTGGCTTCGCCCGTGGCTACGCATATACTAGTAATTCTACATCCTTACTATCAACTACAGGGGTTATGTAGGAAACTTTATGACAGAGTAGTGATGTTTTTCAAACTTTTCAAAAACAGTGTCGGGTAAATAAGTCGCACCCCTACTTTTTGTCAAAATTTTTGGTAAAAAAAAGTGCGACTCATACACGAGTATATACGGTCAATGAAATTTTTTTCGCACATAACAAAATGCTATATTTGTTTATTGTTTTATCACCTGTGCAGATTATGTTAAACATTTACCTGAAAATTCACCAGATAAAAGTGATGCCAAAGGTAATAAACACAAACCATAACTGAGCATGATTAAAAAAAAAAATCTGATAAGAATAAAGTTTCTATATTAAAATAGATCATGATTTGGTATATTTATATTGTTTCTTATCAAATGTTTGATGTGAGTTTTTAATTAACCTTACAGATGCCTTAGACTTGGTCACAAAAGCTGCTTGTCACTCTAACGAAGCCATGAAGAAAATTGTAAGTTCTACTTTCTCTTGAACAATTTAACACCTACAGGATAAGTTGTAAACTGCTGATGATGTTAAATGTTAAGCAATGATTACCTTGGCTAACCATCCCCTTGTATGCAATGGGTTTCCTACATTGTATAAATTTTACTTCACCAGCACGAGGCTAAACACATGTGGAAAATAAGCTAACACTTTTGTTTAAACTATACAGTGTTGATAGAAAATTTTGTTAAAAGCTTTTTTCTTGTATCTATAATAATGTTTCCTCAGAATTAATATTATTATAATCTCAGAAATTTTCAATCTATTAGATTTGTACATGTTTTTTCTTCTTTCAAGGCTTCTTTCTACTTTTTTTTTTAAGATTCACAAATATTTTAGAAATAAGTTATACAATTAAAGCATATTTATCTTATCTTATATATTACAGATGCTCCTTCTATGAAAAAGATGATTGCGTTTTGATGCAATAATCCCTCATTTTCACAATTAGTTTTAAACCTTTTGTATAGACATAACTTCCAATTTTCATAGATAGAAAACTTTATGTACTGAAATATATCAAAATATCTTTTCATCTGACTTCAGGAAACATTCCATAAATTGTTAGACATCTACCAGAGTTTACGAGGAGATGTGCCTGTTGACTTTATCTCTCCTACAAGAGAATTCATCACCCAGGGACCAGTCACAAAAATCTCTGCTAGAAGTGGAGAAAAACAACCAAGGCAGATCATTTTGGTAAGCATTTTTTGTGTGGATACTACTTGCAGGGGGTGGCAGAATCACAATGCTCTTGCAATGGGGATCTCTAGTTTGTGAAATGTGTACTCTATACTTGTCTTGCATTCATTTTACCTTCAATCACACTGCCTTCAGGTTCCAATTCAGGACAGGTCTTTTCCTCAGAGAGACCAGCATGTGTCCCAGCATGCATTTGTCATTTGGTAAAAAATGTGGCCACTTGTTCTGTTATATATCATATGATAGCCACAGGAATGCATACTTTACATATATCAAAGAAAGCTTTGAAAAGTGCCAGAATTTTTTAAACAAGTTTTTGGAACTTTGCAATTTCATTGTTTGTAAAAAAAATTCTTCATATTTAAGTTATAAAACTGAGGTTCATAAAATATATGTCTTTGTATTTTCAATATTTCAGTTTAATGACATGGTCCTTGTCTGTGCCTACATACTTGGTGCATATAGCGTCAGATCTGTTTTAGAAGTGGACAGCCTAGAGGTCAGTTCCATTGAATCCCTAATCCACACAATCTTAGCTCATCTCATAATAGTTAAACCACACAATCCTAGCTCATCTCATACCTCTTAATTCACACAATCTTAGCTAATCTCATACCTGTTAAACTGCTGAGCATGCCCATTGGTCATATCAGTAATGTCAGGTTCTGTTTTTCTAGGTGAAGGCAGGTAACAACATGCACATTCCAAACACATTCATGCTACGCAGCAAACAGAAGGCTGTGGAGTTACTAGATGAGTAAGTCTTTCAATCTTATTTCTTGTTCTTTATTCTTTTTTTTTGTTGTTGTCAGACATTTGTAGGGTTTTACCACAACAATGGAGCTATGTACGTAATGAATTGATTTCATGGCTTTTACTGTGTGTGATTTAAAATGAACAAAATCTTTTGTTGTCAGTTATATTATTAAAGAAAATGCTTTCATTATTTTTTATAAAGCTAATAGAATAATGGGATCAATTCTGTTTATTTTTTAGGAATTCCAGCAATGAAATTATTGGATGGAAGACAGTAAGTTTAAAAAAAAATTGCTTTCCCTTTTTTGTTAATGAATACTTAAAGTATATTTATTAATTAAGTGTAATTTGTGGTTATATACTTAAATAAGCTGAAATTTCTGAAGTTATTTAGTCATATTAACTTTTTAAATTGTGTTTTTAATATCTTTGTGTGAGTCTATTAAAAAAATTAGTTTATATTGCAGCCTATAATCCAAAATGATAAATTATTTTTGTGTCTGTCTCTAGAAATTTGAAGATGTCATTGCCACATACAAGCAAAAGAAAAGATTCATTATATCAGTAGATGCTGCAGAAGAAGCTAACGAGACAACTGTAAGTAGATTCTTAAAACATTTCAAACAAATACAGCTAACAAAAATAAGTTATTTTGTGGGATTCTGCCATAGATGGACAATGGGACATTACTCTATTCATTTAAAAAAAATAATTGTGTTTGTGACTTCAAGAACAGTTATTTGCAATATGGCTAAACTAGTAGATAACTGGCATTGTTTTTTTTTTGTGGCTTTTTTATTCATAGAGAAAGAAAATTAGAGGATGAACTATGGCTGCCTGGACGCTTGGTTAAATATTAGACACTGTAAAGAGTTATGACAGCTATGTGTTATTTGAACTATGGCTGCCTGGACGCTTGGTTAAATATTAGACACTGTAAAGAGTTATGACAGCTATGTGTTATTGAACTATGGCTGCCTGGACGCTTGGTTAAATATTAGACACTGTAAAGAGTTATGACAGCTATGTGTTATTGAACTATGGCTGCCTGGACGCTTGGTTAAATATTAGACACTGTAAAGAGTTATGACAGCTATGTGTTATTGAACTATGGCTGCCTGGACGCTTGGTTAAATATTAGACACTGTAAAGAGTTATGACAGCTATGTGTTATTTGAACTATGGCTGCCTGGACGCTTAGTTAAATATTAGACACTGTTAAGAGTTATGACAGCTATGTGTTATTTGAACTATGGCTGCCTGGACGCTTGGTTAAATATTAGACACTGTTAAGAGTTATGACAGCTATGTGTTATTTGAACTATGGCTGCCTGGACGCTTGGTTAAATATTAGACACTGTAAAGAGTTATAACAGCTATGTGTTATTGAACTATGGCTGCCTGGACGCTTAGTTAAATATTAGACACTGTTAAGAGTTATGACAGCTATGTGTTATTTGAACTATGGCTGCCTGGACGCTTGGTTAAATATTAGACACTGTTAAGAGTTATGACAGCTATGTGTTATTTGAACTATGGCTGCCTGGACGCTTGGTTAAATATTAGACACTGTTAAGAGTTATGACAGCTATGTGTTATTTGAACTATGGCTGCCTGGACGCTTGGTTAAATATTAGACACTGTTAAGAGTTATGACAGCTATGTGTTATTTGAACTATGGCTGCCTGGACGCTTGGTTAAATATTAGACACTGTTAAGAGTTATGACAGCTATGTGTTATTTGAACTATGGCTGCCTGGACGCTTGGTTAAATATTAGACACTGTTAAGAGTTATGACAGCTATGTGTTATTTGAACTATGGCTGCCTGGACGCTTGGTTAAATATTAGACACTGTTAAGAGTTATGACAGTTATGTGTTATTTGAACTATGGCTGCCTGGACGCTTGGTTAAATATTAGACACTGTTAAGAGTTATGACAGCTATGTGTTATTTGAACTATGGCTGCCTGGACGCTTGGTTAAATATTAGACACTGTTAAGAGTTATGACAGCTATGTGTTATTTGAACTATGGCTGCCTGGACGCTTGGTTAAATATTAGACACTGTTAAGAGTTATGACAGCTATGTGTTATTTGAACTATGGCTGCCTGGACGCTTGGTTAAATATTAGACACTGTTAAGAGTTATGACAGCTATGTGTTATTGAACTATGGCTGCCATGACGCTTGGTTAAATATTAGACACTGTTAAGAGTTATGACAGCTATGTGTTATTTGAACTATGGCTGCCTGGACGCTTGGTTAAATATTAGACACTGTTAAGAGTTATGACAGCTATGTGTTATTGAACTATGGCTGCCTGGACGCTTAGTTAAATATTAGACACTGTTAAGAGTTATGACAGCTATGTGTTATTGAACTATGGCTGCCTGGACGCTTAGTTAAATATTAGACACTGTTAAGAGTTATGACAGCTATGTGTTATTTAAACAAAAAATATCCAATAGGGTCATCAGCAGAGTAATGTATTGTCTTGGAGTTAAAATGCTGGTAAAAATTTCTGCCTGTGACACCCGAGTTTACCCAACTCTGACACTTGACTTTACTAGGAGTCCATTAGGACTAAAATGTTCTAAGATAAATACTTGACTGTTTCAAAACTGTGACAATAATAGTGATAGGAATAAAAGGGTCTAGCTCTTGCATCCTGCCTTGATCACGTCTTTGTTTTCTTACCTTGTTTCTGGACAATAAGTCCACTTTACATTCTCACAATTAGGAGAACAAAATAGTGTTCTTGCTTGATGTTCATGCAACAATTCTTTAGTATCCACCACTGTCCTTCAGACACATAACTCTGTTTGAATAACAGAACATTTTTTTTTCTTTCATGAAAAATATTTGTGATGCAACAAAACAAATCTAATTTTTAAATTAGTTCATTCAAGTGTGAAAATAAATCTAATTTTAAATTAGTTCATTCAAGTGGGTAAATAAATCTAATTTTTAAATTAGTTCAAGTGTGAAAATAAATTTAATTTTTAAATTAGTTCATTCAAGTGTGAAAATAAATCTAATTTTTAAATTAGTTTATTCAAGTGTGAAAATAAATCTAATTTTAAATTAGTTCATTCAAGTGTGAAAATAAATCTAATTTTAAATTAGTTCATTCAAGTGTGAAAATAAATCTAATTTTAAATTAGTTCATTCAAGTGTGAAAATAAATCTAATTTTAAATTAGTTCATTCAAGTGGGTAAATAAATCTAATTTTAAATTAGTTCATTCAAGTGTGAAAATAAATCTAATTTTAAATTAGTTCATTCAAGTGGGTAAATAAATCTAATTTTAAATTAGTTCATTCAAGTGGGTAAATAAATCTAATTTTAAATTAGTTCATTCAAGTGGGTAAATAAATCTAATTTTAAATTAGTTCATTCAAGTGTGAAAATAAAAAGTGGTCATTTTATTGCAGGATAGGTTAAATGAGCTTTTTTCCTAGGACCAGAGGGTGTTGTGCAGGACACACAATCCTTTTGTATGCAGTGGCCAATGGAAATAGTGAATTCTCCTTCATGCCCGTTTTGTGTCTGATTTCAAGAGCTCTGTAATAAGAGCTTTTTAGTTTTATTAAAGTGAAGAACATATATTTTGGTATGATTTTGAATGAGTAATATTTGCTTTTGTAACTTATATTCCACTCACCTGAAACTTTCTCCAGGTACCTGAAAGTTGCCTAGGTAAGACAGCACCTGTCTGGATACCTGACGACGCCGCTACCATGTGCATGCTGTGCCAGAGCACGTTCAACATGGTGAGGAGGCGACACCATTGCAGATCTTGTGGCAAGGTATGGACTTAATTCTTTTTTTTCTTCATAAGTTGTTAGTTTTTTTTAAATTAATATCTTATTAGTTCTAAGATCTAAACTAACAAAGTATTTGTTGCACTTTTTGTTCATTTTTGTACCTATCCATTTCATACCTCAGCTTGTATGCAAGTCATGTTGTAAGAAGGCACCACTGGAGTACAAGAAAGGGAAAATTGAAAGAGTGTGCTCAGCGTGTTATGATGTCATTGTCAATAAAAGAGGCACTTCCGAGAGCTCGACTGCTGATAAAAAGAAAGGAGTCTTGCAGGTGTGTAAACAGCCGCAGAGAATTTTTTTATAATTTAATGGTTCCTATTAAAGTTAGTGAAGTAACTCATTCAGACCATATTGGATAGTGCAAGAAGAGTTTCTTTCATTATGAACTATAAAGGGGCTGTGTGCATCAGGCATTTCTTAAAGCTGTGAAGAATTTTTTTTAAATACTGGCATTTGAATTTTGAAATGGGCTTCTCAATTAGCTAGACTAAACTACCACACCATCATATTTAATTAGTATAGACTAATAATTATCTTTTCATGAAATAGTATGTAGATTTATAGAAAGAAATTTGTACATTTTCTTAAACCTGTGAAAACTAGAGCAGTATTTTTTACCACTGGGTGAGTTGAAAGTTGGGGGGGGGGGGGGGGGGGGGGAGATAAGTCACATTCCTAATCGTGTGTTAGCATCTTCTGTCAGACAGTCATTACTAGGCTCAGGAAAAAAAAATACCTGAAGATTAATGAGAGGGCGTTAGGGAGAATAGAATGTTCCAATTTTAACTCATTAACTGATCTTAAAATGTTATTTCTGTCCAGGTGAAAGCAAGTGACCCAGGCCTTCTATCAGGATACATGCACTGCAGTAGCGACAATGGGGTGTCTTGGACAAAACTTTGGGTGTCGGCACGCAATGATTTTGCACTTTACACATTCAGAGCTCACGAGGTCAGTAGCCTCCCTTCCCTATAGGCCTACTGTATTTTCCTTTAAATAATTTCTTGTTTAAATGTCATCTTTGGTCCTTTGTTCACAGGATGTAAGCGCTATAGGTTCACTTCCCTTGCCAGGCCATGAAGTCATGAGTTTCGGAGAATGGGAAGGCAGACAAAATGTCATTGGTTTAAAGCACAAGAACAGAATTGTCTTCTTCTTTCAGGCAGACAATGAAAAACGAATGAAAAGGTAACGAGCTCATTTCTGTTTACAAAAACTATGCTACAGTTGAATGTAGTACTATTTCTTTTTTATAGTTTGTTACATTCAGAAATAAATTTTAGACCGTGTTGAACCATGGGTCTGTTAAAGCAGTGTTAACCAGTTTCCATGGCTAGCACTATGCCCATTTGTCTGTATGTCCTGTAACTAATGTCAGGTACTGATCAGAGCTGGGTAGACTCAGGAACACCCTTCAGAACATGTAGTTTGTTTTTTAAACTTGTTTTTTAGCCCAAGACTTTTAAGGGTGGCTGGTGAATATCTGCTGAAGCAAATCTTCTTAAAGAACTGAAGCAAACATATTTTCCATTCTTTATGTGCTGTATCTAGTTCATGGAATTTTGAAAACAAATGCATATACGTTTTCTTTCTTCCCGAGTGGCATTCGGGCATGGAATGGGTTGCCTGAACAAACCAGGAAAACCAGTAACTTAACATCATTTAAAACATTAATAAAGATGCAAGACTAGACCTGGACCACGGATGAGCTTAGGACGCAATAATCTTCTTTATAGAAGGAGCGTCTGTAATGTATACGATAATTGCGCACAAGTAAATACTAATTTTAAATAGTTGTTCATTCATTACAGGCAACAAATTAATGTAACCATGCTTTGCTTGATTTATCAGGTGGGTGTCTTTGTTCAACAAGCTGGTGAAGGCAGAGCTCCCTGAGGAGTCGTCCAGGCTGTCCACACAGTCCAGCGCCAGCAACGCATCCTCGGACGGAGGCCACAACACAGGCGTGGAGGGAAACAACCGCAACAGCACACACTCTGGTAGCCAGGCGGACTCTGGGTACCCTGGGGACAGCAACAGCAGCCTGGCCGCGCTGGCAGCCGAGGACATCGACCACGAAGGGGCGGACGGGGTCAGTCAGTATGACAACATAGACAGTGTGGTCAGCGAATAGATTCAGTGAACTCTTGGTGTAAATCCGGCAATCTGTTCAATCTGTTCAATCTACAGCAATAATGTTAATCTGATTTTTCAGCTTAAATTAATTTGAGATTATGGCATAGAAAATTGTAGTTGAACATATTCTCAAATATAAACTTTGGGACATTTTGTTTGATATAAAAAAATTGGATGTGCATTTGTTGTAAGACCAAACTTCAGGAACAAACAGTTGCTTTAATTCATCCTTCTTTGTTCATTCTCAAGTTACATCTATGCAAGGTCTCTAATTCCTGAGTTAAATTTGTATTTATTCTCCAGTTCAAGTCATGTTTCAAGTCATATTAAAGAATCTGTGAATATCTGAGAGTGTTATGCTGGTAGTTATTCTGATAGTGAATTCTGTTATAAATTACATTTTAAATTTTTCTTTAGTGGTTTTACACTGCAGGATTTTTAGCCAACCACACTAATCATCACCCTTTTTTTAACCTAAACTTGGGACCAGGAAATTGCAGAGTTATTCCTCTTTTTAATTAGTTTTAAAAGATTTCCAAATTTCATTTTCATAAATTAAAGCCAAATTTTTAACAGGTAGATTTTTTCAGTATGATGCAAGTCTTTACAATGCATCCCTTTTACTGGTTCAAATTGTATTTAGAATTCGTGCCTGGTGACCACCTCTTTATATCAGAGCACGCCACAATGCTTAGCCCTTAAAAACATTTTTTTTTCTAACTGCAAACTTAAAAATCTGAACAAAGCTTTTAAAATGCAACCAAAATAATTTTAAGCTAAGCAAACTGTTTCTTAAACCCCAAATATTTAAAAAAACTAAAGTTCTACTGTGTAAGTTATTTGTGATGTAATCTCATTGGTCTTTGTTTTCTCCCCCTAGAAGCTAGTTGTTTTTTTTTATGACAATTTTATTGTTCCTTTTTTAAATTGCTCATGGCTAAACAAAGTGTATTATGTTGTTGCTTTTAATATAAAAAAAGAAAACACCTTTTTTTACCTTAATGGCTTTGTAAATAACCATGTGCAATATATGTCTAGTATAAAGCGACCAAGTCTGCTTCCTATGATTCCATGTTTGCTGTATGAAAATCTGCAAAACCTTTTTATTGTAAAAGACGTGGCTTGTGGAATATTTCTACAGCCCAGTCCACCTGTTCAGCTTTCTGTGATTGCTGTGTAGCTTGAAAGAAAACTTGCTGTAAACAGCCAAGATATTTATTAACGAAATCTTGTCTTTATGTTTACAAGAAGTTGTGTCCAGATTTAGTATTCCTTTTTTTTTGGATGTTGTACAAATAAATACTTTGGCTTGCTGTTTTTAATATCAATATATTTTCCCTGCTTAGAAAAAAGTATTTAAGAACAATAGGGGAGGGGAGGGGGGGGGGGGCATTTGAGTGGTGCTGGCAACCTGGGTTTACAATTTAAGATCAGTATTACTATAGTTAATTACAATTGGATCTGTCCATGTCTCTTACAATAATGTATATATGAAGCAGTAAACAAATGGATAAGCAAAGATATTTGGGGATTTTTTTGGTTGTTTTAATAATACAATATTTTTTGTTTGGTTTCCAGCATAGTGTTGTTTTTTTGGTATATCTTTAAGACATCTACCTAAAAACTCTATTTAAGATCTGGATATTTATTTGCTTGTTGTTTAGTTGTTTTTCTTACATGCTACAAACAGATCTATTCTTTTATTAAATAAACAGCAAACAGAGGCTATACAGTCATTTATTTTTATCTTTGTGGTATTTTAAAATCACAAAGTTCCTGTAATCTTTCTTTTTTGTTGTCCAAAGTTATAAATAAAGAAAATTATAAGACACTCTGCATAATAAATACAATTTTTATGTTTTAAAAATATTATTTTAAATTCATTTTATATTTGTTTCTGAAGGAATCTAAAGTATAAATGGTCACAATTTTTCATTATTTTCTATGAAATTATGGTGTGAAATATCTTGAGAATATATTTATTTATGGTATACATGTCTGAAACTCACAGGTGATTTGATTGGCTGAATTCATTGAACAATCTATAGTGGTCTTTAAATATGTCAACCATCAAAGTGTATGTTAATAAAGAGTCCAAATTTTATTTCATTCCATCAGCTATTTTTATTTAAAGTTGACTTAAAATTATTTTTTTAACAAATTTAATTTGTTTTAATTGTTAAAGAGGTTTTATTTTAGCCTTATACTTATAATATTTAAAACTTAAACATTAATGTATATGAGTTTTATTATTTTAAACACATCACTGGGAAAAGTTTCTTTTAGTGTGTTGGTTAATGTCAAACTTTTCCATTTTAAACTGCGTCTTAGTTGTTTACTTTCTTGTAAATAATATACATATTTTGAATGTGAGATTGAGATTGTTTCATGTAATTTTGATACACTTCTTATACATTAAAATACATCAAGTTACAATGAGTGGATTTGGTGTTCTGTTTTGTTTTTTTTACAATGATTTACTTGCTGTTAACTGTCTCAAAAAATTTTTTTTCACCAGTAAAGGAATTGTTGTTTCACTTTTATGAAAGCAGCTTTATAGAAGAAAGGAAAAATGTGAAACCTTTAATAAAAGTAAATTTATGTCATTGAACAAAGTCAATGATTTTTATATCTTCTTGTTTTATTATTGAGGAAAAATAAATTTATAGAAAAATATCCACACAGAAATTTGTTAATAAAATAATGTTTAAAATATTTTGATGCTAACCGTTTATATTATAAAAACAATTCAAACAATATCATGTTCTGAATGTGTAACACATTGGCTATATTATTTTTTTAAAAGTAAATAGTATTTTTTTTTTAGACTGTTGATCCTTAAGGCTTGTGAAGCAGCAGCAGTTTCCATGACCACAGCATGAAAGAGGATAGTTTGGCCAACACAATGCACCAGCTACATATATCATAGCTAAGTAGATTCAGCAACAGCCTAAAGTTTCAGAAAAAACATGTTTTACCTGGATTCAAATCTGAGATCTTAAAGACAATCCTAATGCACTTCCACTTGACCATGACCACCCCAATGCCATTTGACTACCCCACTGCTGTTTGACCACCTTGTCCATCACATTTTGTTTCATAGAATAACACATTTTTATAAAAACACTAATTAAAAAAGAAACTTGTTACATCTAAGAAAAAGACCAAAAAGTTAGGTTCATTGTAAAAAGTTAAGCATTGGATTCTGTACAGTCAGTTGAAGGCTTTAGAGGCACAACTGTGGAGTCATTGTTTGATTCCAGAATTGATAATGCTGAAGGCAGGAATATATTCTCATAGGGGCACTCATCTCTTTCACCTTCATCTACAGTCTGATGCCCTGAGACATCTTTTAGTGGCGACCGAGGGCAGGGCTGAAGACTTTCTTTGCTGGCTTCATTACTAGTCTCACTAGGAGACTCTGTGACCGACTCAGCCTTGACCTCCGCAGGCTTTGCACTACGTTTTCTGGAAGATGGGCGGATGGAAGAAATAAAGCTTCCTTTGTGACTTATTCTGTTGCTGGGAGTTGCTTCAGATTCTGAGCTGTGCTGGGTAGTATGTTCCTGCCCTAAGTTGTTCATTATCACCAAATAGCACCCGGCACAAACCAATCTTTTCTTTGAGTTCTTATATTCTATAGGAGCCTTTTTACAACAAGATCTGCAAATCAACTGCAAAGTGAAAAAAAAACAATGTTTGCAATGAATCATTTTCTTTCTAATGTAAACACAAAGTAGTAAAGTATCTTTTTTTAGACCATGTTGGTCCATAGTGCTAGTGAAGCATTGAAATATAAGGGGATTGTGTGGCCAGCATCATGCCTAACTGCCTTTTCTTTTGGCCTACTAATACTGGATACCCATTAGAAATGGATAGACTCAAAGGCACCCTCCAGGCTTGGATAAAAATAAACCTGGCATTTAACTGAGATTCTGACCCAAGACCTGTCTTATAAGTTTACAGACGTTCCTTCTAGATAGAAGATTAATACGTCCACTAGGCCAAAAATTCCTGTAGGGCGGCAGGGATAGAACCTGCGACATGTCAGTTGACAGTGCGATGAACTAACTGCAGGATCAGCCAGCCTTTAGAGTAACAATCCCAATAGGCTGCAGCTAGACTACATGCAACCCACATACTCAGATATATGATACATGAACCTTAGGAACTGAGAGATTAAAAACTTTATTACAACTAAAAATTTTCCTCTTCCTCCTAGGAGGGATTATCCTTGAAACTCAAATTGAAATCATTACTTCATTTGTTTATATTTTTTTCTTTAAAAACCTCTAATTTTACTGTATTATTCTTTTATTACAAACATATTATTAGAAATTTAAAAAAATGTTTAGATATTTTGTTGGGTATAATTTGTTAAATAAATACATTGATAAAATTAGGTCTATTGCAACATCAATGCACATTTGGAGATATTTTTGGTTATCTCCGAGTCTAGTCTAATCAGTGATGTTTGCCTAAACAAACCAGGAAAACCAGTAACATAACATCATTTAAAACATTAATAAAAATGCAAGACTAGACTCGAACCATGGATGAGCGTAGGACGCAATAATCTTATTTATAGAAGCAGCGTCTATAATGTTTAAGATAAGAAGATGTTTGTTACGGTAGCCCACATCCGCATTTCAGTTTAGATTTGAACCTAGACAAAAAAAGCCACGGTTGTGTCTTATACACATGAACTTCAATTTTACTTGCTTTTTGCTTTTTGCTTTTGCCTTCCAAAGTATAGGCCAACTGCGCCTTATACACAAGTGCAGCCTATAATCGATATTTTACGGTAATAAAAAATAATTTTAAAATTTATTCCAATTTCCTTTTTTCATGAAGTTGGAAAAAAAATCCTTCTGAATGTTTTAAGTAAACAAATCTATAGAGAATAAAAGAAGATTGTTCTATACATAATCCAGTGAGTAAAATTACGTTAAAATTATAATACATTCATTTGTATACAAAAAGAAGACAAAGTTGTGTATACTTTTCCACAAGATCTGCAGTGGTGCCTTCTGTTGACAACTGTAAATTTTTCCAAACAGACCATGCATGTCGTGGCCACATAGTCTGGGACCCAAACTGGACGTATTTTACCCATGTAGCTTTCTGGCCTCTAGAGTATGTGATGAAAGAAAAAAACTATTGTTTATGATGTTAGGTTTGGCAATATGGCTGAAGCAAACAAATTATTACTGCACTTTAACATACTTTGCAACATTCTGAACCATTGCTCTTAGAAAGTCTATGTAAGTGAAGCCTATAGAATGAATCTATCTTTTCTTTCTTTGAGATCAGATGAACCTTTGTCTACAGACCAGGTCAGCCAACCCTCCCTGAGTCCATAAACACTTTCCAGAGCTAGTAAAGCCAGTTTTTATGATACCAAAAATACACGTAGATTGTGTGGTCAGCACACTGCAAAGACACCTGCACTTTTCTTTTCTACCTATCACAGCTTGGTACACTATAAGATGCAGCTTCCAGTACCAGAGGAAAACACAGACATTTACCAGACAAAAGAACAACAACCTTAACTAGGGAAAAACCAAGATTTTACAAGAAAAAAAAAGTTTTTAATATAATTTTAGTTCAAAATCATTACAAATTCAATAAAGAGCTTTTCTATTCTCTGATTTTCTACCTTTACCAATGTTTTTCTTTTTGGGAAACCTCTAAACAGTCTATTACCTAACCCCAGGAGTGCACATATACCAGGCTGCCAACCGATTCCTTTGATAATTATAGTACAAGACTTTATGATAACAAGAATTACTATAGTCAAAGGGAAGTAATTTAGAGTAAATATAATATTCTAGTATATTCAGGATCAATAATTAAAGGCTACTGATATGTTTATTTTTTTGAAGTTTCACTGATTAAGTACCTCATTCATATCCAAGGCCTGTAGTGAGCTGGAGTTAAAAGTGTTACAGTGAGAAAGTCTCTGAAGTTTCTTTGCTTCATAGTCTTGGATCACAGAGTCAATTTTCTGTTTAAATCAATGAATACTTATTGTCATTAAATGTACAAAATATATGAATCATAGGTCATAGGTCTTTAGTTGTTTTTTTTTACATCTATAAAAATCATTTACCAGTTTCATATTTATTTATTGCAATCATTACCACCCACAATAGAAAAATAGTAATAAAAATGTAATTTGTTAACTTTTGAACTAGAAAATCACCTCTTCCAATCACTCCAAAGAAAAAAAAGGATTGATAAAATTATAAAAATAATAATATGTAAGAAAAATTAAAATAAATTTAACTATTTTTTTTAGTTTTAAATTTTATTTGAAAGATAAAGTGTATATAATTGAGAAAACAAACAATAACAAGCAATAATGTAAAGATATTATATTGCACTGCATTCTTTGTATTATTCCTAAATATAAATACAAATGTAATATTAAATATTTAAAAAAAAAGAAAAAATACCTGCAACCATCCAATTGATGCTGCTGGAGATTCACTGTAAAATAATCAGAAAGGAAAATGTAGAAACCTTAACATTTGATTACAAAATAACATTCTCAGCAACAAAAATTCTCACCTCAATTAAGAAGAAAAAAACTGAGATGATATGGACACGTGGCAAGGTCTGGAGGTCTTTCAAAGACTATAATGCAGGGCACAGTCCAGGGAGGAAGAAAAAGAGGCAGGCAAAAGAAGAGATGGAAAGACAACATCAAGGAGTGGACCGGCCTATTATTCATCGACTCCCAAAGGGCATCACAGGACCAGAACAAAAGGCGTGAGATAGTGAACAGCCAACGATGGTGCCCCAACGACCCACCCACGGGTTAAGGGTGAAGGTGAAGCAACAAAAGGAAATATAATATTTACATAGTACCTTATCATGGGCAGTGCATAAGGTGTAGGGCACAAATATTGAGTTGATGCAATTTATTTATAGCTTTAATCACTACATAAACTCATGTTTTATACTCCCTATATAGACTATTTTAATAAATGGGTTTTAATATTTGAATTTTAGCTAAGGTAACAAAATGTGGGAGGCTTGGTACAGTACTGTAGTTAAAAGTTATGCAACATAGAATAAATGAAATATTTAGCCAACAAATAATGGGGGTAAAACATTTAAAGTTTGAATAAAAAATCAAATTTAGAATTAGATGTAAAGGTGATAACTTACACTTCCATCAATTCACATCGAACCATCTCATTATTCAGCTCAAAGGAGGTTCCAAGTAACTTCAACTTAAATGACACACAAAATAATCAATATTTTCAGATGGGTTTTTTTTTCTCTTCTTTTTCTTTACAACTATTTTTTGATAATAGCAATGTGATCAAGTTTAGCCATGCACATCAAATTTCAAAGTGCAGCAGCTCACTGGGCATGGTATGAAGAGTGATGCAGTATCTGCAATAACTCTTGAACAACAATAGTTAGGTAAAGACCATGTTGGTTCATGGGGCTGAGAGAGTAGCAGACACCAATATATAAAGGGATTGTGAGACCAGCACAATGCCCAGCTACATATATTTTCCCTAACTTATAATGTCTGGTATCCATCAGAACTGGTTAGAATCAAGAACACCCTACAGAACTAGGTAAAAATCCAGGTGTTTTTTTTTTAAATTTATACTCAGACATTCAAAATGTTAATCCATCACATTAGTATATACAGTTACGGGTTACAGACTTAATTTTTTCGTGAACTAGGTTTGTAACCTGAAACGTATGTAGCCTGAAACATTGAAATCAATAAAATAATAGAATAGTTGTTTTTAACTTAACATCTGGTTGTTTACCTGACAAAATGCAAAGAATACACATACCTCACAAATTAAGTAAAATGAGAAAGAAAACAACCAAATAAAATTAAAAGTTGCTTTTCATTGATCTAATAAAAAAGAGAACATGATTAACTTTCTATAAAATTTGAAGTCTTTGCTTCTGCACCTTAGTTAACTTTTTAGCCACATTGACTGATTTGAGTATCTCTTTATTCTTTATAAAGGGTTATAAAGGTGGAGAAAGTTAATTTTGCCATGTAGAACTCCTTAGGATGTAAACACATGGACACGCTGAGCATGCTAAATTTAATAGCATGCATAGAAGCACTAAAAACATAACCTTAATTTTCTTGTTGTATAATTATTTCTTTCTTTATACCTCCACTGTTATAAGTTTGTGCTTCCTAGTAGCCTCACTACCAATCTTTGATCTCATAATTGATGGGGATATTATGGAAAATAATGAGACTAATAAACTGAATGTTTCCGTTTGTACTGTAAGCTATATAATGTTGTCGCCAACGTTAAACCTTCCTATCGCCTTTGTTCCTAACCCAAGGCATTATTTGTTACCGGAGACAAAAAATGTCAAAATTGTAGTTTGTAACCTGAATTGTCCGTAAACTGAGTTGTTTGTAACTCAATGTACCTGTGTATCAGTAAAATACCCCTGAGATAAATAATTTACTGTAATTACTAATTCCATATCAATAAAACTTTAATCTATGGTTATAAGAAATACAATCAAGATTGGTTGATTTGGGGTCTTAAAAATGCTAATGAAGAATAAAATAAGAATGAGCTTACAAAGACTAAATAGCAGTAAAATGATGTCAGAAAAACTTGATATATAAGTTACCTCTATTCCATCTATTTCTATATAAGCCCAAACTGCATATTTATCAGTTGCAATGTCATAGCTACATACAAGAATCAAATCATTAAACTGAAAATTGCAAGAAAAAATATTTTGTCAAATCAGCATTTCTAAAAAATATAATATTAAATTTGCTTAAAAATACACTAATAAATTTATATATATATATATATAATATATTTACTATATTCTTTTTTAATTAATTGACCAGATAAAGCTGATGACTCAGAAAAGTTGCAAAAAGTGACATTATGGTGATTATTGGCATCAACTTTTCAAGAGTTCAACAAAAAAAAAATGGGAAAGAAGAAAATTATAAAATATAAATTACGAAAGAAAATGTTATCAACAGCTCAATTTATTAGCAAGTAAATTTTCTTTCATAATTACCAGCAATAAATGACGTAATATTTTTTCTCTCCCTTTGCCAGAGATTTCAACTATTGGTCCACCAGCTATCAATTGTCTAGTTGGAGTTATAAAATCTTGAGGTACTCCGGTTAGTTTTGTGCTTAGTACAAACAATGCTAAAAATGACTCCTGTTAAACAAACAAAACAAATATTGAACAAAATTATCTTTATGTCCTTATTAATTTTTTTTTAGATTTAAATCATTTTTAAAACAATTTATATAATAAAATGTATATGTTAAAATAAAATGTGAATTCATTTTAATAAAATTTATTTCATATGATAAGTAATAAAATTTAACTTAAACTTAATTGAGCACTCTTCTCATGGACAATTAATCTGATTAAATTTTCAATGAATAAGAATATCTAACTTGTCATGTAATAATATTACTCAATTTTGTAATATTTAAATTGTTTATTCACATTTTTTAAAATTTGCATCTAAAGAATAACTCTATATGATAAAAAAAAAGTTATATATAGCCTACTTATATATAAACTCACTTGTTTCTTCATGGCTTCACTAGAGTTATGAGCAATTTTTGACACCAGGTTTAGAGCTTCTGTAATAAAAAAAATACAATGAACTCTTAGGCAGTAGCCTATATCTATAATGAAATATACACAAACAATTATAAACATAATGTTAGTGGATTAAAGAAAACAAAGTAATTAGGTCTGACTTATTTGCCCCCAACTAATGTCAGTAAGTTGCCTATGACCTTTCAGGGCTGGAACACCCTCCAGACCAGGGCTAATCTTTAACTTTTCCTAGATTATCCAACCCAAGACATTTAGAAGCGCTCTAAGATATGCCCATTCTTATCTTATCTTCCAGTCTATTATTATTATTATCTTTTTTATATTTTTTTTTACAACTCTGTTGCTATTAATAGTCTTATATCAACAAGATCAATAATTGATTTCCTAAAATTGCATTGATCACTAACTCAACTAACTGGAATGTAGAAAATAACAAATTACCATTAGCTTGATTAAATTCAACTGTATCTTTTGTCAGAACACTCACATATTCTGGAAAAAAATATTTTAAAGTTATTATTATACTTAATTAAGTAACTTATAAGAGGAAGTCCTAGTTGAAGAAAAGTAGCTTTTAAACTAGACAAGTAAGAAATTATAATGATGCATATAGATCCAGTCCTCAGGAAATAAGATTCGAGCTAGATCTAATTATCAAAAGTAAGACTTTCTATCAGATTCTTTGGCCAAATCAAACTATGCAAATGTTAGATCAAATGGCTTAAATTACCTTTCGCTAAATGTGTGACATGACTATAATATAGTCTAGGCCTATATATGGTGTGACCATATTTGTGGATCTTTTTTTCTAATTAGGCCTACCTTTGATTAGCTTGGCATAACTTTGCAACCTTTCAGTTGGTTCTTTCAACAAGTCGCCGAGTGAAATACGTTCACAATTTGATTGGTTCTGGTTGTAAATAATGATTGAGAAGATGTTTTAATAAACTAATTCGCAACCATTAGTCTATATAGGTCTATCTAGATTAAAAATTTAAAACTAAAGAAATACAAGATGAACATTTTTAGTTAAGCTAAACCTAAGTTTAAGTTGAAATATTATAGACAGTATGGACAGGGCCCGGGTCATCCACACATTACGTATACAGACGATGAATATCTCCTTAGTCATAAGTCTTCAGTGCCTTCACATTGGGGGGCAGAGAGGGGGGGCATATGCCCGGTGCGGCACTTCCAGGGGAGCGGCAAATGTAGTCTAAATATAGCAAATATAGCACTAAACAAGCTGTTACAGTATGCAAGGGGGCGGCGCTGAATCTTTTGCACTGGGGCGCCACATAAAATTTAAGCTTGTACTTTCTTACTCTTCCCCTGATGTACCATTGTACCACATAGCCTACATTTAGCCTAAGGAAAAAGTTATCTTTTTTATCCCATGCCCCGACAGTTAGGCCTATATAGATCTAAGCTTATAATAGCCTTTTATTAAACAAGCGGAATTTCGTTAACAAAAAGTTCTTTCTCTTCTTTTCTTTTTAATTGTGTATGCCAACAATTTTTAGATCACCCCACGTATCAGAGCGATAAGCAGAATGCCAGCATGCTAAAAATCAAAGGCCTATAGGTTAATCTCATTGACGTCATCAATTCCTGTGTACCGCCATGACGGATGGCAAAAACTTACTTTCGATTTCATTACTGCTGTTAAAGAAAGCTTAGAACTTAGATTTAGATAGTCATACTATTACTTATTGTATTAAATCATGGTTTAGACTTGTTGTATTAAAGGCTGTGCCACAGATTTAAAAGAGGAAATGATATTCCCTTTTTTTCACATACCAGCAATAATAATGGACAAAGGTAGTAGTGTTTTGGAATTAAATAAAAGTGTAAAGACGCCGACGACTTTGGCTAAGAAATATAAACAGAAAAACCATTAGGCCTACACACGAGAATGTCAAATGTTGAACCTGCTTGTGTTCAAAACATTTCATTTCAGGTAAGTCTTTTTTTAGGAATATTTTGACTATATTATGCTTAAGTTTACTTTAATCATATTTATATTCTAGATGCATGAAATAAAGGTAGGTATGTTACTAGTATGTAGGAATGTAGGCCTACCGAGTCAGTCTCAGTGTCCTGAGGGTAGTTACTAGTTTATGATAATGCAGTCGATTGTAGTCCAGTAGCCTACTAGTACTAGTACTTTCTAGGCCTAGGGTAATTATATTTTGATCCGCTCTGACACTTATATGCTTAATGACTAGACAACTTTTATTATGCTATGAGGATGAGGCAATGGCTATAGTATAGGCCTACTATATTACTAGATTCTATAAATATAGGCCTAACATGTAAACAAAAATTTAGTTGTTTATCTTTAAGATTTGCTACAAAGCTTTATAATTCAAACAATCCCGTTTAACACAATAATTAAATTATAAAATCATGACACATTTTTATTTTTTATAATGATTTTTTTTAAATGCCCTTCCAGTTTAAAGATTGACAGTTTAAATTACTTTAAATACTTTAAAGAGGCAGGCACACAAAAAGAAAAGTTATTTATTTTTTAACAATTATATAAATTTATATATAGGCCTAACAATTATATTTATATTTAACAATTATATATTTTTTTTTGTCCTTGTTTTTGTTGTGTTATATCAGGGGTCGGGAACCTTTTTGTCTGAGAGAGCCATGTGTTATTTATATTATAATCCTCATCAATACTATATTTATATTAATTAATTAATGTGGGTTTTGTTTGTTTTTTTCCTCTAGGAAAACCTGCTACTTTGGTTCAAGAACATAATCCTGATTGGGACCCAACTATTGATATGGGGTATGAATTAAAAGGTAGTGATACAGACCGTTTCAAGCCTTGATTCTTGTGTTTGTGCTTTTGCGATTTAACTTGCCTTTTGGCATTACTGGGGATCTATTTAATAAGCCTATGTGGTTTGATATATCTTACATTGATACTGCCCACCCTTCGGTTAATGAATACCAGATGTTGCTTAGGTATGGAATATCAGGAGAAGCAGACTGTTTGATGTATAGAATTCACTATTTTATGAGATTTGCAAAACGAAGACAAGGGACAACCTATCAATAACTTGTGCTCTACATTCAAACGCACAGCCAACGATGACAACCAATTGAAAAACGCTTTGTTAAATTTTAAAAGTTTAATTTTCAAAGTTAATTAAATCAGAAAAATCAAAACCACAACTTTTGTTTGTTTTTTTATTAACAATGTCATTAATCATCATTAATGTCTTGTTCTTGTTCATCATGTATTGCTTTTGGGTTGAAGATCACTGGTGTATCATCATAGGTTGTGTGTTCTAGTCCTATTTTTCGCACATCCTATCTGTCGTAAGACAGTTTACTAAGGTCAGGTGGGCAATTTGAGAAAATAATAACATGTGGTATTTGGAAGTTATTGGGAACACACGCATAGCAGATTCATATTTGGTAGATAGGTAGACACCATTTTTGATGGATTCAATCACTTCATAATGTGTTCTTGTTGGGATCTTGATATTGATAGGTCCCAAAGGACTATACGCTGTCCTTGGTAAGCATATTTCACATCTGCTAGACCAGCCATGCAGTCAAAATGTGCAGTGACAATTTAATAGTTCCATCCTCCTGAGATATTACCCAAGGCTTCAAGGGTTTTTCACGGTAAGTGACTGGGAATGGTGAACCTTAAAAAAAAAAGAAACAAATACACTCCTTTTATTACATGATCCTAAAATATATAAGCCTACAATTCAATGTCACAATACTCAAAACGTACCTTTATATAAATAAATAAATATTATTAAATTTAAATCATAATTTAATTTTATATATCTTAGCCTTGAGCCCTAGAGATGATATATATGTGTGTGTTCTTAGTTGTATAATGGGCCTATATAACAAACTGATATAGATATAGTAGGCCTATAGTTTTCTAGGCCTAAAATAATATTAAAGTCTATTTAATATTTACATTACATGTACATGGCTAATCTTTATTCTTATAAAAACTTAAAAAAAATGTTAAATAAAAGTCTAGGCCTATAAAATAATATAAACTATAAATTCTTTATATAACATAAAGATATATATAAGGTCTATCCTCTATCATGCTTTTATAAATGCATGTCAAGTACATCATGTAGAATTGTAGACCTAATCAGAATTATAATGCACATAAATTATGTCATAAATAATATAATATTATAATTATAGAATTATAGGCCTATGTGACATGTGCATTTCAATATGTCTTAACTTAAGTCTTATAAAATTACTACACACACAAAAATCCTCATTTAGAATGAAAATAGTATAATAATATTTAATAATATATTAAATATTATTATATTTAAATAAACTTACATCAGCTTTTGGGTTTGTGGCTCATAGCTCATTATACCTTTCACCCAGCCTGAGGTTAGTTGATTATGAGCTCCAAGCTGCTTCGATACTTTAAATTGCTGATGAGTGTAAAAGCTTATCTTCGTTTACTATCTCAACTATCTGCATCTAAAGACTCTATTATAAGAAACTTTATTGCAAGTATTACTTGTCCTACATGCCAATTTAAACAAGGTTTTAATTGGACAATAAGCCACTGGTAATGATTTTTAGGTAGTACTAAGTACTGATTTTAAGCTTAAAACTCAGTGTGAATGTTGTTAACGTCATGAACGCCTCGAAATTATCGACAATAGGATTTGCCATCCGCCTGAAATTTGTTTACATCACGTGATACACAAGTGAGATTAACCTATTAGTTATTCACTTTTGCTTAATAAACTAGACGGTGTCTGTCAGTTCATATAATTGCTTCTCACTAGACTCTAGGCCAGTGATGGCGAACCTTTTTGAGGCCGCGTGCTCAAAGTTATTACAAGACCAACTTATTTCTTTCAACGTGCCAACACAGCAATTAAAACAAAATAGGCCCCTACTGATGTTTTACTTTTAAAAACAACAGCTCATACAGTTGTCCGAACTAACTAACATCTTTTGTAAAAAAAAAAGAATGACAAATTAACAGATATTTAAATGATACCAACAGTCTTATAAATAAAAAAAAACATGAACTGTAGTAAATGAACAAATTATAAATATAATACAATTACAGTTATTTCAGTTAATTGTATACACTTTGCATAGTTAATGTGATTTTTGCTGTTGTGTGCATGCTGATATTTTGTCCAGCCTTGGCTCATACCCCATAACTTTAAGAGCGACATATTATGCAGCACTCAGGTCATCTGCCAGTCTGTTTCTGGTATTAGATTTGATATAATTTAAAGTTGAAAACAGCTGCTCAAAAGCATAAGATGACCCAAACAAATTAAGAAGTGCAATGCCAAGTGCTTTCATCGACTTGAAATTATTTGGCAGAGAATTCCACTCTTTAAGGATTTCATCATCAGAGCTACCAACTGTGCTGTCCTTTGCCATCCTTTCACAATCTATCTGCTCAAGTGTTTCACGCAGATAATATAATTTATTTTTTCAGATAGAGCTTTCTTGAAATTCCAATAGCTCCATTTCCAGATTTCCTAATTCTAACCACAATAAGCAGGAAAGATCAAGTTCTTCTAAAATCTGTAAAAAAATATGAGGTTGATAAGGCAGACCATATCAGTGGGCTGTGGATAATCCTGCCCCTTTTGAATCATAAAAAGACTTATTTCATCGCATGCTACAAATCTCTCCAATACTCTACCTCTGCCCAGCCACCTGACATTATTGTACATGAGTAAAGTATTATATTGCACCTTGACCTCATCAAGAAGTGCGTGAAACTGTCGACAAGTAAGAACACGAGCCATGATGTAATTGACCATTTTCGTGACATCTTTGAGGATAGCATCTAACTTTTTGCTGCTATCCCTGGCACTAAGAGTTTCTTAGTGTATTATAAAGTGACACTGAACGACTGGGTGTTTTGCTTCTGTAACAAAGAACTATATGAAAC
The DNA here is from genome assembly GCA_949126835.1 of Anisus vortex. NCBI lineage: Eukaryota > Metazoa > Mollusca > Gastropoda > Planorbidae > Anisus > Anisus vortex. The sequence goes on along the minus strand of OX421496.1, from coordinate 30,933,143 downwards.
CAGATGCGTCCCCCACCATGCAAGATGCCCCGTCACTAGTAACTGAAACAAATTTTTCTAGCCCACCCCATGCGGTGTGACCATAACTAAGCTGTTCCATTTTTGGAAAATGCTCGCGTGCCCCCAAAAAATGGCTCTGCGTGCCAGCTGTGGAACGCGTGCCATAGGTTTGCCATCGCTGCTCTAGGCTATTTGTTATTACTCAATAGTTCTTCAATAACCTCCAGTTTCATTTTTTTTTTCGGAAAATTTTCAAGTTAATCCTTAACTCTTGCGGTTTTATAGAGCGCTCGTTGTCGTGCTAAATAAAAATTAGCCCAGATCCAGAAACTGCCCTATCCATGACCCTCCCCCATGATAAGGTCTGTCTAGAAATTCATCTTCTTTAGTTTATTCTTTACATGGCCCCACTTTCATTTTCATTTCAAATGTCCCACATTTTTATTGTAAAAAATGCCCTAATTTGTTGCTTTTAAAAGGTCCCTCTTTTTCTAGAAAAGACGTTACGCCACTCGTGTATTCTTTATTAAAATAGGCCCCACTTTTAAACATTGAAAAGTCATAAATTTTATTCTAAAGTAGGCCCCACTTTTAGAAAATGGAGTTTAGTGGAAGTAGCTGTTCCGGCCTGGCTAACAGGGGCGAAGCCACAAGAAGAGGGGGGGTGCCGAGGGTGGGGGGGGGGGGGGGTAATTCCTCCTCCCCATGACATTTTGGAAAAAAAATTTTTTTTACGGCTGAAATGTTTCAATATGTGCGAAAAGAAAAGGACGGTTGAATCCATTCTTGAGTATAGATCTACGTATCTATAGAACCATATGTCCAGTGGCATTCAAAAAGATATTTACAAATCAATTGGTCTATTGTAGAACTATAGCCACCTTGGGTCAACAATAGATTGTTCAGCAAATTAGGATTAAGACTCCTTACAACATTTTAATTGGTAAAGCTGGTTGTGCAGCAAAGAATATGTGGATGGCTTTAATTATTCAATGGGTTGATGTCAAAGGAACAAAGTCACGAATGCTTCCTGAACATGATGCATGTTAAAGATACAGCTTCTAAAAACTTTTAAGTAGAGGCCGACCGAAATTCGGTTTCTGTTTAAGTTTTGGCGCCGAAAGTAGGCGAATGGCCTCTTTCGGCGATTGCGAAACTGATATTGACTTCGGGTCATCAGCTGAATATCTAGTTTTAACTTTCAAAATTCAGACTGCAACGCTAGAGCTGCATCTATCAGGTACTCTGCTTATTGGTAATTTTATTTAGTTAAACTCTTGCGAATCAATCTGTGTGAAGTAGAAACTTAAAGTTAATAATAAACGGATTATTTAATCACCCCGAAAAATGGAGTGTGGGATTACTGTGCAGTCTTTTTAAATCTTTTGTTTTGGCAATTTCGGTTTATCTTTCTTTTTTAAAAGTAGGTGTAGTTAAACTTTCGGCTTCGATTTCGACCGAAAGTCAATTGATAGCTTTCGGTATGGTTTCGTTTTCGGCCGAAACCAAATATTTAGTTCTCAAAGAGCTTCACTGGCTCCCTGTGACAAAGCGCATCGATCATAAGATTATGTCCCTTGCCTATGGATGCGTGGAAGGCACAGCACCTCCCTATCTCAAAGAGCTCATACCGATGCATGTGTCGTTAAGGATGCTGCGCTCTTCAACAGTCTCTCCTGGAAATTCCATGTTTGGACGGTCACAGGAAAAGGACTCTTGGTGTGCGCTCGTTTGAATCTGTGACGCCTTCACTGTGGAACGGCTTACCTGAGACACTGAAAAACTCTGTGACAAAAAACGCCTTCAAGAATAATTTAAAGACATTTCTTTTCAACTAAGTTGATCTAGTACACCTCCATCGGCAAAAAAACTTAGCATAAAACTATTTTAGAATGTTTTTGTCGTTTGGTGCCTCTATCGGTAAAAAAAACTTGTTTAAAACTATTTTAGAGTGTTATTGTCGTTTCTTTTTTATGAGCGCGCTGAGCATGCTTGCATTAGCATGGAGTGAGGCGCTATATAAATTACCTAATATTAATTATTATTATAGTTTCGGTCGGCTCTATTTGTAAGACGTTCTTATCAAACTTCTATGGAAGCAAAAGTTTCACCCCAAATGATTCGGGGTCAAGGTTTTGATGGTGCATAAAACACATGTGGACATTTCAATGGCCTTCAAACTCTTCATAAAGAAAAGAACCTCTTAGCGTGGTATATGCACTGCTGGGCCCACCAGCTAAACCTTGTCTTTGTTGCAGTTTTATAGAATCAAAAGTAACTCTGTATGTTCTTTCTGGAAGTGCGAAACATCTACAACAAAGGTCCTGGGTTCGAATTATGGAGATAGCTAGGATTTGTTCACGGGTCTGGAGAGCGTCCCCGGTATGCAGTGGCCACATACACTGGTGAACGCTGCACTTCCGTACCAATAAGTCTCAAAGTGCAAAGGGGAGGAAGCAATGAGCGCAACAGCCATGCCCCGATGCCTGGATGTCTAGGACTATAGTCTGGAATTTGTACTACCGGGCTACAGTGCAGGTATGCGAGCGAACAACCACGTTTATGATCCGAGGGTAATTCCGCAGGTGGAGCGAAGAAGTGTAGCGCATGTTCTGCGGAGACCGAACCCTTTGCAAAGGGGTATGTTCTATCGGCATGCCGTTAGGATGGCTAGTCAACCAGCCATTTGTATGAGCGGTTGCTGTTATTTTTTAATTGTTACTTAGACTAAATATAGGTACATTTGTATGCACGTACACATTTAGTCGAGCTCCCCTTCCCTTTCCATCAAACGTAGGCCTATGCAAAATCTTCTAAATCAAAATATCCCCTTGAATTCGTACGTAATATATGGATTTCCCCATAATATTTTCAATCACGGCAAAAATGAATGGATAAGTTCTCAATAAGTCTAACCTTACTTTTTCGTGCCAAAAGCTAATTGTATTAAATAACCTACAAAATATATAAACACTTAAAACAGTTAATAAATAGAAAAATAATTAGAATACATACCATAATTTTATCAACAAATTCAATAAAACGTGGCGATGCTTTGTTTAAAGATTGTAACAGATTCATTGCTTGTGGATAGTTCCGGATGTAATCAAAGTATATTCTTAAAAATGGAACATTATTCCTTAAAATATCACTGAGATGTGGATATTGGTACCTGTAAATAAGTTTGAAGGTCGTTATTTGTGTAAGTCAGTTTTCATATAAATTAAAACATAGTTCTATTTCAGAGAAAGTAAAATCCAAACATTAAGTAGATCTAGGCCTACACATCTATAGAAGTCCTCAAAGGAATGGGGGGAAAAAAGAGAGACAGCAGGCAAATACACAAACACATGTATTTACACATATATTTGTACATATGCCCAGTATAATTATAATAGTTCTATTGAAATCTCATTCCCTCCAATCACATTTATAAGCTTATGCTAAAGCCGTTGCCTATACTTTTTTTCCTTTAAATAAATACACGATAAACATGTCAAGAGAATTATCAGCCAATTTTTTTTTTAAAAAAGGTAAATCATTAAAAAAATTGTGAGATCTGTAGCTGAATATCTGAAAGTAATGACTTGCTATAACAGACTAACAGGAATTAATGAAAGAATACCAACTGGCAACAACTACAGCAATTACAGTGAGAACAAATTTCCAAAAAGTTTTAACAGAAAAAAATAGGCCTATCATAATTAAAAATGAGATCATTGGTGACCAACGGAGGGTGAAAAAACTGGAGAATGCAAAGAAATAGGTCAAACTACATATTGTTTTTCAATCGGCCTTTAAAAAATTTTCTTATTGAAAAAAAATATTTAAAAAAATCGGTCAAAGTTAAAACCATAAAATTTATATCTCACTCGAACTTCAACCTATGTAATAATTCTAACTTCAACCTATGTAATAATTTTAACTTCGACCTATGTAATAATTTTAACTTCGACCTATGTAATAATTCTAACTTCGACCCATGTAATAATTCTAACTTCGACCTATGTAATAATTCTAACTTCGACCTATGTAATAATTTTAACTTCGACCTATGTAATAATTTTAACTTCGACCTATGTAATAATTTTAACTTCGACCTATGTAATAATTCTAACTTCGACCTATGTAATAATTTTAACTTCGACCTATGTAATAATTCTAACTTCGACCCATGTAATAATTTTAACTTCGACCTATGTAATAATTCTAACTTCGACCTATGTAATAATTTTAACTTCGACCTTTGTAATAATTCTAACTTCGACCCATGTAATAATTCTAACTTCGACCTATGTAATAATTCTAACTTCGACATATGTAATAATTCTAACTTCGACCAGCGTAATAATTCTAACTTCGACCTATGTAATAATTCTAACTTCGACCAGCGCAATAATTCTAACTTCGACCTATGTAATAATTTTAACTTCGACCTATGTAATAATTCTAACTTCGACCTATGTAATAATTCTAACTTCGACCTATGTAATAATTCTAACTTCGACCTATGTAATAATTCTAACTTCGACCAGCGCAATAATTCTAACTTCGACCAGCGCAATAATTTTAACTTCGACCTATGTATATAGACCTATATATCACAATTATACCTAAATTATATGTCTCTACTTGTATTTCAATTAGATCTATAGTTTGTTAACAAATCTTGATGTTTATTTTTATTTTTATCAACTGAACTGACACTCTAAAGTCTAAAGGAAAAGCGGAGTTATATAGCATATGACTTAGTTGAAAGAAGCCGATTAATCATACTTATTGCGGTGAAAAGGCGTCTTTGAAACATAGGGTGCCCAAGTCTACCATTATTGACCACGTCAGAGGTCATATTAAGGAATGTTCAAAATCTGCACGAAGATGTGAGATCGACGTGGAATTGAACAACAAATAGTCGATAGAGTACTGGAGGCATCAAGGGCAGGATTTGCTTATACAAAGAGGCTATTGGCAATGGTGGGACATCTCTTATACAAAGAGGCTATTGGCAATGGTGGGACATCTCTTATACAAAGAGGCTATTGGCAATTTGTGGGACATCTCTTCAAGAGACTGGGCATGGTAACCAGGTTCAAGAATGGTAAAGTCTGGCGAGGGGAACTGGCGAAAGCTAAAACAGCGTCACCCTGAGCTGACAGTGCGTGTGGCTGAAGCGTTACTCCAGTGCGGAATGACTATGCTAAATAGTAACGTGGTGAAAAACTACTACAGCGATTTAGGTAAGCTGGTAGCTGATTTGGACTTGGGGTCAAGTCCACATCGGATATGGAACTGCTATGAAACTGGCCTCCAGCTTCAACACAATCCCTGTAAAGTAGTAGCACAGAAGGGAGTTATTGGTGTCTCTGGCAGAGTTACAGGTTCCAGAGATAAATCACAATATTTGCCACCATCAACGCCGGCGGCACAGCCATGCCTCCAACGATTGTTGTAAAGAAAAAAATGCCACGATCTGTATGTGCATTTGATGTGGAAAGTGCACCAGAGGGAACTGTGTAGACCTATCAGGAGTCTGGATGGATGGACGATCTGCTGGGAGTACAATGGTTGAAGCCAGGGATCGGCAACCTTTCGATAACAGTGTGCCGAATTAATATTTCTAATTCAATCAGCGTGCCAACAGCCTAAACGTCATTTTGCTGTAGCACTAAATGTATTGTAAAAGAGTCTTGAATAGACTTTTAAGGATTCTTCCTCGTGCTATTGAAAATCCCTCACTGCAATTTTTGATAGGCCAATGCCAGAACAAAAGAATATTTCACGCAGAAAAATAACAACACATAGGCTACTCAACGGTGATGAAGTGCTCACTGTAAAAAGAAAGCAGGTTCAAGAGAGAGAGAAGAGAAGTTAAAAGAGAAGAAAAGGCGGTTCTAGGAAGGCAAATGAAATTTGCGATGCAGAAAAATTAGATGACATATTTTGTTTATGTGTCAAACCATATTAAAACTTATTTTCATGTATTTATTCTATTGCTGTTGTTGTTTTGTTTTATTTTAATATTTGTTTGTGTAGTCATTGAGCTGTTAACAAAACCTGACAAAAGGCAAGGACTCTAATGGCCTACTGTGCATGTAATTAATACAAACTGGCTAGTGAAATCTCCTTTAAAATTATAGGTATTTTGTTTAGATCAATAATTGTAGATTTTAATACGTTATGGTTTAAAAAAAACATTTCTCTGAGGCTAGATTAATTAGCAGTCGAAGTTAAATAAATCAGCTGGTCGAAGTTAGATCAATCAGCTGGTAGAAGTTAGATCAATCAGCTGGTCGAAGTTAAATCAATCAGCTGGTCGAAGTTAGATCAATCAGCTGGTAGAAGTTAGATCAATCAGCTGGTCGAAGTTAGATCAATCAGCTGGTCGAAGTTGGATCAATCAGCTGGTCGAAGTTAGATCAATCAGCTGGTCGAAGTTAGATCAATCGGCTGGTCAAAGTTAGATCAATCAGCTGGTCGAAGTTAGATCAATCAGCTGGTCGAAGTTAGATCAATCAGCTGGTCGAAGTTAGATCAATCAGCTGGTCGAAGTTAGATCAATCAGCTGGTCGAAGTTAGATCAATCAGCTGTTCGAAGTTAGATCAATCAGCTGGTCGAAGTTAGATCAATCAGCTGGTCGAAGTTAGATCAATCAGCTGGTCGAAGCTAGATCAATCAGCTGGTCGAAGTTATCAATCAGCTGGTCGAAGTTAGATCAATCAGCTGGTCGAAGTTAGATCAATCAGCTGGTCGAAGTTAGATCAATCAGCTGGTCGAAGTTAGATAAATACGATAAAGCTGGGGGCGGGGTAGGGAAACTGGGATTTTTTTTTTTAATTCTTGAAAACTATTGGCTAAAAGTTTCAGTAACCATCCAATCAGCAGAAAATACACGAAACAACAGTGGGAAAAAAAAATCGCAATCATGATTATTCATGATTGGTTGCCGAGTTATAGCAAAAAAAAAAACCGGGGTTGTTGCCGTTCGTAATTTAATCGGTCGAAGTTAGAGCACTCTACTCTATCCGGGAGTTATACACACACAAAAAAACAACAACAGCTCACCAGTTTTTCATCCTGTCTTCTAGTTGAGGCAACACAAATGTCTTATGGAAGAGATAAATGGTTTCTAAGTTGGAGAAAATTTGAGCTATCGTGTCAGGTTCCAAGAATGGAGACTTGGCGTTTTCTGTTTTCAGATGAGTGTAAAAGTTCTGAAAAAAAGTAAAACACTAAATCAACAAAACACATACAGAAGTAGATTTATTATAATGGTTATGATTGCCAACTGAAATATTAAATGTATATCTCCCTAGACGGTTATGCGCTAGGCTAGCAACCTGCCATGTAAAAAAACATAAAGCTACAGAAACAGCAACAGAAATATCCAAAAGCCAAACTATTATGGGAGCTCAGCTGAGGGTTGAGGCTGTGATGCCTGATATGACGAGGCGAGATGAAAGCCGAAAGGAAGTCTCTCCTCTGACACAATCCTTGGCGACCCCTCGAAAAGAAATCAGAATTGGAGCATGGAATGTACGCACCATGTACGAATCAGGAAAAACTGCCCAAGTAACCAAAGAAATGGTACGCTATAAAGTCAACATATTGGGTGTAAGTGAAATGCGGTGGACTGACTCGGGAATGGTAACTCTGGCATCAGGCCAAACCATAGTTTACTCTGGAAGATCTGACGGTCAGCATCAGGAAGGTGTAGGTATTATCATGGACAAGCAGACAAGGAAAAGTCTGTTGAGCTGGGAGCCAATTGATGCCCGAATAATCAGAGCAAGATTTTTCTCAACATATGCTAAGATTACTGTCATACAGTGCTACGCGCCCACAGAACAAGCAACAGAAGATGAAAAAGACATGTTCTATCATAACCTGCAAAGTCAGATAGATAAATCTCCTCGACATGATATTATGATAATCATGGGAGACCTAAATTCAAAGATAGGATGTGACAACAGTGGTTATGAGTATTGCATGGGCAAGGAAGCCATGGGGGAAAGAAACGACAATGGCCAACGCCTCATTGATATATGCCTAGAGAATGGCCTGGTTATAGGAGGTAGTGTTTTCCAGCACAAGAATATTCATAAAGCCACCTGGACCTCTCCTGACAACAGGACAAAGAATCAGATTGACCACATTGTCATCAACCAAAAGTGGAGAAGAAGTATGAAAGATGTCAAGGCGATTAGGGGTGCTGACATTGGTAGTGACCATAACCTTGTCTTATGCAAACTCAAACTCAAACTAAAGAAAGCTACCAAAACTACTAGTTACCAACTCTATGACTCTTCCAAATTAAAAGATACACTAGTAAAAAACAGTTTTGTGTTGGAACTACAGAATAGATTCAGCCTACTAGAAAATCTTTTAGAGGACGACATTAACACACACTGCGATAAGATTTTAAATGTATACACCGAAACCAGTAGAACAACACTAGGACACAAAACAAGACAGAGAAAGGAATGGATTTCAGATGCCACATGGAGCCTCATAGAACAAAGGAAAGAGGCAAAGCGAAAAATGCTCACCAAAAATGGAGAAAGAACTTCAGAAGCTAGACAGGATTACAAAAGACTCAACATTAGAGTAAAGCGAAGTGCAAGACAAGACAAAAGAGATTATATAGACAACATGGCACTAGAGGCACAAGTAGCAGCTGATAAAGGCGACAACCAAACAGTCTACAAAATCATTAAGTCCCTTACGGGAGGTCTAAGGAGCAAATCGACGACTGTTAAAGATAAAAATGGAAATAATCTGACGACAGAGAAAGACCAGCTCCAGAGGTGGGCAGAACATTTTGAAGATATCCTGAATAGACCGGACCCAGAAACAGAGGCTGTCATCACAGACACGGGTTTTGAGATTGAAGTGTCTAAAGGGCCCATTATGGAACAAGAAATAATAGAAGCCATTAAACAGACAAAAGGAAATAAGGCGCCAGGAGAGGATAGAGTTACGGCAGACATGCTCAAGTCCAGCCCAACCCTGTGTGCAAGAACACTTATAGGACTCTTTAATAAAATATGGGACAAAGAACATGTACCTACCTCATGGAAACGAGGGATTATTGTCAAAGTTCCCAAGAAAGGCGACCTAACCCTCTGTGAGAATTGGAGAGGCATAAACCTATTGTCTGTTACAGGAAAAATCTTTTGTAGAATCTTACTGATGAGAATGAGAACAGGAATAGAGAGAGTCCTACGTGAAGAACAAGCTGGTTTCAGAGCTGGAAGATCATGCAATGATCAAATTTTTGTCCTGCGTACCATAGTGGAACAGTCATTGGAATGGAACTCCTCTTTGTACATCAACTACATAGATTTTGAAAAGGCTTTCGATAGCATCCACCACCCAACACTTTGGACAATTCTGGAATCATATGGATTCCCAGGCAAAGTCATTAACATCCTGAAAGACATCTATACTGGAAACCAGTGCTGTGTACGCCATGAAAACCAACAGAGTGAATGGTTCCAGGTGAAAACAGGTGTCCGACAAGGATGTGTGATATCACCTGTTATCTTCTTAATAGTAATGGACTGGGTCATGAGGAGAGCTACTGCAGATAAACCTCGAGGCCTAGTATGGGGACTAACTTCCTATCTAGAAGACTGCGATTTTGCAGATGACATAGCTCTGCTCTCTCATTCTCAACCAGATATCCAGGAGAAGACAACAAGAGTAGAACAAATAGCCAAAAGTGTTGGCTTAAAGATCAACTCAGGGAAAACAAAAATCATGAAAGTTAAGACAAAGAGCTCTAAGAGGACAAGTGCCAATGGTGTGGAGGTGGAAGAGATTGAAAACTTCAAATACCTTGGCAGCTACATCTCTGCTAATGGAAGCATAGACATGGAAATCTCCACCAGACTAGCTATGGCAGCTCAGGCCTTCAACAAACTGGGGAAAATATGGAAGTCATCCTCTCTGCAACTAAGAACAAAACTGAAACTATACAAGTCAAATGTACGCTCAGTCCTTCTCTATGCCGCAGAGACCTGGAAGACCAATACCAAAATTGAAGGCCGCCTTAGAGGGTTTGAAGGTAGATGTCTCCGACGTATACTAAGGATCAGCTGGGAGGACCACATCTCCAACATCGAAGTCCACCAAAGAACTGGAATAAGCTTCATTATCGATGAAATAATGAAAAGAAGATGGAGATGGCTGGGTCACATCCTCCGCATGGACAAAATGAGGCTCCCAAGCAGCGCATTGAAATGGACACCACCAGGAAAAAGACGAAGGGGAAGGCCAATGGGAACGTGGAGGAGGACAATGGACGAGGAAGCAAAGGCCACAAATAAAACATGGCACGAAATCCGATGGCTCGCCCAGGATAGGGAGGCCTGGCGGAACTTTGTTGCTGCCTTATGCTCCACGGGGAGCGATAAAGACTAAGAAGAAGATATCTGTTTACCAAACATCCAATTCAATGTTTCCACATCCGAATAAAGAGAATTATTTTTATATATTTATATATATATATATAGATCTATATATATATGAGTTTTTAATGTGAAAATTTAACAAAAGTAACGCAAAAAAACAAAAATAATCTCAACAGGGTTTAAAAGAAAATAACAGTGTATTATCTGTCAATATTAAATTTATTATTTAAAATATTCATTAAATTTGGTTTCTCAGGAATTCGCACTATAATCGATTTTAATGGCTTGCAAAAATCACCCAGTAGAAATATCCGTAGGTTCAAACAGCACTTTGGTCTAAATTATCCATGGCAAGACTATAGCTGACTCCTAAATAATAGGCCTACTTTTTTCTTGTATGATAAATGGTATGATAGTGTGCGCGAATGTCTATTGTGTTTGAGTACAAATGGTTCTTTAATATTGTTTTAGGTATGCTGAAAAAACGGAATTTATGTAATCAAGTCAATTTTCCATTCATTTGGATCAATAAAGCAATCTTATCTTATCTTATCTTCTTATATAGGTTTACCCAGGTCTGCGCGTTGAAAATTGTATAGTAGCCCATGACCATAACAAAACTATCTAAGAAGGAATGCAAGCCTACCCATGAATCGGCAACCTAAGGCCCGCGTGTTAAATTTGGCACGCAAGTAGATGTTCAATGGCATGCGAGAGACCGTAAGAGGTGTTTTTTATTGATGAAAAAACAAACATTTTCCGGTTCTGGAGAAGGAAAACTGACTGTTGAAGCCGATGTTTCTGAATGACATAGCGACACATTTCAGTGAGTTGAATTTGCCTTTACAAGGACCACTGGAATAAATTTGCATTGAAACTGGATAGTCTATATCTTGGCGGGAAATCAATTTCAAAACATTTACCTACCTTTACATCCCTTTATTAGGGCAAATATTAAGATAGATAGTTGGGCTTTTTCAGAAGTACTTCAAAGCCCTCGAAGCGGAGTTTTCTAGCCATGTTTTTTATACCACACCAAGCCTAATTGGTTTGATCTTACTACAACATTCTTAGATCTAGATAGTGGCAATTCTAAAAAGTTACAAGGTGAATTTTAAACATTTCAAAAATGGGCATCCAAATGTGCCCATTTGTGGAAAAGATTTGGGATGGAAGTTGCTTAGGATAGTTATCTGCAATTCACAATTGCTAGATATTCGCTCATCTACTTTCAGCTTTTGGTTCAACTTACACATTTACAACAACAGATTTTATCGCACACGAAAGCTTTTAATAAAGAGGTTAACTACACCTGACCAATCAGAAAAGACTAAATATGTATCTGGCATTATACAATTAGCGAAGAGCATTCAAGACAAGGCGCTCATTAATTAATACAGACTAATTACATGTAAAAGAGTTTTTACGCTCATCTTCTTTGATTAAACATAAATATAAGTAATTGCAAACCATTTTTTTGTATTATTAATTTAATAAATATAAGAGACCTATTTAATAGCACTATATTATGTAATTATTAATGTTTAAGAGATAAACTCCTTAAATGGACAAACAATTAGGCTACAGCAGAAAATATTTATTAACAACTGTTGAACGCAAATTAATTTTAATTCTCTAATAATAAAATCTTTTAATGAAGATTATAATGTTGGATTTATATAAAGAAATAATAAGTAGTCAGTAATATTAAAATTTGTTATATTACAAAACATAAAGTTTTGGCATCACTATTGAATCAAATGTGAAAACGGGTTTTTTAATTAAAGGGCGGTAATTAACCAGTTTTATTTGCGTTAATATTTCTAATATTTTTCTTTTATAAAAGAATAAATGACTTACAGTTTATAACTTACAAATGGTGAAATAGTAAAAAGTAATTGCAAATTATATAACTATTATATGACTATAGAAGTTATATGTATATTTTTAAACATTACATTAGCTACCGAGTCTGTACGATTACTACGTATCTATTCCGCTTAACAATTTAATCTATTAGAAGAGGATATCTCACCCGTCTTCAATAGGTGTTTCACTTTTCCTTGTCATATGTGACCCTTTCTTTGTTCTTTATATATACATTTAAGATCGCGCTTGGTGGTTTAAATTAAGATATATATCCCAAGGGATAGAACAATTGAAATGAAATGTACATAATTTCTACACACTTTGTTTTATTTTTCTCCATATTACGTTGTTTTAAATATCTTACAGTTAATAATGGATGTTTACGGTTAATACATGTGTAAATTAAATTTAAATTAATTTGAATATGTATGGATGTTAAGCATGTATGTAAAAAAAAGAAGAATGAATGAATTTAAATTTAAAGTTGGAATTTAAATATGTATGGATGCTAGGATTGAATGTCAAATAAAAAGAATGAATGAATTTAAATTTAAAGTTAGTTAGAAAACTCTTTGTCTCGTAAAACATTTTGTCTTCTATCCCCTTAAATGTGTATGAACTGTTCTTCTATTTCCTTTTCTTTGTGTAAAATATATGAGATTGTGCAGGTAAACTAAGTATTTAAATATTCTCTGCTGTCTTCTATCTCTTTGGAATTGTAAAAATGCAATAAATGTCTCCTATCCCTTTTTTCTCTGTGTAAAATAATAATTTTGGTAATGTAAATGCAATTTTTCATGAATAAACATTTTTGGAAAAAAAAAAAAGAGATTAAAATATAGACTAATTAATTAAGATGAGAAGAAGATAAGAATTGGCATTTCCTATAGCGCTTCTATCCATGCTATGCTTGGTGCGCTCTTGGCGTGATTTGCAGTGACAGAGCCAAAGAGAAAGGTTTTTAAGTTCATTTTCAAAGATTCTCTTGTCCCAGAATCTCTCAGTGTCTGAGATAAACTGTTCCATAGAGAAGGCGCCACTGATTCACTCCCAGGTACTTCTTTTTGTGTACATCCAAACTGGGAGTTTTGAGGAGTGACTGTGATGAAGAGCGCAGTTCTCTAGATGGCCCATGCCCTGATATAAGCTCTCGAAAATAGGTAGGAGCAACGCCCTTTAAGCATTCGTACGTAATGGACATAATTTTGTGCTCTATTCGCTTTATCACCGGAAGCCAGTGGAGATCTCTTAGTGTTGGGGAGATATGATCTTGCCTCTTCATCCCCGCAACAATGCGCGCCGCGGTGTTCTGCACTCTTTGTAATCCCTGCAGCTGGTTATGGGGCAAACCCCACAGGCACTTTAACTGGATAAGAGAGACTGCTACGGTTTTGGCCGTCCTTCTATTGAGTTGAGGTCGCAGCTGACCCAGGGCGCGTAGATGAGACGAACAAGCCTTAAACACAGCACTGATATGTGGAACCATTGATAATTTATTAGATCCTCATCTTGACAACCAAATGATAATGTTTAGACAATAATTACCATAAATGTGAAAGTTTATTTATAAGATATTGTGTTTGATATTAAATGAAAATAAAAAGTTTGATAATCAGAAACAAGTTAATTTAGCATTAAATATAAAACGCTGTAACGATTTTCTAAATAAATTTCATTTGCTTTTGGCCTTTGTCCTGCTACGGATTTAAATTAATTGTAATATAAAAAGCCTGTTGACTTTTAGGCTGTTGGCACGCTGAATGATTTAGAAAACCTAGTTTGACACACCGTTAGCAAAAGGTTGTCGACCCTTGCTATAGCCTATTATAAAGTCTATAAACCTATATATACTATGCTTGCTACAAAACATAAACAAAAATACGCATTTAGAAAAACAAAAAAATCTAAGACTTATTGTATGTACCTGATTCATGAGGCTCGTTCAATCAGAACACTGAGTCATGAGGCACGTTCAATAAGAAAACTGAGTCTTTTATACAATAGTGGTTTTGTGATGAATGGATAACAAAGAATTTTATGATTCTTAAACAATCTTTTAATTTTAGATTATCATAAGCGGCTGAATCGTATATAAGTATAACCTGTTATTGCTTTAAGCGACATCTAGTGTATGCCTAATTCGTAACTAGTGAATCAAGAAAAATGTTAGGAACAATTTGAAAAGTTTACTTATTAAAAAAAACTTTTTTCAACTGATTCGTTCAACTTTAAATGGATTTCTATTCATTGCATACGCTAATAACGCGAACAGAAACAGATGAGAATAATGACTTGTTGCACATTATTATAGTACTGTTGCTTTCCTTCAACACAAACATGCAATAATGTATAAATACTATATTTATATGATGAAATATTGAAACACTCATGTGTCGTGTATGTAGGCTACATTCACTTTCCCCTAACATTGTATTATGCCTTTATTATTTAGCAACAAAAACGCACCACGCCTGTAGCGGGTACAGTCACGACCAACTGAAGAATGTAAGATGGTCTTGGTAGAGAAACGAAAATCTGGCAATTTGTTAACCCAGATGGTTTGTGTTGTGCTCTCCAAACTTCCCTGAATTATGAATATTACTATTGAATATAAATATAGTTGTGTATTTATAGCCAACACACGTGACCTTGTTGACGTCAACATATATGGAGCCTCGCAACAAATCGTATTCTTTCATCTTGTAACAACTGCCTAACTTATACAAACATACAACCCCCCCCCCCCCCCCCCCATCCTCCTTTTTTTTGACAGGGTTAGTCGACACATTATTCCCCTCCCACATCTTGTATTATTGTTGTTTTTATGGAAAGGAATCCAACTTTCTGCTAATAGCAATTTTCTCCCAGTATGAAATACCTAAAACAAGCGCTTTCTTAAGCCACTACCCTTGCTTAAAAAAACAATACTAACTGTATACAGTAGTTCTAAACGTTCCATGTAGTTATGTTCCGACATCATTAGTTTAGCAGCAATCATGAAAGGCGTGACCTTGGCCTCTTTTAGGAGCGGGGTCGTGTCCTTGAAAAAAGAAAAAAAGCATTTGGAGATTTTAACACGAAGCTTACTTATACTTATATAACGATACTTAATTTACGTCATTTATAAAAAAAAAAGAAAAACACTAGACTCTAGATTCTAGACCATAGGTTCTCAACCTTTTTCGGCTCACCGCCCCCTTTTACAATATTTTTCCGCTCACCGCCCCCCCCCCTCTTTCTTTTAGCCCCCCCCCCCCCTTCCTCTTCCGGCCATCTGGACTATAGTTTCCGCAACTTTTTTAGGCGGACTAGACTTTTTGTTTGATTAATTATCTTTAAAAAAACTAAAAAGGAAACATGTTGTAAGAATTGATAGATCAAAACATTGCCTTAACAAAAGGTTTAAATAAATCAATATTAATGCGAATCGTTTGCCTGGTGTGTTGTTAGCGATTTGTCTATTTTTGTTTTAATTTTGGTTGCAAAAGCCTTAAGTTTAATAATCAGTAATATTTGTTATATTACAAAACTTGTTCGGCATCACTATTGAATCAAATGTGGAAACATTTTTTAGTTGAAGGGAGATAATTAGCCCGTTTTATTTGAGCTAATATTTCTGTTTTTTCTTTCTTTTATAAAAAATAAATGGCTTACAATTTATAACTTTTAAATGATCAAACTGTAAAAAATATTTGAAAAATATATAAATATTATATGACTAAAGAATTTATATGTATACTTTCAAACATTACAATAACTACCCAGTTTGTATGATTAGAACTTATCTATGCCTCTTAAGATTATTGATGAATACATTAAGAAGTACCTAGCACATTAAAGGGTAAGTCCTGCCTTAAGGACATCTCGGTTAAACTGAGATCAAAATATCATTAATATTAGCATATGTTAGGGCGACAGTGATCGGTCAGCAAGGTTGACAGTCCGGTGAACCAACCACAGGACCAACCGGCCGCACACAATTGGACAAATACTGACCCCCAATTCATCGAAAAGTCACTGCGATTCCTATTTCTTATTAATATAATAATATGTAGGCAAACTGTTGGGGGATATCAGTTATTTAGCAGCACAAAAACTAATCGATTCAAATAGCTGAGGTGTTAAAATATATCAGGTACGTTTGTACAGCCCACTTGCCCTTCACCGCCCCCCCCCAATTGCCCCCGGGAATTTCAGCGCCCCCCTAAAGCCTCTCACCACCCCCCGAGGGGGGGGGCGATATCGCCCCCATTGAGAACCTATGCTCTAGACTCTAGACGTATAAAAAAAAACAATTTAAATTAATGACACTACAGAGTTTACAAATAGACTCATATATACAGAGTAGCAGTCTTAATGCATACGGTTTAAATGTATATACAATCTGAAGGAAACATGCTTCTTTTCCTCACATGAATCTATATAGACATGTTTTGTATTGAATACCAAGAAACCTGTCTTTTGGAATGACTTTAGCGTTTCACTAATTCGCTATATAATAATAACATGACAAAACGTGGGACACTTAAGGAGCAGACGTTACATTTAGTTTTAAAAAGTGAGTATTTGGCAGAGGGGGCGAACATATTTACTCCCCTTCCCTAACACAATGCCCAGTCACATTTACTTCTCCCCCAGAAAAGTTCGCTAAGTAATCAGGAAATGCTAAATTCTTACTGTTGTCATCACATCCTCAAAAATGTCTTCTTCTACGTCTGACCCTTCTAAGCTTTCAGTATCTGACCAATCCAGTGTGTCTTGCAGAGCATCTCGGAAAATGACACCTATCACTGACTGCCGGTATTCTCTGACACGATCATCCTCTGTTAAGGTGACTCCACTTGGCCATACGTCCTCACTTATCTGTCTGGCATCGTTTCTCAGTTGCCGTGACTCGGAACTGTCTGCTTGCAAGTTCATTGCCAATGCAATGTTTGGTACAGAGTTTAGAGTTTCTTGAGATTTCGCTTCTTCGCTTTGAGAATTTGACGTCACTGATCCAGAATGTACAGTGTCCAAGCTCTGAGACTTGGCTCTGTCTGAAGTAATCGATTCTAGACACGAAGGCTCTGGGGTTATTATATCTGAAGCTACTGTTGCTTTAATGAGAGAGTCAGCGTGTGATGGTTCTGCTGCTTCTGGTGAGTTGGCAGTTGGCTGCTCTTTCTGCGAGAAACATTCTTCAACGGCCTCTAAAGATTGCAGGGAATAGTTTCTGGACTCTGAGGGGGAGGAATTTTTTGTGCCCTTCCTGAGTGTTACTGTCGGAGAATCTGGTGCGTCACCTTGATGAATTGAATCAATAATAGAATCAAAGAATACAATTTACATGTAAATATTCTTCAAATTTTCGAAACAATAACCCGCTTTATACTAAGTTGGAAATGTTGAAATTAAATAACTGCATTTGTATGCATATTAAAATTTTAATCAACAACTCTTTCTTTGTTGGTATACCATCCGTGTCTAATGTCTATTTTTTTTTTTTAATATATGTTTCAGAAGCTTTTTCTGGCATTGTTTACTAATAGATCTTTTATATTATTTATGAAAAAACACTAGGCCTATTGTTTCTTGATGCTGAAAGACGGAGAATATAACAATGTAATTAAGTCAAATTTCCTTATGTTTGAATAAAGAAAGAAATCATGCTGTTATAAATAAATATAAATGAACAATCTTACCAAGTGTAGCAAAAACAGACAACAACTTCCTGCACTGGACAGGCCTTAAAATGCCCACTAAGTCCTTCTCCTGAATATACAATAGATCCCTCTCTTCCTCGACACCACAGTCGACCAAACACTGCACAACACTGGTCAGCGTTTCCTGACTAATGGCCGGTAGACCAGACTTAACAATAGAACCTAGACTGTCCATGGTCAATTAAACATCGTGGCAGTTCAACAAGTTTCACACGACACTTCAGTTGCAATTCCACATTACGAGAATAACTAATTGCTTCAAGAAGCTCTTACACTTAAACTTAAATACCGAGCCGAAGAACAAAATTACTTGACACATTCCCTTGCAGTATTTTAAACATTTCTTCAGATTTCTATCGATCTGTGGTTAGACACTAAGCCTTTAGTCAAAATATCGTCATATAAAATACACGTAGACAACAACATGTGTTAATAAACTAAAGTAAACAATAATATAAAAAAAAATCGATACTTCTACAGAAAATGGAATATATAATGGAATACGTTTGGGTTGCGTTATAGAGGTCTCAGCCGATTCCAAACAGTTTTTGTTCATAGCCAGCGAACCGAATCGTTTTCTGTACCAAATTTACATTATAGGCCTAGGCTACACGGCTACACAAATATAAAAAAAAATATTTTTCTTATTCAGCTTATTGATTAAACTTGCGGGCCATGCTTCAATGATTCCAAAACCTCTCCCAAATATAATATACAAATATTGAATAATGGAATAAATTTAATAGTTCAAAATGTTATTTAAAATATAAATTTCAAGTTTAAGGCTAAGCAACAAAAAGCATTCTAAATGTATTTAAAATCACACAGTAAATGGTAAACAGATACGATTATCGAAATGTACGAATATTGCAATGATAAACACGTTTCTTTTTTTCTTACCCTAACGCTTATGTCAACCTTTGTTGGGTAAAAGTTGCGACTATTCAATCTTATTATTGCACGTTTGTTGTTTTTCGTGTGAAAAGATTTACGACTTAGTGTGTTCTGTGTCTGTGTGTTATCGGCATGGGTGCTATGGTTGTTGTTTTTTATGTGTGTATTCTGAGTAAGTAAGCTTATATATTCTAAGTATGTGTTATAGGCCTATATGTCTGTGTGCGTTCTAAAGATGTGTTCAAGTCAAGTGTGCGCTATATGTGTAAGTTGAACATAAGTGTGTGTTCTAAGTGCGTGCCGTGTGTGTAAGTGTTCTAAGTGTATTCTGGTGTATAACAGAATTTCCAGTTTTTAATTTACTAGAAATTTATAGGCCTGCATACGTGTAGGGCCGTTCAGCATTATCTAATCTTATGTGTTACAGACGCCCCTTCTTTAGAGAAGATTATTGCGTCCTACGCTCATTTGTGATTTGAGACTAGTGCTGCATTTTTATTAGTGTTTTAAATGATGTTAAGCTACTGGTTTTCCTGGTTTATTCAGGCAACCCGTACCATGCCCGGATGCCACTTGGGAAGAAAGAGTAGGCCTACTTGTATGCATTTGTTCTCGCAAACGGGATAAGATAAGATAAGAATGGGCATTTCTTATAGCGCTTCTATCCATGCTATTAAATTAGCATGCTCAGTGAGCTCTTGGTGTGATTTGCAGTGGCAGATGTACTAGCCAAAGGAAAAGGTCTTTAAGTTCTTTTTAAAAGATTCTCTTGTCCCAGATTCTCTCAGTGTTTGAGATAGACTGTTCCATAGAGAGGGCGCCACTGATTCAAATGAGCGCACTCCCAGGTACTTCTTTCTGGATCCATCCAAACTAGGAGTTTTGAGGAGCGAATGTGTTGAAGAGCGCAGTTCCCTAAATGGCTCATGCCTTGTTATAAGCTCTCGAAGATACGAAGGAGCAATACCCTTTATGCATACGTACGTAATGGACATGATTTTGTGCTCTATTCGATTCATCAACGGGAGCCAGTGGAGATCCCTTAGTGTTGGGGAGATATGATATTGCCTCCTCATCCCCGAAACAATGCGCGCCGCGGTGTTCTGCACTCTCTGTAATCTCTGCAGCTGGTTCTGGGGCAAACCCCACAAGCAACAATTGCAGTAATCCAACCTTGACTGGATAAGAGAGACTGCTACGGTATTGGCAGTCCTTCTATTTAGATAGAATAAGGGATAAGGAAAATGTTTTTGTCCTTATGTTTATCCGAACATTGTGACATATTGTCTTTGTTTTGTATTTCTAAATTAGAATTTAATGCCTCCCCACATTACTCTTTGCCCTTTTCTCTTCTAGTGTTTCTAGGTTTAGTGATATAATTATTGGCGTTTCTCTTTTCAGTTGTGAATATTCGCTAGTAATGAAACTTGCAGCTCTTTTCTAAAATTGTTCTAATTTTTTAAAGTTTTCTTTTATTAGCTATGGATGATGGGTCCTCATACAGGTGAAGCATATTCTAGTAGTCTATGGACTAATGTGGGATAGCATTTTAGTTTTATGTTCTTATTAGGCCTACATTTGTAAAAGTTCCTTTTTATGAAGACTAATGTTTTGTTATACTTTTTAATTACTTCATCAAAGGCTATGTGGATTCCAAGATAACGAATCATTTATTAATAACTTATAATTTATTATTACTCCTAAGTAATGATGATTACTCCTAAGTACTTTGCATTTTTAGTTTGGGTTAGGTCTTTAACATGATTGAAGCATTAAAAGCGTTTAGAGCAATTATGTCTTGAAGTATGCACGTTTCCACTCTAATTAACTTCTTTTACTTTATTACTTATAAATTTCTTCCTTAAAAGAAAATTCAGGGGAGATAAATATATGTAGGCCTTCTTCTTGCATTTTTTTTGTTGTTATATTTCAGGGTTAGATCTACTACTAAAAATGTTATTAAATTGTTTGTTTACATTTAAAAATAGGCTACAAAATAGATAAAGGGTTAGCTATAAAGTAAAAAGACGTATATGCCTGTAACTTATATATTTTAGACTCATCCATTTAGGCTTATATGTAGGCCTACTTATCAAAAGTTACATTTTTGCAACAGTAGGCTAAGCGAATTTACAAGTTATTTTTATTGTGGTACTTAGATCTCTCTCTATATATATAATATATATATATATAATATATATATATATATATATATATATATATATATATATATATATATATATATAATAGGTAGGCCTAATAAGTTTTATTGGGTTTCTTATATATATTAGATGGGGAAAGTAAAGAATAAAGGCCATTGGGCATTGTGTTCGCAAATTCAAATAATCGTATATCGATCGTTCTTATAAGAAACGTGATTTATGCTAGCTAAAGGCTAAGCCACACTATACTCAAGAATCACGTGTTGACTGGAATCATGTTTCAGCGAATCACTAGAATTTGTTTCAGGGCGAATAAAAAATACGCTGTTTCACAATCAGCCATGCCACAGGTAAAACACGATTCACAGAAAAACAATGACGCGCAATTTTATTTTCAAAAGAATCAAGAAAGTGTTGAGAGTGACTGTTCTTGACGCCCCATTTTATTTTCACGACTCTTGAATTCTAGCAGTGACGACGAAGTAAACTTGGTATGTCCCACTGCGTCTCTTCTACTTAAAGCAAAAAGAAATCGTAAACGAAAATGGTGGGTTAAACCTTGGATCGAAAGATTTATGGAGCATACAATGTTCTTTTAAGCGAACTGGACGATTTAATAGCAGCCATCTTTGTTTACTTTTTTAACTAGGCTAATTATCACATGATCTAGTTGCGATTCCCATTGGCTGAAACAGCTTGAATCAAGAATCGTGACTCCAAATTTTGAAACATGTTCTAAATCTGTGAATCATCGCGAATCACTACTGAAACTGACTTGTTTCGCGCTATGCCACATTAGAAACTGGGAGAATCATCGTGATTTTTGAATTGATTCGCAGCGAATCACTGATTTTGTTTCTAGTGTGGCTTAACTTCATTTTCATCAGCAGTCTAAGCTTATCCCATGGTGGGTTTGAGTCTATTGTCTCGCATTTGGTTAAGTTGTTGGTTTTGCTGATTTGTTCTGGCAACCCAATCCATATCCCGATGCCAGAGAAGATTACCTATATTAGCCTATATAGGCATATGGATTTGTTTGTGCATATAAAATAAATGTGAATTATTGTGTGCATATAAAACAAATGCTTTAACCCCCATATCTGAGTGAGGCCTCTACTAGTATATTGTAATAAATTTATTTTGTGATCTATTCTTATTATAGATAAGTGATGTTCCCTCCCTTTTTTATCTAGTATTTTGACGTTTACAGTAAGTTAACTATCAATGTTAAATAAACTGACATTTGTAGGCCTAAATATTCACATGTAGGCCCTTAGAGAATCGAGGCTCTATTCTGAATTTTTAAGTGTACGAGTCCCATACAGAAGATGCACATTCAATTGTAGATAGTGTAAGCAGTGGCACGTATTTAGGCATGTTCCAAATGTTCCATTGGAACACGGGCCCCCACATCCAAAAAAGACATGTTTTAGTGACATCCGCATTCTTTCGTTGAAAATGTAAAATAAAATTAATTTATTCCCTTGCAATTTATAGCGCTCCAGTCCAACCAAGCTAAGTGCGACATACAATTTATGATTTTACATAATGTAACATGAATTGACAAGTCTTAACGATTATGCATGCATAAAAGGTCACAAAAAAGAACATTTCCGGTCTTATTCGATCATTTTCTTCGAAACATGTCTGTGTGCTACGTTACTGGTTGTACGAAAATATGTATATAATTAAATTTTTTTCATTTCCAAAAGATGGCGCCAAAAGAAAACGATGGATTGTGAAGGCCAGATTTGAAGAATCACCTATTTATAATCCCAAACTCATTGCTTGAGGCAAAAGAATTTTCGTGTTGTTGTTTTTTATAAATCTCCGTATTGTGTTTATTAGTTACCAAGGTCGCAACTCTTGACTAACTTATTTTATAAACAAAAGCTAAATTTAACCAAACGCGACTAACACTTTGAGTATTATTAATCGCTGACTCAATTTTGAGGTTAAAAACGGATTCCTGATAACTAATCTTGTAGCCGTTGTATATTTCTAAAAGACCAGAACTGGCTGTCGATGTTGAAATCAATTGTCAAACAGCACCAAAAGCATGGTTTTTGTTTACGAAAATGGCGGTAAATTTCACCGGAAGTTCACAATCATTACAGCTCAATAGGTAACACCTAATTAAGACTTGTCAATTAACGGCACTTTTCTGAGAAGTTTTCTGAGGTGTGTGGAAGGCAGGGGCGAGACCACGAGGGGCCCCCACATTCCTAAATACGACACTGAGTGTAAGACAACATTTTAGTTATATATTAGTTTACATGTATGTTCTTGATTATTGGTAAAAGTTTTGTTGATATTTTAATTACTTCTTTAACATAAGGATTAGGCTACATGAATATTTGTAATTTGGTTTTCTAAGTAATCTAAATCGCATTATTTTTTCTTTTTTTTTCTTTGATACTTAACAGTTGACATTATTCTGGATAGACAAGACTTATTCCAAATTCCATTTTCTTCTCAGAAAATTTTGAATCCATTTATGTAGCCTAGGAATCAGAGATGTCAAACTATGTAGGCCTAATTAAGTTTTTTTCAACAAAACTAAAATGTTCACCTTTATCAAATTAATGCTTTTGAAATTCCGTGTGGGTTTAATAGGAATCTATTATCCAATCATTTTGACTTGTTTATTTAAAACTAATAATTTTTTTTTTTTAATGGTCTGTTTTTTTTTTTTTAAAAAGCTGTCTAGATATTGAACTTTAATATACGTATTATAGTGTGATTGGACCATACATTTGATACATTAATATCACAGAGGTCTGTACAGCCAGTGGGAAAAACAAATAAATTTTATCTGACACATGCTAATTACTAACAAAAACAAACCTTAAATAAACTATACCTATACAGCTGCCATGAAAATTAATAATCCTTTATAACAGCAAGTAATGACCATATTATAGAGACAGAACACACACAGCAAGAAATCAATGTCTACTGCCATTGTAGTTTTATTTAATTGTTTAAATATTACAAGGAATGGTTTTGAAACCTTTTAAATTATAAGGTAGAACAAAACTTGTTAAAATAATTCTTTAGTGAAAGAGATTGCTAAATTCAAATTAAGTAATCTATTTCAGAAAATAAATTAGCTAAAGATAATGTATATAAAAAAAACATTTTTAAAACTTTACAAAATCTTTACTTGTTAGATGTTTAGTGAAATTTGTTTCAAATTGTTTTATTGCATAATGGACATAAATTACATGAAATTAAACAAGCTATAAATGGGCAAGTTTGTAATGACATGACTCAGAAAACAATACCATTTAACTCTGAAAGTTTAAAAAAAACTAGACTAGTACAAAAACATATAACTGTATTACATTGTGAAAAATAGGCCTTTAATAACATAAAATAAAATTATATAAATAACATTTGTTGCACATAATGTAAAAAAAAATATTTGAGTTTATACAAAATGTGTACCATCTAAAAATATATCAACATAGTGGACAATATCAGGTAAATGTATCAACATAGTGGACAATATCAGGTAAATATATCAACATAGTGGACATTATCAGGTAAATATGTCAACATAGTGGACTCTTCTTCTTCTTCTTCGTTCTCAAATGTTATGATTGGGAGGATTCAGACAACAAGTCCGATAGCTGTAATGAACTGCGCCGTGGCTGTCAGTTGCTCTAGTCCACCGAACAGTTTGTCGTTGAAACATAGTGGACAATATCAGGTAAATATATCAACATAGTGGACAATATCAGGTAAATATGTCAACATAGTGGATAATATCAGGTAAATATATGAAAAATATCAATATATCAGAATAAAGGACAATACAATTTCATGTTTGAAAAAGATCTTATAAATTTAGCTAGAATCAAATACTGCTCATGTAATTTAGCCAGCCAGCCAAAGCTGTTGTCCGGGGTGTGGCACGAGGCGCCATACATGAGCCAGGCAATGAGATTTGGAACTCAATGGAATCTGAATATTGTAAAAGATATGGCTTTCAGAGACCAGTAAAACAATTCCTTCTCCCACTACCTAACACCCTGGTTAGTAGAAACAGAACTACAGTAGAACCATATAACTAAAAAAATTATCTAATGTTTGAACAAAAGCAAACAATCAGCTATTGACTATTAGTTGACTATTAATAAAAAAAAATACACATAAAGTGGCGAAAATACAAATTCCCATATGGCTCTATACTTGTTTTCTGTACTTCGTTTCTTATCTTGTTCCCCGGGGTTGTCTTCTCTTGAAGCTAAAGCCTACTACTGCTAAATAACACTGTCTAAAGAATAAATATCATTGCATGTAACGGCATGAAATATTTAAATTAACTCAAAAATACGTGTAGAGCTACTATAATTTTTATTTAAACAGCTAATAATAATATTGAAATAAAATGAAACAAACCGTACCTTTTAAATCCAAAAGTTTACCTTATTGTACCTTTGGTTGTTTTCTTGTATTTCCTCCCTTTGTTTCTTGTCCTATTGCTTGTGATGCTTTTATTGGCTTATGTTTCAAGGTGGTATACACTTGATAAAACATCTAGATTCTAGACTCTGTACTAGAAAAACATCTTATCTTTACAAAATTTGCTTAATTAATTGTTTAAAAAAATGCATACATTTTCCAAGGCGGAAAGAAATACTAATATCCATACAGCAGCAATATATATTAGGATTTTTAGTGATAACCATTACAGTAATAAGCAATCAGTGGAAGAACACAATAAGAATACAGCGTCAGAAGTAAAGAGTAATACTTATACAACGGCAGAGCATAATATTAATACATATACGGCGGTAGTAAAACACGTGTAGGCCTACATCGGTGTAATATTAGTAATACAAATATAACGGGGGTACATAATTACAATATCAAACATCAGTTAAATTTTATATTTTTTCCCATACATAATAATAACAATACAGAGACGGAACACAAGTTAACCACAAATTGAAGGAAATTAATAATTATAAAATACACAATTCATAATTCAAACATTATAAAAAAAAAACACGGATAAAACATAGACAACATTAAAATGTGTACACATGAAAATAATAAATTATGACCAAAAGAAGCAAAATAAATATATATCATCACCTTAATAAAAGCATAGACTTAGACAAAAACGATTGTAAAACTATGTATTGCAATGGGCCGTATTGCTGCTGAGAGTTAACACCCTTGCCCCTTATACAAGTCAATCTTATATACCGTAATTGTAAAATGGGCTAGGGTGTTAACTCTCAGCAGCAATACGGCCCATTCCAAAAAATACACTAAATACATAATATGTAGAAATCAAACTTTAAAGAAAGGAAAAATAGTTTTCTTTTATTCAAGATATTTTGATTTTTATATTTTAGGCTATGCACTTTTACTTCTGTGCTTCCTTTTTTAGCTCTTGACTTTGGCACACTCTTAACGAACAGACATATGTTTTGGTTACTAGCTGTAAGGACTTCTAGTTTTTAGCTTTACTTTGATAAATAGTAGTTTAAAACTGTGAAGAAGTCTAGTAGGTAGAGATGATGACTTTAGTTGAAAGATCTGCTAGTAATAAGAACTAATAAACTTAGGTTGACTATTTAACACAAATGTTAAGGCAGTCCTCCTATATGGCTCAGAGACCTGGAGAGTTACTAAGGCAAATACAAGCAGACTCCAGACTTTTGTTAACAGATGCATGAGGCGCATGCTGAAAATTCGATGGCCGGAAACCATTTCATGCGTCAACCTATGGGAAAAGACCGGACAAAAACCCATCGACAACAGCATCAAAAACCGTAGATGGAAGTGGATTGGTCACACTTTAAGAAGAACAGAAGACAATGTAGCAAGACAGGCACTTGACTGGAATCCCCAGGGCAAAAGGAAAATAGGCAGACCCAGACAAACTTGGAGGAGATCGGTCGTAGTTGAGGCAAAGGCTGCAGGCCTCACATGGACACAAATAAAGGGAGCCTCCCAAGACCGAGACCGATGGAAAAGTGTAGTTGCGGCCCTATGCTCCTATGGGGATATACAGGATTAAGTCAAGTAAGGCAAACTTAGGTTGATAGTTCTATACAAGTTCTCTTGATAGATGTGACATAGTTCATTCATTGATATATGTGACATAGTTCATTCATTGATATATGTGACATAGTTCATTCATTGATAGATGTGACATAGTTCATTCATTGATAGATGTGACATAGTTCATTCATTGATATATGTGACATAGTTCATTCATTGATAGATGTGACATAGTTCATTCATTGATATATGTGACATAGTTCATTCATTGATAGATGTGACATAGTTCATTCATTGATATATGTGACATAGTTCATTCATTGATAGATGTGACATAGTTCATTCATTGATAGATGTGACATAGTTCAATCATTGATAGATGTGACATAGTTCATTCATTGATAGATGTGACATAGTTCATTCATTGATAGATGTGACATAGTTCATTCATTGATATATGTGACATAGTTCATTCATTGATAGATGTGACATAGTTCATTCATTGATATATGTGACATAGTTCATTCATTGATATATGTGACATAGTTCATTCATTGATAGATGTGACATAGTTCATTCATTGATAGATGTGACATAGTTCATTCATTGATAGATGTGACATAGTTCATTCATTGATAGATGTGACATAGTTCATTCATTGATAGATGTGACATAGTTCATTCATTGATACATGTGACATAGTTCATTCATTGATAGATGTGACATAGTTCATTCATTGATAGCTGTGACATAGTTCATTCATTGATAGATGTGACATAGTTCATTCATTGATAGATGTGACATAGTTCATTCATTGATAGATGTGACATAGTTCATTCATTGATAGATGTGACATAGTTCATTCATTGATAGATGTGACATAGTTCATTCATTGATAGATGTGACATAGTTCATTCATTGATATATGTGACATAGTTCATTCATTGATATATGTGACATAGTTCATTCATTGATATATGTGACATAAGTTCATTCATTGATAGATGTGACATAAGTTCATTCATTGATAGATCTAATGAAGTGTGTTTCATAGTTTTAATAAACTCCAGTCCAGATTCTATGAAGTTCAATAATAAATGATAGAGGATATTTGATGACTTGTATATATAAATTAAACATGGGGTGTAATGTCCTCATTTAATTTATTTTAAACATGTTCAAATACTGGCAACCTTCCCAAGTAATGCTGGGAGACAACTCTTCAAAACAAGTAGGCCTAGTGTCCAAAGAAAAGCCTCTCAAGGCCCCTAGCGAGAATTCCCAATTAATACCTTTAGCAGTGGTTGTCGAGATGTTGGCTTGGCCAGTCAGCACAGCCAGGTTCTCATGCACAGTGTAGAGTGCAGGGTCTTGTCTTGAATCATGCACCATGTCTGACCCAGCCACCGTGACCACTTTGGACCTTAAGCTGTTTGCATGATGTGGACAGTTGTATGATTCAGCACCAAGACATTGAACATCTTGTCTTACCATCTGAGATCAAGTGTTATGGAGCCAGCTGAGTTTAATGTATTACAGAATGTATTCTTGAACTAAGTCAGTCATCTAGGTCATTGTCATCAAACAGAAAAGTAAATCAGTTGTATTGAATTATAAAACAACACACAAATGAATGTTTTAGAAATTTTAAGCCAGTTAAAGTAGGATGGCATTATTAATTCAAGTTTGGATACCTTTAAATGTGATGGATCTGATAAGTGCCGCTGTTAACTTGTTAAATCAAAGACGTTGTTTCCTGAAAAGGGCCAATGTGTTATTAGAGACAAAAAAAGTTGCAGCTCTAAATAGGGCCGAGGTTTTACTAGCTACAAGAAAGTGTTGGTAGCCCCAAAAAGATTCGATGTTATTCGATATGATATACTGTTGTAGCCATTAAAAGTGCTGCTGTTTTCTAGCTACGTGAGAAAATGACGGCCTTGAAAAAGGGCCGATGTGTTACTAGAGACGAAAAATGTTGCAGTCTTAAACATGGCCAATGTTTCACTAGCTACGTAAATGTATTGGTGGTCCTGAAAAGGGCCGACATTTTACTTGCAAGATCCCAGTGAACCAAGTGTCGTTAGACCTGAAAAGTTCTGATGTATGTAGATTATTAGAGACGAAAATAAATTGTAGCCATTAAAATTACCTTTCTTTGGAAAGCTACGTGAAAGTGTTGTAGGCCTTTAATAGGGACAATATTTTACTTGCTAAATCAAAATTTTGGTCTAAAAAGGGCCACTGTTTTACTTGCTTTACGTCAAAGTGTTGGTCGACCTGAAAACGTCTGAATTCTTTATTAGGGATGTGTAGTGAGAATGTTTCGTTACTTAGTTGTTATTATAATGTCTATCGGTATATAGTTATTGTGTTTGTCCAGAGAGAGTTCCGTGTGGGCTTGAATATATATTAGTGATGATGCGTGTCCATCGTTTTCGATGAGGACCATCCAATGTCAGAGTCATGATTTCTTATGGGTTCGGAAGCTGTTCTGGTTAGCTTCTATGTAATGTATTAAACATATCGAACCTGATTTATTGCCTTCTTATTTATAGTATTTACTAATAATATTACTACATGGTGGCAAGCGGTGGTTGTTGAATTGCGAATTTGAATTTGAGGCACCGGAATAATAGCCTCTGTGGCGTCAACGATTTCTCCTATACAAAATGGCCTCATGCTAGAAAAGGAAAGTAATGAAATTCAAGTAAGTGCCTTGATATACAGCATGGGACCAGAGGCAGAGAAGATACTGAAACCTGTCTCAGAAAATTCCTCTTTTGAGGAGGTTCTCAAACATTTTGACAACCATTTCATTCTTAAAGTTAATGTTATACAAGAAAGGGCAACTTTCCACTTACGGAACCAGCTTCCAGGCGAAAATATTGAAACATATGTGAGTACACTATATGACCACGCAGAACACGCTTCTTTTTTATAATAAAACTGAGACAATAAAAGATAGATTTCTTGTGGGCCCAAAGAGATACATAGCTTTCAGAGAAATTACAACTGTGCAGTGAGCTCACATTAAAAGAAGCTATAACACAGGCAAGGCAGTTTGAGCAAGTGAAGAACCAACTAAATTAGCAAAGGCAAACTGTGTATGCTATTACTCAGGTTCGCAGCAGCAATTGGCGCCCTAGACCAAGCCAAGCAAATAAGAGTGCATGTAGAGCAGCAATTGGCGCCCTAGACCAAGCCAAGCAAATAAGAGTGCATGTAGAGCAGCAATTGGCGCCCTAGACCAGGCCAAGCAAATGAGAGTGCATGTAGAGCAGCAATTGGCGCCCTAGATCAAGCCAAGCAAATGAGAGTGCATGTAGAGCAGCAATTGGTGCCATAGACCAAGCCAAGCAAATAAGAGTGCATGTATTGCAGCAATTGGCGCCGTATACCAAGCCAAGCAAATGAGAGTGCATGTAGAGCAGCAATTGGCGCCCTAGATCAAGCCAAGCAAATGAGAGTGCATATAGAGCAGCAATTGGCGCCCTAGATCAAGCCAAGCATATGAGAGTGCATATAGAGCAGCAATTGGCGCCCTAGATCAAGCCAAGCAAATGAGAGTGCATATAGAGCAGCAATTGGCGCCCTAGACCAAGCCAAGCAAATGAGAGTGCATATAGAGCAGCAATTGGCGCCCTAGACCAAGCCAAGCAAATGAGAGTGCATATAGAGCAGCAATTGGCGCCCTAGACCAAGGCAAACAAATGAGAGTGGATATTGAGCAGCGATTGGCGCCCTAGACCAAGCCAAGCAAATGAGAGTGCATATAGAGCAGCAATGGGCGCCCTAGATCAAGCCAAGCAAATGAGAGTGCATATAGAGCAGCAATTGGCGCCCTAGACCAAGCCAAGCAAATGAGAGTGCATATAGAGCAACAATTGGCGCCCTAGACCAAGCCAAGCAAATGAGAGTGCATATAGAGCAGCAATTGGGGCCCTAGACCAAGCCAAGCAAATGAGAGTGCATATAGAGCAGCAATTGGCGCCCTAGACCAAGCCAAGCAAATGAGAGTGCATATAGAGCAGCAATTGGCGCCCTAGATCAAGCCAAGCAAATGAGAGTGCATATAGGGCAGCAATTGGCGCCCTAGACCAAGCCAAGCAAATGAGAGTGCATATAGAGCAGCAAATTGGCGCCCTAGACCAAGCCAAGCAAATGAGAGTGCATATAGAGCAGCAATTGGCGCCCTAGATCAAGCCAAGCAAATGAGAGTGCATATAGGGCAGCAATTGGCGCCCTAGATCAAGCCAAGCAAATGAGAGTGCATATAGAGCAGCAATTGGCGCCCTAGACCAAGCCAAGCAAATGAGAGTGCATATAGAGCAGAAATTGGCGCCATAGACCAAGCCAAGCAAATGAGAGTGCATATAGAGCAGCAATTGGCGCCCTAGATCAAGCCAAGCAAATGAGAGTGCATATAGGGCAGCAATTGGCGCCCTAGATCAAGCCAAGCAAATGAGAGTGCATATAGGGCAGCAATTGGCGCCCTAGACCAAGCCAAGCAAATGAGAGTGCATATAGAGCAGCAATTGGCGCCCTAGACCAAGCCAAGCAAATGAGAGTGCATATAGAGCAGCAATTGGCGCCCTAGACCAAGCCAAGCAAATGAGAGTGCATATAGGGCAGCAATTGGCGCCCTAGATCAAGCCAAGCAAATGAGAGTGCATATAGGGCAGCAATTGGCGCCCTAGACCAAGCCAAGCAAATGAGGGTGCATATAGAGCAGCAATTGGCGCCCTAGACCAAGCCAAGCAAATGAGAGTGCATATAGAGCAGCAATTGGCGCCCTAGATCAAGCCAAGCAAATGAGAGTGCATATAGGGCAGCAAATTGGCGCCCTAGATCAAGCCAAGCAAATGAGAGTGCATATAGAGCAGCAATTGGCGCCCTAGACCAAGCCAAGCAAATGAGAGTGCATATAGAGCAGCAATTGGCGCCCTAGACCAAGCCAAGCAAATGAGAGTGCATATAGGGCACAGCAGGCTTCACGAGGAAGGACAAAAGAGTACCCTCAAAGCTGTCCACGTGGACGAGGAAGATATGAAGGTACACAAATAATTATCACAAAACCAAATCGACTAGTGATTTAGCTAAGTGTGGATATTGTGGGAAGTAACCACACCACAACTAGCGAGTCTGCCCAGCAAGAGGACGAGTATGTAAACATTGTGGCATGTACAACCATTTTGCAGCAGTTTGCCGTCAACGTGTAAATGTTGACTCAGTTCAGAAGGCAGAAACTTACTTTCTAGGTGCAGTACACACCAATAACACAGCCATGGTATGCTAACCTAAATATTTGTCAACAACAATTTGAATTTAAAATTATGTATCTGTTATGACGTTTTCATCATTCTCTAAACTTAAGCATAGACCAAAACTGCAACTGCAACGTACCAATGCAATTCTTCGCAGCCTAGGCGGCATAATGAGCTGTCATGGACATTTTACAACTACAGTATTGGTCCGAGACAAGGAATTTAGACTACAAATATTTGTTATAATCTTCTTGGTTGTGCAACTGCATGTGAGATGGGTGTAGTGGCTAGATTGGATGAAGTTAACAAAGAACCATTTGGTGATCTGGACAAACATCATGTCCAATTCAATTGTACAGATCTTCAAAATCTACAAAAGACCCCAATTAAAAAGACTATCATTGAATATACACTAAAATGATGGACAAAATACGTTAAAGACGTTGAAAAGTCTGTTACAACAGTCTACAAAGTGCGCTCCGAACTGAGCGTACACCAGAGAGTGCTCATCAGGGAATACCGGATTGTTATTCCAGAATCACTTAGAGTCTATATCCTGAGCAAACCCATGAAGGCCATATTGGCATTACGAAATGTCGCAAGAGAGCCAAACAGTCAGTTTCGTGGCCTGGAATTAGTGTTGAAATACAAAGACTAGTTTCTTCTTATCATTGTCAGAAAAAGATGCCATAGTTACTGAACAACAGAACGGTGTGCCACAAACTCATGGAGACCCAGGTTTTAGCAACAATCACGAACAGGAAAATAACCCTTCCGAAACTCCACACAGCAAACAGCATTATGAGCCTGAAAGCACACAAAGCCAACCGATTCGCACTACTCGTTCTGGACAAGTTGTTCGCCCACCTGCAAGATACCGGGAAGACTAAACGCTAATACCATTAGCATTAGTTGTGTTGTACAGCTCCACATATATATATTATATGGACGTTAAGTTTAAATCGTCTAGTTTTGTAGAGAATGGGAGATGTACCGTAGTGAGAATGTTTCGTTACTTAGTTGTTTTTTTAATGTCTTTCGGTACTTAGTTATTGTGTTTCTCTACAGAGAGCTCCGGTTGGGCTTAAACGTGTATTAGTATTGTTCAACGGTCAGCTGTCCTCTTCATAGTTACAGTTGACAATTTATCGTATCGAGTAATATAGCGGCCATTTTTTATGGTTACCCAATTTTTTACCTAGCAAGTAAAACAGCAGCCCTTTTAATGGCTACAAAGTTTATCGTATCTAGTAACACATCGGCTCCTTTCAGGGCCACCAACATTTTCAAGTTGGTCTACTCCTAAAGCTGCGGCCCTTTTTAGGATTGCAACATTATTTCGTCTCTATTAACACAGCCTTTTTAGGTCAAAGTGTTGGTGGCTTTGAAAATGGCCGAGGTGTTAATAGAGACGAAAAATATTGCGTTATCTGTGTTACAGATTACGATAAACTGTTCAAACGTTAAACTACAATACACTATAAAAAAAATAGCAATAGTTTAACTCTGAGAAAAGGAGTAGCTTAATTATTTTTTTTTTGCGTTTTTGAATTTATTCAGTCTATATCAAAAGCCCATAGTCTTTTTTACTGTATGCAAATGAACAAAGTTATGACATAACACAGAGATAAAAGGAATAATCGCTAGGTCTCCTTCTTTGGGCAAAATCACAAAGAGAAACGGAAGATTTTATATATGCCTATCCTCTACTGTAAATGACACAGTTATAGAGAGAATTTGAATGCAACACTCTGCTGTCGCCTATCGCCGTGTGTAAATTTAGATATAGAATCTAATCTAGGCCTAATGCATTCGAGTAGCCTACGCAGGGGTCGGCAACCTTTTGCTAATGGTGGGCCAAACTAGGATTTCTAAATCATTCAGAGTGCCAACAGCCTAAAAGTCAACCTGCTCTATTATACTTGCTTTATTATTTTTTTTATACGTATTATTTAACTCCTTAGCAAGACCAAGCCTAAAAGCAAAGGACATCTTTAGAGAAAATCGTTGAAGCATTTTATATTTAATTCAAAAAAATTACGGGTTTGTCTTCTTCTTCTTCTTCGTTCTCAATATTTGATTAATGGAGGGGTTCAAACTACAAGGCCTATAGCTATGGTGAATTGCACAGTGGTTTCCAGGTCTGTCTCTTGTCCTACAGTTTCGTGTTGGTGGAGGTCATCTGTGGCCAGAACCTGTTGCGAGCTGTTTCATAAAGAGGGCAGGCTTGGAGCATATGTTCTGTGTTCTCAGGAGACATCCCACATGGGCAATCTTCACTGGTTCCAATGCCTAGCCTCCGGAACACATGTTATCTTAGTCTGCTGTGCCCGGTCCTGAGTCTGAAGATAATTTTTGGGGCTTGTCGGGAAAGGTTGTAGTAGAAGTCATATTTGTCATGTTCTGGATGATTATTTGTCCATTTTTGTCATGTTCTGGATGATTATTTGTCCATTTTTGTCATGTTCTGGATGATTATTTGTCCATTTTTGTCATGTTCTGGATGATTATTTGTCCATTTTTGTCATGTTCTGGGTGATTATTTGTCCATTTTTGTCATGTTCTGGATGATTATTTGTACATTTTTGTCATGTTCTGGATGATTATTTGTCCATTTTTGTCATGTTCTGGATGATTATTTGTACATTTTTGTCATGTTCTGGATGATTATTTGTACATTTTTGTCATGTTCTGGGTGATTATTTGTACATTTTTGTCATGTTCTGGATGATTATTTGTACATTTTTGTCATGTTCTGGGTGATTATTTGTCCATTTTTGTTGTATTTGTTCTTTGATACAACTTCTCATTTCCTCTGCATTTAGGGAAACATTTTCTTGTGGTTCTTTGCTGCCAGATTTTGCCAGTTGGTCAGCAATGTCATTTCCGATTATTTTGGTGTGTCCTGGTATCCACTGCAATACTGTTTCCTTTGTGTTTTGGTTTAGTTTGTGAAGGGCTGTTCTGAGTGGTATTTGTTCTGTGTTTTTGGGGTCCTGTAGAGATAGAATAACTTTTTTAGCATCGGTGAGTATGACTATATTACTGTTTTTTTCAAAGATTGAGAGAATATTGACTTCTGCTTCTATTGCTTCTGTTTCAGCTTTGAGCGAGTCTGATATTTTCCCAGTGGGTATGCTTCGTTTCACTTTGTTTCCGTTTGGCCACTCAATATAGATCCCAGCGCCTCCGTTTTAGCAGTTTATTTGAGAAGAACCATCTGTATATGCTCTTATCCATAGATCACTGGGGTAGAGATCATCTATTTCTTTAATTGCCAAATCTGAGAGAATGTTTGTGTCATGCTTTGTCTTTTCGTGTATTCCTGCTAGGGAGTTTCTCATTGTGACTGAGCCATTTGTGTCCCATGGGGGTGAGTCATTATATGGTTTTGATTTTTGAATGGCGACTGCGTCCAGATTGTACTTTTGTTTTAATTTTCCCATTTTTCCATCTGGCATTGAAGAGTTGTAGGAGTTTTTTCTTGGCTTTGGGGCCTAAGTGAGTAAGCATTGCATTTGTGATTTTATCTGGGCCAGGGGCCTGT
This sequence comes from Anisus vortex, assembly GCA_949126835.1. Lineage (NCBI taxonomy): Eukaryota > Metazoa > Mollusca > Gastropoda > Planorbidae > Anisus > Anisus vortex. The sequence continues at coordinate 30,897,265 of OX421496.1, read as the reverse complement.
TTTGGTTTTGGGGCTTTTAAGGCATCTTCAAATTCTTTTCTTGTGAGGGTTTTTATCTTGCACTCATGTGAGGATGGCGGTTCAGTGCGTTCATTGCTGAGGATCTCATTTTCAACTTCTTGGTACCGCTCTTTGCTAATGTTTATTAGTCCTGCTTTTCTAAAATTGGTCATTAGTTCTTGGGCGGCTTCTCTGCCCGTTTTTTCTTTATTATCTACTTCTAAGACTATTTGAGCTGACTTGTTTTCCTCTTGGTTTAGGCACTTGGCTATGTCCCAGCGCTTGTGTCCATCTTTGTCGCAGTTTAGCTCTTCTGTTTTTTCGTGCCAGCTTTTTCTAATCGCGGATAGGTATTCTTTTTGGTAAGCTGCATTTGCTGCTTTGAGGTGAATATTGTTTTGTACAGTAGGCATTTGTTCTACCATGTTTCTTGCTTCAGCTGCAGTATCATGGAGCTGTTGGAGGTGTTTAGACCAATTCGGGATATAGGTTTGCCTTGCACCTCTTGGTATTGACTCTTTTGCTGCTCTTAGAATTGCTTTGGAGAGTTCGGTGTAAGATTTGTTGATTCGTTTTGTTTTGCAGTTGATTTGTGAGTCTGTGAGTTTTTGGAAAATATCCCAATTTGCTTTTTTGTAATTCCATCTGAGGTATAGTGAATTTATACATGGGCTCAGTTTTCTTTTAATGGTGATTATTATAGGTCTGTGATCACTTGTGGCTAGTTGATCTAAGACATCTCTTTTTTGGTGCCTTTTGAAATGTTGTTCGTGGCGAAGGCAATGTCTGGTGTAGTTGAGGTCAGCCAGGTTCTGGAGTAGAAAGACGGTTTGTCATCAGGTTTGTTTAATAGAATTAGCCTGTTTTCACCTTGCCATTCTTCAATTTCTTGGCCTCTGGCATTTAGGTCTGGGTAGCCCCAGCTTTGTGAGTGGCTATTCATATCTCCAACTATAATGCTTTCCTCATCTGTTGGGAGTTGCATGCGGTTGAGGTCGAGTTTCTTGTCAGGTGGACAGTAGCAGTTGTATAGGTTGATGGTACCTTCAGGTAGTAGCAGTCTTGTGCCCAGAATTTCTGATTCGCTAGAGGGAGGAATGCTGATTTCTGTAGAGGGAATATAATTTTTAATTAGTGTAATCACTCCCCCTTTCGGTCGGTTGTCTCTATCTTCCCTAAAGCATGTGTATCCTCTGATTGCTGTTTAGATGGGATTCTTGTATACAAAAAATATCTACGTTTTTTTGGTGGAGAAACACTTTTAGAGCCTCTTTTTTCTTTTGTATTCCCTCAGCGTTCCATTGAAGGATGATTAGCTCCTGTTTGAGTTTGCGGTCAGTAGAGTTTACTTCCTTTTCTTCTGCTCCTGACTCCACAGGCAGAGAAGGAAGAACCACCAGCTCACTTGGGTGGGCTCCTTCGAGGCGGAGAGCCCGGCTCCCTACCTGAGAATTCAATTCTCTACGGGTTTGTGATAATAATCATTTTTATTGGCTTTTACGCCACATTTTATTACATTTATTTTTTTATTTATGGTAACCAATAGGTAAACATAATCATTTGATTGTCACGATAAGGATTTAGATCTAGCAACTGCTAATATTGATTGTAATGGTTTGTTCTCAGTTTAACTGAGATTTTCTTAGATTTGTTTACTTTATGTATAACAAGCTACATTGCCCGGCGTTGCCCGGGTGAAAAAAAAAAGGACTGTCTGGGGTGCAGATAACAAATTTATAAACTACACTTACTGAATACTTTTAGGAAAGTAAATAAATATTGTAATATTTTTATTTAACAAAATCTATATTGCCTATAGATTTACAATGTCTTTTGTTTTTTAAAGTTTGAAAAATTAAATTGTCGAAAAAAAAAGTATAGTCTAACTGGAGAATCGAACCCTGGTCGCCCGTATAGCAGTCCACTACGTTTACCACTGAGCTATCGAAGACAGATGTCCGATGTGAAAAATTATTAGACGGTATATTGGGCTAGGCCTAGATAGGTCAGTGACACACGTGTTTTCAAATTGACCAATGGGGATCCTCGCGGGGCTTAACACTGTCTTTTTATATATATAGATTAGATGACTACCATCTGCTATCGTTAAGCAGAATATATACATAATAATCAAACATACTGGGTAGTTAATTTAATGTTTGTAATAATGTGCATATTATGACATTTCAGTCATATAATATTTATATAATGTTCAACTACTTTTTACAGTTTGGTCATTATAAAGTTATAAGCTGTAGGTATAAATAAGAAATATAATATTAGAAATTTTAGCGCAAATAATACAAGCTAGTTATCTCCCTTTAATTAAAAAAAAGTTTATAAATTTCATTCAATTGTGATGCCAAACAAGTTATGTTTTGTACTATAACAAATATTAATGACTAATTATTATTTTTTTATAAAAAAAAAACAGCATTATGGTATGTATTCATTACAAGATTTAATTATTAGAGGTATAAACAGTTGTAAAAAAAATTTCCTGCATTAATTGTTTGTCCATTTAATCTTAAGGAGTTTATCTTTAAAACATTAATAATTACAACAATTGCATTATATAATTCTATTAAAAAGTTTATTAAATTAATAAAACGCAATTTGTTTTAGAATTTCTTATATCATGTCACTCAGAAACATCGGCTTCAACATTCAGTTTTTCTCATTCAGAACGCGAAAATGTAGTTTTTTCATCAATAAACGACACCTCTTGGAGGTCTCTTGCGTGCCACTGAAAATCGCTCTGCATGCCACGTTTGGCACGCGTTCCTTAGGTTGCCGATTCCTGGTCAACTGTATGCACTCTACTCTGGAATCATGGGATATTTATACATAGCAGGCAATCTATTTATTCAATTTTTTTCCCACAGAATTTGCATTGTATATTAGCCAGGGCTGGGCACCCATGAGATCAATGAGCATAATGACCCTCTCCTTATGTAAACTTGTATGTATTTACAGTGGTATCCCGGTTAGCGACAGATTCACAATACGTTTTATTTGATATAGGCCTACATCCGACTGGAAAGCGAAAAAAAGTGAGACCTTTGTTCGGCATTTTTAAAACTTTAGAATTGTATTTGGCTGAATGAATGGGTTGCAACACTGAGAACACTGTGCTAGCCGAGGTGTCTAGATGACCTTAATTTGTTTGTGTCCACCCTCCTACCGTGATCACGTGGTCACGGGGATTGAGAGATCAAACAATACACACAAAATTATGTCGTCACGAACACAAACTGACACACTACAGTCAGTTGCTGTCATTCATTGAACTATCAGGGCTATAACCTATATTATACTCATTTGTACGTGCATTGTTATCTCCGTGTTAAGTACATTAAATTTAGTATCTATGAATACTAAGAGAAATAATGAAAGTAAATAACAAATAATGAGAGTGGATCAAAATAATGAAGTAATTGGTCAATAGTGGAGGGAAAAAAGAGATTGTTGAAAATTATGGAGGTGGCATGTGTATACACGAATGAGTGACAGCTGAAATTGCCGCAATATTTTATAGAGTGGAAAACCCTTACGTATATATCAACAGCTGCATAAGGATTATATCTAAGTGTAGTTCTCTTGTTTACACAACCAAAGCAGAATGGACAAATCGAGCAAGAACGCCATTTAGCTGTAATTATTGTTAAAAATATATATGTTGAATATACAATTTTGTATGGTGGTTCTCGAATCTGACAAAGGAGAAGGTGTGTGGCTGCATGTAATAATTGGCCAAATCGAGCTGACATGTGGTGGAGGCTCCGCAGAAAGGAACACTATTGTCCATTTTTGAACTGAGCATTGTCCGAAAGGGGCCTACTTTAGTAGGATTTAGGCCCCATCTTGATTCGCGATCTCGAAACTGCAAGGAGGCAGAAGAGACGATCGAGCACATGCTATTTGACTGCCCTGCATTGTAGGATCTTAGAGTGGATAGAAAGGGCTAACCGTTAGTGCTGAACCACTGTTGCGTGATACAGCAGTGTTCGTTCTACGAGCCCTAAGAGAGTAATCTCGGCTCGCATTCTCGAAGAGAACTCGGGTTCAAGTCTGATTTACTCACAGAAAGCTAATAATATAACTTTAAACACGCTCTGTGTATCGGTCTGATACATAGAATGATCCAAAAACTGCTTGTAAAATTGAGGCTAATTTCTACACAATTAAAAAGAAAGAAGAAAAGAAAAAACTTTTTCTTTCGAAATTCCGTTTATATAAATAGACTATCTAACTGTAGGGCACGATCATTTAACAGTAGAAATAAATTAATTAAAAAGTCTAAGTTTTCTTTAAACGAAACAGAGAGATCGTGTTTTGTAATTTGGACAACAGAGACTCAGTAAGAAAGTGTTGAAACTAAAATATTTTTTTTTTAAGTCTCTAGAAATTCTCTGTAGGCTACAATTTCTTTTGTGGATTTATCTCGTCTTTCAATGTTAAAAGAAGAATACAGTCTTATAGAAGCATCCGCGTTGATCTTATAAAGACCTGTGAAAAAAACGTGGATGGTGAAATGAAAACTGCGCTATTACACAGTGTGTGTACGCTGAGGCCCGGGATATTCTTGTAGGACTTGTTATGTACGAATTCTTAGTTCTTCTCTTACGTTCCTATATGCATGTGTCATAGAAAAAAATCTGAAAGACGTGCTAAAATTAGGTTAAAAAGTTAACTCCCCCTAGCGTCAAACCTGGCTACGCCACTGAAACCAGTAACTATGAACAGTTTGCAATACCTGTAGACTTATATCAAACTGGATAGGGTCTACTAAATATTGGAAAAGGAAGCAGATTTAATTTCCTCGTTTACCTGATCAAGAATATCGTAATGGCCGGCTGGTACAGTGGTTAGTACTCCGGGAGTTACTAGATGACCTTGGTTCTAACCCTGCCGTCGACCAAGCCCTAACGCGCTGTAGTTGTGGGCTAATGACGTAATAATCTTCTTTCTATCAGAAACGTCTGTAACTCAGCAGATATTTAATAGCAGCAGACGTGACATCTATTATTCGGCGGGCAGTGTCGTTAGTTGCACTTAATTTCTTCTTCGATCATAACTAGAAAATATAATTTTTTTCCGCTAACAGCATGCGTGCCACCATTGACCAGTAATAATGATTATGTATGCATGGGGATAGACTAGGTAGTTTGGGTTGGTCAGTTATAGCCTATAGGGGGACGTCCATTAATTTCGTCAACAATTTTTAGGCGATTTTTACCTCCCCCCCCTCCCCCTTGTCAACAACTGTCAAACTTTCAGAGACCCCCCCTACATAATTACGTCAACAATTTGTTACCCCCCCCCCCCCTCAAAACAAATAACACAATTTTAGACGCTTGCTTTTATAGTTAAAATAGATTTGAAACGGAAAGGCTTATACAATATAATATATACTATACTTAATTGTAATACATTTTAAAACTTGTTTAAAAGGATGTCAAATTGACTATAACTGTCATAGGGGTGTAACATGATTCCTACCCCTTTCACTCGCCCCCTCCACAGCGCCCTCACATATGGGAGGGCAGAGGGGGGCATATGCCCTGGGGCGGCACTTCCAGGGGGGTGGCAAATGTAGTCTAAATATAGTACTAAACAAGCAAATACAATATAATGCTAGGGGGCGGCATTTAAATTTTTGCCCTGGGGCGCTTCATAAGCTTGTAAAGGCTCTGCCCCTCCCACATTTTTTCCAATCCGAGGATCTTAACAATATTTCTTTCCTTTTTGTTTACTATTGTTCTTTTCATATAGATATTTATTTTTTTCTAATTTTACGTTTCACTAATGAGCTTTTGGTACAATGTTAATTGTTAAATAGTGTATGGGGAAATTGTGCACCATTTGTTAATTATAGCCTTCTATTTTAACCATAATATTATGTTCACTATTCCTTCTTGCATTATTGTCCCCCCCCCCACACACACATACATTATACACACTGTAGTTGCTCTCCCTGTCCTCTACCTTTTGCACCTTGCACTATTTGCCACCCACACCTTGCAATCCTGGCGACGCCATTGATACTAATACATTTTTATCTCATACAATTTTTACAGAAAATTAGAAATTAAAACGTAAAAATTACTAAATGGAACTATGTAGCCCAATCGACCAAATTTTAATGTGTCACCTATTATAACGTAGTTAGCGAATCTATCTGTCTATGTATCAGAATTAGGGATGTTAAAAGGAAATAAGGTAGGCTAAGTATTTCGTAGTGGTGTATTTCGTACTTCATGTGGTGGGCCACAAATTATTTTTCTGAAGGCAATATTTTAAAATAACGTGTTGGAGATTCACACAATACACTTCATTCAATGTTGTGCAAACATTACTTATAGTCTTAGAGAGGGCCTATTGTGGTTTTTAGTTCTATTGTCTGTCAATACCAGCCATCGCTTACAAGGCTTAATCAACGAACGCCAGTCTCTGGCGCATAATTTAGATGTACTGAGCGGCAAAAAAACTGTGTTTCTGAACGTACTCTGCAGACAGTTTGTTGGTGTGTTTGTGTTCCTTTGTTATTCCAGCCACCATGTCTCGCTAGACTAAGGTTGCCAGACGTACGACAAAAGGAGGACATGTCCTCCTTTTTAGACTCTTGTCCTCCGTCCGGCAGGCAAAGCACAATATCTTTAAAATGTCCGGCTTTTTTTTACTATTTTGTTTTGTAGGCATTAAGACAAATACATTTTTAAAAATAGTATTAACATGTTAAGAATATAATTGATAAACAGGTGATGATTTGTACAAGAAAAGAATTACCGGTATTCCTTTTTTTAAAAACTCTTGCATGAGCTTTAAAGTTGCCCAACCAAATGCAAGTTGCCAATCAGCCTACAGTAAATTTATATGTTATTTTTAACAAAACTGTTTCTTGGTCAGTTTACCAATACACACTTAAACTTAGTGGCAGCTCTTGTAATAAAATTAAACGGATTGTGGGTTTAATTAAAGCGAAACTATCCAATTAAAACACAATGTCCAACCCTAAGCTAGATAGCCAAGGCGATACAATTTTGGTCGATCACACTGCCTTGCTAACAATAATTGCATTAGTTTCCACCCATACATAGATCTACAAACTTACAAGATAAACACAAAAAAGGACATGTCAACTGTATTATAGGCCTAAGCTTAGTTTCCATAATTGATATATTTCTATTAACGTCAAACCATATTTTTACATGCTATCTATGTAAGTTGAACAGGGCAAATGTAGAATTTTGTAATACATTATTATTATTTATTTCATAAAAAGTAACATTGTTGACGTCAACTTTTCTCCCCCCCCCCCCTCCCCCATGTCAACAATTGTCAAACTTTTTTAGACTCCCCTCCCCCCTATTTTGTTGACGTAATATATGGACGTCCCCTAGGGTTACTTATTTTCTCCGATATATTCGCGCATAGGCCAGCTATAAATTGAGCCTCTTTCTCTTGTGGCATTTCTTTGCGTCCTGTCGTGTAAAACCTACCTGTTGTTATGTTTCCTCTGGTGTTTAAAAGTTTAGTTTTCTTCTCGTGTGTTTTTCTCGGGGGTAGAAATTGTTTTCTACTTTGGTTTAGAAGTATTTTCTTGTCGGGTGTAAGATATGTAGGCTCCTATATCATGTATGAATGAATCAGTCGTGTAGAGATAATAATAATTAATGGTCTTTGTTCTAGAGATTCTATCCATGCTATTTAACTTGAGCATACTCAGTGCGCTCTTGGTGTGAATTACAGTGGCAGATATATTAGAATGTAAGGCACACAGCCATTAGCCAAAGAGAAAGGTCTTTAAGTTCTTTTCAAGAGACTCTCTTGTCTCAGATTCTTTCAGACAGAATGTTGATGTATGTTAGTTTGAGTGAGTTCTAGTGGGTTTGTAGTATAGATTGTGGGTTGGTTTGGGGGCGGGCGGGCGGGGTAGATTAGTTATTAGAATATCAGTATCAGTTGTTATGTATTTCTGATATATAAAGATGAAACAAACAGCCAGCACTAACTTATTGTGTTCAAAGGAATTTGTTAATTAGTTGAATACTTTAGTATTAGTGTTGTTTAGTTTAAGTTTTAGTCTTTACAGAAAATTCCAAAATTAACTTTCATCTGCATGTGTGAAATTGGTAAATGTTGCTGACAGTAAATATGGCTAGAAAATATTTGAGGATGTATTTAATAAAGAAAATGTGATTGGACTTTTTCAAAGACTTTATTCACTTTTTCTTTCAATTCTAAAAAGTATTATTCAATTTTTTTGGTAAATTGAACTGAAATTCACAAACTTTCCCAAACCACATGAACCCTGTAGGCTATGTAAACTAAACCTGACTGTAAGAGTTAGAATATTACTTGTGTGGAGATTTAGTAGCAATCAATTTGGGTGAGCAATCTATTTATCAGGGTTATTGTAACAAACAAAATTTTTGCCAATTTAAACTTTATAAACTATTGTTTTTTTTTTAGGCTACATTGATTTCACTAAACAATAGGTCTACTGAATTGGTTCCCAAAATGTGTGATGTATGTATGTAGCACTGTATTTAAAGCTAAGTAAAGTACCATTCGGACAAATTGATCTATAGATTCGGTGAAGCAGCGTTTGCCAGTTTCTATGGCCGCGGCATACTAGGTGATTGTGTGACCAGCACAATGCACAGCCCCCTTTACTTAACCCCAACTAAGGTCAGTCACCCATCAGAGCTGGGTAGACTCAGGGAAAACCCTCCAGACCCGGGAAAAAGTTCCTAGCCTGCACCAGGATTCAAACCCGGGCCCTTTGGTACACCAGCCGAATGCGCTGCCGCACAGCCAATGTGCCCCCATATAGACTAATAGTAAAAAGCTAGTGACTGAGTTAATCCAGGTAAAAAGCTACTGACTGAGTTAATCCAGGTAAAAAGCTAGTGACTGAGTTAATCCAGGTAAAAAGCTAGTGACTGAGTTAATCCAGGTAAAAAGCTAGTGACTGAGTTAATCCAGGTAAAAAGCTAGTGACTGAGTTAATCCAGGTAAAAAGCTAGTGACTGAGTTAATCCAGGTAAAAAGCTAGTGACTGAGTTAATCCAGGTAAAAAGCTAGTGACTGAGTTAATCCATGTATTTCAACAAAAAGTGGCAAATTGTAAACTAATAAATGTGAAACAAAGAGCGGAGTAGAAATGGTCATACTTAAAGCGTTACTTTTATTCCCAGTTTTTTGATTCATCATATCTATAGAAAACAAAAGAAAAAGAACTGAAGATAAAATGAGAGAACTACAGAAACCATTCAACCATGACAAACCTGCTCAATGATGGATGGACATCAAAGGGAAATAAATCACTGAAATCATCATAGCCACATTTCAGAGTGAACATTGGAAAAAAAAAAACACTTCCTTTTTTTAAATGTCAGCATTAAATGTGGATGCTCATACAAATACACTGTAAGAGATACAGACTTAGGTTACAGACATAGATATATAAATATATATGCACAGATGTAATTTCATGTTATATAAAAGTCTTTTTAAAAACCAATAATGAACAAAAAAACTCAGTGGTTTAAATGTGGGTCAGTGCAAAGGGTTGGTTGGACACAGCAGTGCTAGGATGACCTATAAGACCAATCACCGGCCTGTATAAAAAAACAATGAACACAAAGTAAAATATTGACTACCGGTATATCTAATTATTACACCTGAATTGGATTTTCTTCACACAAGATGTTAATGGGATGCATCTACAGGTTTATGGTTAAACTAGCTGTGGGAAAGGGGGAAGGGGTGACTGGGGTTCTAATCCTATTAGGGCCAGAATTGTTTTCCACGCCTTGTAGGGAATACCTATATCATATCTGACAGCTGTCTAGGAAAAAAGTACAGGCAGCTGGGCATGGGTGCTGGCTACGCAATCTCTTTGTTGAAAAACTTCTGAAACTTGTTAACCATGCATCACTAGCCCATATAAATATAAGCCTGTCAGCTACAAAGACAATGATATAGACCTAAATAAACAACAACCATGGTCACACCAGCTTATTCAGTTCAAAAGTCAACAAAAGAAGAAGTATTAATCCACATTAAAAAATTAAGTAATAAAATAGATTTAAATAACAGGGTCCCATTGATATTCTAAGTAAAAAGTATTTAAACAGAAGTGGTTATGGAACTTTGAAGTATATAAACAGAAGTGGTTATGGAACTTTGAAGGGTGATGAAATGTTGAGATTTAAGCCCCAGGACACACATTAGGATTTTTAAATTTTTTAAACAATGAGTGATAATGAAATAAATACATACAACTGTATATCAACTAAAAGGGAAATAAAAACATAAAGGACTAAAACTAAAATACAGTTTTAATATTTTCTGTCCAAATATTTTTTAAAAAAAAGGTTGTGAGTGAACATATAAATATATACAAACAAAATACAAAAAAAAATATATAGTACAAATGCTGTCAGTGGGAACTGGTAGTGACTGTCACTTAGTCCTATCAGGTCCACACACCAAAAGTTCTTAAAAGATCAGATCTGTTTTCCAGCCTCAATACATGAACAATGTCAATAATACAAACAATACAGAAAAATTACAACAATACAAAAACCCATACAAATAAAAATAAATGTTCATGTCATTTTAGGAAAAACAACTTTAAAAGAAAAAGAAAAGAGATTCCAGGTGATTAATTTGAGACTCAGTGTAAATAATGAGATATTCCTCTAGAGTTAGTGATGCTTTAGATGTAGGTGTAAGTAGATATTGGAGCATGTATATTGTCTCCAGCTATGAGACAGAGTGGTCCTGGGACAGCTCATAGGACTACCACTATAAAATTCTCTGGTTTCAATTCAGGTATACTGGACACTACTCAGCTATCATGAGCTCCCAACATTAGTTAGGGCATTGTGTGTTGGCCACAAATCCTTTTTCTATGTTGTGGCCCATTTTACTAGTGACTTCTGCTTCACTATCCCTAAGGTCCACCAAGGCCTGAAAGGGTAATAGTTAACCTCATGGAATAAACATCTTTGATTAATTGGGTATAATAAAATTAAACCATCTTAAAAATTTGTTTAAAAAAAAAATATATGTACCAGTTTTAAAACAATTTTCCATTAATTTCAGAAACAAAATAAAAAAGAGATTCAATCTAGTTCACCTTTTATGACAGTCTGGAAATACATTTATACTAGTGGGTGGTGGCAAAAAAAAACAAAACATTCTTTTCACATTCCCCAAAAAAACTTAAAACAAATTGTATCCCCTTTCATGAAATTGCTTTAGATAAACCAGTAAAACCTTTCATCACCTTCAATAGTGTATAATTATACAAACAATATAAATAAAAAGCACAAAATTTATTTGCATTGAGAACCACTAGATGTCACTACCTGGTTATCAGTTGAAATAAAGATATAACACTAGATGTCACTACCTGGTTATCAGTTGAAATAAAGATGTAACACTATAACACCATAAATTTAATACTATATGTCTATCAACATAAATGTTAAAACTTATTGAAATAGATATGGAATTAAAGACAAAGAGAGTCCCATTTATTATTTTCTTTCTGAATTATTTCATCTATAAAATTGACTTTTTTTTATTGCACATCAACCCAATTTATAAAATGTGGATTTGTTGTTTAAAAATGAGACATCTGTATCCACACACACAAACACACACAAATATAATAACAAAAATATATAAATGTTTTTCTGTGACACAGTGATGTACAGCAGGTGAACAAAATTGATAAACTTTCAAACAACACACAGCAGACTACAGTTGCTAGGCAATGAAGTAACCAATCAGTGCATTTGTACCAGATTTTCTTATTGTGTACAGGAAAAAAAAAGTTAGGACAGACAACCCCAAATTTCCACTTACAATTCAAAAACCCAAACTTTGAATGAAGAAGCAACTAAAAACTCATTTCCAAAAGATGAATAAAACTTTCATATTAAAACATTCATTCTCAGACAGCAGGATTTCATTCAAGTCTTTGAAATAACAAGTGTTAAAAACTCTAACCTTAATAGCAGGCTATTACATAAAAAAAAATACATTGTTGAACGAATAATTTATCTCTTTTTATCTTTTTCCTTTAAATATTTTTTTTTTGTTTCAATAAATAAATAAAACTTGATAATAGAAGATAAAAAAAAACATATAAAAATGCTGGTTTTAGGCTGTGGTTTTTTTTTTAAAGTAGTTAGTTTTATAAACCAGGTCTTAGTTTTCATTAAGTCTTTTAAAAAATGTTTTGCTTATCATCAACAGTTAACCAAATTTTCTCATTCCACATTTGTCTGAACTGCTAAAGAAAACAGCCAGTAAAATACACAGTCCATGATATTTCATGTGCACTTTCTATACACTGGTCAAAACACAATCAAATGACTAAAGAATTTGAAACTCAAAACAAAATAACAAAAATATGAGCAAGTCATTTGAAATGAAATACAGGTATAAGCATAGATGTAAAGGCATACCAAATTGTTTAAAATCTTGAAATGGAAAAATTCCCATAAAACAAACAGAGCAAGTGATGTTTCGAACACACCAAGTATATTCTAAAATCAACAAGTACCTACAGATTTAGGCTGTTGATATAAACAGCTACAAATAAACTTTATATTAAAGCAAGAAAAAAATGTAGGCTTAGCTTCAGCCTTAAGTGAACTTAAGCCAGTAACAAGTAACCAAAAACAGGCTGAAAAATGACTTCGTAATCAATTGTAACTTCATACAATAAGCAGAATATAATTTTTTTTTTTTTAGAAATAATTAGAATAAGTTTCAAAGGTTTTGGGTTTATAAATTTTTCAGAGCCATATTTTTTTGCTCTGAAATGGTTTTAGTATAATTTTGTGTCTACAGATGGAAATGATCTAGTCCAAGATAAAAATAATTTATGAGACATTTAGAAATCTTGCACTTTATGGAAAAACCTCTGCCTTCTCCCACACCCTTGTGACCAAATATTATTTTCATTGTAGATCAATGTATCATTATATGTAGGTAGGTGGCATGTGTGAAATACTTGAAAGGCATCTATAGAACATATGCTCAATATTGGATATGAAGGATCTGTAAAATAAATGATACTAAGTACTGCAATAAGAACATTTAAAGCATGACAAGGTTAGCAATTGGAAACAATGGGGCTAGACCACACTTAGCAGGAGTTTATAAAACACATACAGTAAGTTGATGTAGGGATGATCAAATGGAATTAAAAGCTGGACACAACCTTTGATTCACTTCAGCACTTTCTATTGATGACAAAAGAAACTTAGGTCATCATGACACCTGTACACTGACACGACACATGCACTCTTGACTGCCAATTTGAATATGGAAATGACCAATGTATGCTGACACTGCTGCTTTCACCAACATGACAAAAATGAAAGATGTCATGACATATACACATTGATGTGACATCTGTACATTGACATACATCTGTGAAACTGGCATGGCACATCCACACTGAAAGGGTAATTGTACACTGACAAAATTCATGACAAAAAAAAAAGGCAGCTAACAAATACTAATAAAGTAACAATGTTGTAAATTATGCATTTATAAAAAGCAACACTGTAGTTGGAAATTTAAAAAGAATGGTTTCATTATATATGGATATAAATATATATAATAGAGTAAAGTATATAAATATATATATATACAACCATGTAGGTATACAAATATAAACCAATCAAGCCTAGCAAGCAGAAATGAACAACAACAAAAACAAAAAATAAAAATATCTACAAGCACCGTACTTGTTTGAGATGACGAGTGAAGATGCACAACACTAGATGATTACATCAATACATTGAATACAATTGTTGTACTGACATAGAAAAGAAAGAAACAAACAACATATTCAATAATGTAGACTCAAAAATTTGGTTTGGCTATTGTCCGTTTCAACTCACAGTTTCATACTCACTCACACACACAATATTAAACTATGTGCATCCTTGCCAAACCAATATTCAAATTCTCTCATACATTTTGTTTATATAACAATGACTTGCTGCAAAGAAGAGAAGAAAAAAAAAATGGTAGGACCACAAAATGTCCTCACCACAAAATGTCCTCACCACAAAATGTCCTCATCATATTATTAAGAATCACAACAAAAGTAAAAAAAAAAAAGAAATATATATTTGTTCACAAGCTGAAAAAAGTGGTTATAAAATTGTGAGCTTTTCAAATTAAATTACCTTTCCACTGCACAATATATCTTTATGGCTAAAGAAATAAAAGCTCAAACTTCCTTATAAGTAGGATAGAGAGAGAATACCAGTCGCTATGTTGATTTATACATTAGACTAGATGATTGTGTCTCTTTGAGTGAACTAGACACATTTAAGTTAAGTGGAATACTTCCTACTCACAATGAATCACTTGGTTTTACCGACAGTAAAAAGTCTAACCCTATCTCAAAATCATGTTTGTTTCCTATCACATATTCGGCTATGTGAAACCTGTAGCACTGTGGGGGCTGCATCAGTGCAGTAGTGTAAAGCACATACTTGCATCAGTGCAGGAGTGTAAAGCACATACTTGCATCAGTGCAGTAGTGTAAAGCACATACTTGCATCAACGTATGGTGTCGGACTTAAAACATATTCATAAACCCTCTCTCCCTCATCTGCATTGAAACTCACTTAACCATTAAACAATTCTTTTCTCAAGAACTATTATTCCCCATTCTGTATTGGTTCAAAACCAGCCATGACCTAGAAAGGGTTTATACACGCATGCAGACATTTGTCTAATTCTCACCTTTTCTTTTTGTAAATGCCCCTTGTTGACTAGACAAAAACAAGTTTTAATAAATAAATCAAGTAACAATAGTTTATAAATTCTGAATTATTGAAACAGAATAGTAATAGCACATCACAACCAAAAATAATAAGAAAAAGCCAATGCAGCTGATTCAGCTTGTGTACTATCAGTGTAAGGTCAGCTTGTGTACTATCAGTGTAAGGTCAGCTTGTGTACTATCAGTGTAAGGTCAGCTTGTGTACTATCAGTGTAAGGTCAGCTTGTGTACTATCAGTGTAAGGTCAGCTTGTGTACTATCAGTGTAAGGTCAGCTTGTGTACTATCAGTGTAAGGTCAGCTTGTGTACCATCAGTGTAAGGTCAGCTTGTGTACTATCAGTGTAAGGTCAGCTTGTGTACTATCAGTGTAAGGTCAGCTTGTGTACTATCAGTGTAAGGTCAGCTTGTGTACTATCAGTGTAAGGTCAGCTTGTGTACTATCAGTGTAAGGTCAGCTTGTGTACTATCAGTGTAAGGTCAGCTTGTGTACTATCAGTGTAAGGTCAGCTTGTGTACTATCAGTGTAAGGTCAGCTTGTGTACTATCAGTGTAAGGTCAGCTTGTGTACTATCAGTGTAAGGTCAGCTTGTGTACTATCAGTGTAAGTACTATCAGTGTAAGGTCAGCTTGTGTACCATCAGTGTAAGGTCAGCTTGTGTACTATCAGTGTAAGGTCAGCCTGTGTACTATCAGTGTAAGTACTATCAGTGTAAGGTCAGCTTGTGTACCATCAGTGTAAGGTCAGCTTGTGTACTATCAGTGTAAGTACTATCAGTGTAAGGTCAGCTTGTGTACTATCAGTGTAAGTACTATCAGTGTAAGGTCAGCTTGTGTACCATCAGTGTAAGGTCAGCTTGTGTACTATCAGTGTAAGGTCAGCTTGTGTACTATCAGTGTAAGGTCAGCTTGTGTACTATCAGTGTAAGTACTATCAGTGTAAGGTCAGCTTGTGTACCATCAGTGTAAGGTCAGCTTGTGTACTATCAGTGTAAGGTCAGCTTGTGTACTATCAGTGTAAGGTCAGCTTGTGTACTATCAGTGTAAGGTCAGCTTGTGTACTATCAGTGTAAGTACTATCAGTGTAAGGTCAGCTTGTGTACTATCAGTGTAAGTACTATCAGTGTAAGGTCAGCTTGTGTACCATCAGTGTAAGGTCAGCTTGTGTACTATCAGTGTAAGGTCAGCTTGTGTACTATCAGTGTAAGGTCAGCTTGTGTACTATCAGTGTAAGGTCAGCTTGTGTACTATCAGTGTAAGGTCAGCTTGTGTACTATCAGTGTAAGGTCAGCTTGTGTACTATCAGTGTAAGGTCAGCTTGTGTACTATCAGTGTAAGGTCAGCTTGTGTACTATCAGTGTAAGGTCAGCTGTGTACTATCAGTGTAAGTACTATCAGTGTAAGGTCAGCTTGTGTACCATCAGTGTAAGGTCAGCTTGTGTACTATCAGTGTAAGGTCAGCTTGTGTACTATCAGTGTAAGGTCAGCTTGTGTACTATCAGTGTAAGGTCAGCTTGTGTACTATCAGTGTAAGGTCAGCTTGTGTACTATCAGTGTAAGGTCAGCTTGTGTACTATCAGTGTAAGGTCAGCTTGTGTACTATTAGTGTAAGGTCAGCTTGTGTACTATCAGTGTAAGGTCAGCTTGTGTACTATCAGTGTAAGGTCAGCTTGTGTACTATCAGTGTAAGGTCAGCTTGTGTACTATCAGTGTAAGGTCAGCTTGTGTACTATCAGTGTAAGGTCAGCTTGTGTACTATCAGTGTAAGGTCAGCTTGTGTACTATCAGTGTAAGGTCAGCTTGTGTACTATCAGTGTAAGGTCAGCTTGTGTACTATCAGTGTAAGGTCAGCTTGTGTACTATCAGTGTAAGGTCAGCTTGTGTACCATCAGTGTAAGGTCAGCTTGTGTACTATCAGTGTAAGGTCAACTTGTGTACTATCAGTGTAAGGTCAGCTTGTGTACTATCAGTGTAAGGTCAGCTTGTGTACTATCAGTGTAAGGTCAGCTTGTGTACTATCAGTGTAAGTACTATCAGTGTAAGGTCAGCTTGTGTACTATCAGTGTAAGTACTATCAGTGTAAGGTCAGCTTGTGTACTATCAGTGTAAGGTCAGCTTGTGTACCATCAGTGTAAGGTCAGCTTGTGTACTATCAGTGTAAGGTCAGCTTGTGTACTATCAGTGTAAGGTCAGCTTGTGTACTATCAGTGTAAGGTCAGCTTGTGTACTATCAGTGTAAGGTCAGCTTGTCATTAGATAATCTTAAACCAAACTTTCTACTGCTAAAAGCTTCACATTAAAATACACCAAAAAATTCAAAGCATTGATTGACCCTGTAGAGTAAATTTATACCAAAGAGCTTTCTTAGAATGAAAATAAATATAAGCTAACAAAACAAAAGTCACAGTTCAGACTGTTGAAATGTTTAGTTATAGTAAGTCTTGCTGTACTTCATAAAACAGGATAGCTGAATAGTCTACAGCAGCTAAAACCCTTTCACAATGCTAATTCTCTTCACTAGCTTGGCAGGTGTAGCCCCTGAAATAATTTATCACACCAGAAACTTAAAACCTTCAAATGGATTTCAATTTGTTCAGAGACAAAAAAAAGGAACATTTGAAAAAGAAAAAGTCATCAAAGAATATAAAGATAATTATCACAAAATACATGGAGCTTTGTTTGTTATCTGCAACTTCTTGTTTGTGAAGGACAATAGGTCCGGGCTATATCCATGGGTTAAACTATAGAGGACGCATTTGTCCCTTCATTGCCCTTTTCCCCTCGGCCATATTGTCCGATGAAAGAGCCGTCCTCGTTAAACTTGCTGGCGTCATCGTCGCCGTAGTCTAAGCTGTCAGTGTCCTCGTCAAGGGGAACTTTCTCGGCATCTCTGTCAAATGAGTTACTGCCCTGGAGGCCATTGTCATCACTGAAACATATAGACCCACATGCTAGATTAGAATCAATTGAAAGTAAAATACAGTAACATATTTTACATAGTCCTTAAGCAATATAAAATCTGCACTTTAAAAGTATCTCATCTGACCAAATTGAAGCATCGTTCACCAGTTTCTGTGGCTACGGCATACTAGGTGATTGTGTGGCCAGCACAATCCACAGCCGCCTTTACTTTACCCCCAACTAAGATTAGGTACCCATCAGACTCAGGGACACCCTCCAGATCCGAAAACAAAAGCTAGCCTTTATTAAGATTCGAACACGCTGCTTCTTGTCCACTGTGTCCCCCAGTCATTCAATTATTTATTCAAAAAACACAAACACCAATCAATGAACAAAAGTTAAATTACATGACAGATACATTTGTTGACTTCCCAATAAAACTAATTGATAAAATGAATGATAATAAGACACCTTCCTTACCCCTTTCCAAATCCATTAAAGTGATCAGGATTATCATCATTGTAAGTACCCCTGAGTCTTTCTTTTTCTTGAACTGTCAACAGAAAAAAGTATTATTCAGATCAAAACTTAAACACTAGCTAAAGAATACTTTACACTTTACACAATAGAAGAGTAAGTATACAGTAGCTATTAAACATGGAGCAAATATTTTGTTTGTTAATCATACTTAAGTTTGTATTGGAAAATGTAGTTAACTTTACATATATTTAATAGAAACATTTTCATGTGTTTTCAATTAAGGGCTACAACAGAACGTTGCTTAATCTTAATAAATAATACTTCCTGTAATGAATATTTTTTAGTAAACTGGTAAAATATTATAAAAACAAAGATACTGCAGTATGCAGTATGCAATAACCTATTATTGATATAGTGTGTCTGTTAATTATAAATTGGGATAATAAACTGTCTTGAGAAACAGTAATATTAAAAAAAAAGAAAATGCATTGACTTAATTGCACACACACACAAGCAATAGAAAAGGTTTAGCCTACAGTTAAAAATAAAAAATAAACAAATTAAAGAAACAAAACAGCCCATTTGTAGATGTGTGATAGCCATTAATTTAAGTAGTTAAAAAATAAAGCCTAAAAAATTGTACTACTAGTGTGACAACCTTGAAGTATACAAAAATTTGTAATACTAATGTAACAGCCTTAAAGTAGGTACTCAAAACTGGCTTCCGTTTTTTGCGCGATTTTAAGTTTTCGACACCTCTTGTACTAAATTGTCTAGGCAAAAAGTGCCATTCATGATAGAAAGATAATTTTTTCACTCGATTGTACATGAATAAATGGCCTTTATCACCATATGTATTTAAAATTGATTGTTTATGTTAAACTTTTTTAATATTTAAATTATCTAAGAAAAATAGTTTATTTTTTAAGAAAAAATCATTTTTAAGATTTTTTATAAACATTATCAAAAAGCTGGTCCATTTTCCTGTAAAAATATGAAAGAATTATTAGTCTATATATTATGGCACATTTTGCCTAACGCGCAAGATAAACCCTATGAAATAGTATTTTACTGCCGTAAAAACATGTCTGCCGCAATCTCCGCTATTTGAAGGGTCGTTACCAATAAAGGCGCCGTATCGGATTTTATCACTTTAGTAGTTAAGTAAAACTATTCAATATCATAGATTAATAATATATAATTAATTTTATGTTAAAAAATGTATGTATATATTATTATATTTATTTAATTTTAATAAAATTGTTTTAGATTTACCACTTAAAATCACTTTTTCTCGAGTCTTCAAACCCCTATTAAGTTTAAGGATAAGCCTAATTTTTTTCTTGTCATAAAATAAACTAAAATTACATTTATTTTATAGTAGATATGCTAAAGATATTGAATTGATACTTTTTATTTCCAGGAAATAATATTATAATATGTAATTTGACATGCAAAAGGTATCTTCAATCTGTTGTCAATGTAAACAATAGTAAATTTGACCTTTGGTGGACTAGCGAAGCTATGGAAAATATTATTAATTAAACGAATTAAGTATATAATTAAGTAGTTTTACACACTTATAATAACATTTAAATAGAACCAAACAGTATTTTATTTAGTTTTTGTGAAAGCGAAGCTATTTTCAGCACATAAATGTACAAAAATATTGTCTAGTCTACACTCATAAGGCCTACAAAATGCAATAGCTATGAGGCCTACTCCGACAAGTCTAATGTGGGTAATAAAAGACATATTTTACTCTTAAAAATAATACAATACTATTATTATATCTGCACTTGAAGAATATTTCTTCCATGGCATATGTTTAATAATTCATCGGTAGGGCTAAGTCATTTTTCAAACATTTATTGAATAATGGTTTGTCATGCGTAGGCCTAATAATAATAATTCTAATAAGATTATCAGATCTAGCATGAAAATAAAAGTTTATTGTATACCCCCGATTTGTTATACGTTTCTTGACGGTTATTATATATATTTATTATGTTTGTGAAATTCTATGTATTGCCTAGGAAAAAGTCTAATTACAATCAGTCATAATCAAATAGCCTACATAGGGGGTCGTATATTAATTATGTCAACAAATACAGAAAACTGGGTTATTGAAAAAAATTACAGTTGTTGAAATGTGGGAGGGAAGGGGGTCAATAAAGTGACTTTATATAGGCTAATACATTTTATTTTTAAATATTCATGCGTTTATACTAATTCATTCATCAACAGCCTGCCAATAAAATCATAGATTTTACTGCATTGCCAACTTCGTGGTATATATGCATATAGGCCTACCCTCTGTATTCTGATCTGGACCAAATAAAAACAAAATAGGAGGGTTTGGGAGGGGAACATAGGGTAGAATCGTACCACATTATATGTGTGTGTGGGGGGGGGGGGGGGAAGGGCGAAACAAGCACGGCAAAAGGTCGAAAAGACGGTTTGTTCTGATATTAAAACAAATATATTTTTGCGAACTACTAATAGATGAAAGTTAAAATTAGGTCGATATAAGAGATATGTTTCATAATTGTTAATATATAATTAAAATAAAAGTGTATGAGCTAAAAATGTATTATTACTAGTAGCGTAGTGGGGGTGGCAAATAGTGAAAAGTAGGAAAGATTGGTGGACAGCGAACACAACTAGTATAAAGTGCGGGGGTGGGTGAAGTGCAATAATGAACGAACGGGGCTAAGTCTCAAATAATGCACAATATCCCTATAAACTACCAAACAATTAATCTGTTATCGAAATATCAATAGTGAAATTAAAAATGTGATTCTTTAAATATTTATCTATACAAAAAACTACAGCTTAGAATATAATAATGCTTGTGATAGGCTTTCTTGGTTAGTGTTAAGGACCATTAGATATAGATCCTTATAGTTAATAACAATGTAAAAAAATAGAGAAACCAAATCAAATCAAATGTACAAGTAATATAATGAACAGTTTTAAGTTTATATTGTAATGATATATTTTGTTTTTAGTTATGGGATATAACTGATTATTCTTATTATTGTTACTACTATCAATAGGATAAATGGTCTTAACCTAAACAATAGTCAATGGTTGTTATTTTAAACCTTTAATTAACATTTTAAAACTTTCTCTTTAAAATAAAAAACGTATAACTGTTACCTTAAAATGTGTATTAGTAAATAATGTACTAACTTGCCTTATTTAATGTTTAATGCTCGAGTCTTACACTATATTAAAACTGCTTTTGTTTGTTTTACTTTAAAGTACATGATTGACAATCTTTGTCCGTATAACTACTTATACAGTACATTTTAGAACATTTTTTACTATAAAAGTTGTGTACTTTAAATGAACTTCAAATTGATGTAATATTTGTACATTTACAAAGATTCGTAAAATTTCCGCGAATATTTATAAATGGCTAAAAAACGAAAATGTTTGCTAGAACACTTTGTTTCAATAAAAATTATTAAATTTTGATAATTTGAAACAGTGCCAATTTAGTAGGTCTCTAAAGAGCATTGAATTACCTTCAATTTGATATATAACATAAGCTTCTACTAAAATTAGGTAATTTTTAGGGATTTTTTAAAAATAGGTCAGATTTGCGTTTTTTTGTCTCCCTTGAAAAAAACTGTAAAAAGTATGAAAAATGATTTTTACATCAATATTTGTATATTTTTCAAAAGCCCCACATTCACAAAAAAAATTGGGTCTCTTCTCTACACACTTTTGTGTTTGTAAACAAAGTAACTTAGCCATAGCCAATATACTTTTTGAGATAATGACTTCTAAAAATAGGACTTTGTGAGGTGGCTAAAGGTAACCAACTTGTAAAATTTCAAAATTTCATAACTTTCTTAAAAATTAACACACAGTCATAAAATTGGTATCAAAGTTCTTAGAATCATTTTGTCTTTCTATTAAACATAAACAATTATCAATATCTTGAAAAATTTAAATCAGTTTTGAGTACCTACTTAAAGCTATTGCACTACTAACCTGGGTAGTTATCTCCTCTGTTTCTTTTAATGATGCAGACAATGATCAGTATCAGAATAAGTATAGCAATGGCTACCATCATTCCAATAAACCAGGCAGCTGTTAGGAATGTGGCTTTAGCCGCACCTGAAAACATAAAAATATACACAAACATGTTAATAAAAATTGTTGAATCAATACTGAGCATATCATTATAATCTTATAATCTTATAGTGTAAAGTAGAAAGTTTGGGCTTAAAAAATGTCTTTAGTTTTCAATAAAATTCAGGAGATATAATGCTAAAGGAATCTTGAATGTGTAATCAATTGAATATATTGTAAATGTTTGAACACATTTTAAAACTAAAAATATACCTATTCTAAAAAAAACACGACTTTTTATACATTTAGGAAATAATAATATAATGTATATAATTATTTGATACTTAAGAGTATAATGCTTGATAAATCAAACCATAATGACAAGTAGTATGAGCACTTCAAACAAACTGAAAATATCAAGCTAAACTACAAATATTATAGTTCAGAACCCAAGGTTCTATAGAAATCAGTTTAACACAGAATGCAAGCAATGTAAACAAATTCATCACTACTCACTCACACTCCATTAGAAATATTGTACATTAATACATCACTTCATGCAATCAAAAATTACATTACAGTACATAGAAACTTTTCTGTGTCAAGATCTTAAAGTCTTTTTTATTATTTGGTTTAATAAGGACTAGACTCAATTAAGACTAGATTTAAACCACGGATGTGCATAGGATGCAATAATCTTCTTTATAGAAGTGTCTATAATGTATAAGATAACAAAATAAGATTTAAAGTTATAATCTAAATTCACAAAATGAGAGGAACCATAAACAAACTTTAATGCTTGTCTAACTCCAAACAAAAAATTGTAATAAAAAAATTGAATTAAAATTCATTATCCGACATCATCTAAGTAAAAGCATTATTAAGTTTTTTTATTGTGGCCAAACTTTGTTACACTTTGAAACTGCACAGAAAAAACTGTTTTTTTAATTTCGATTATTTATGAATATTGCTCTAAGTTTAGATTCCTAAAAAATCAAGGTATGAAGAATAAACACTAAAAATCACTCCAGTGTCTTTTTTAAATGTTTCATTTTAATTTATCTCAGTATATTTTCTTTCAACTGGCGTTTTTATTCAAGAATTTTGTGTGTGTATAAATTCAGTTTTTTTTCAGTTTAAAAAAATGTACTTAGTTGCACAGTTGTATTGACTAATCTCTTTGCATTTATTCAGCACAAATAGATATACAAAACCATGCCAATTATTCCTAGTTTCAAACTGGTTTAAAAAAAAGTAAAACTATAAAATGTTCAATGCTTCTCATGCAATGTAGCAGTAAATAGACTAATGTTCAGTTTATGATGTTAGTGAACAAAATGATGTATCTACTAATATTACTTAGGTACAAAATATACAATTTTCACATTAGTTAGATATTGTCAGTGGCATACCCAGGGTTGGTGTCACCCGGTGCGGTAAACTTTGGGTGTCACCCTCCCCCCGGCCCCAGGACTTTCACCATAGTTTTCATCTCATTAAAACAAGCCTACAGTTCAAATATGACAAAAACAATAATAAATTAATATTCGAAAGTAAAAGCAATAAACAACTGAAACAACCGTATGGTTAGTTATTTTTACATTAAAAGTACTTTATTTAAATTTTTCCTCTCCTGCTCTTCAAAACCTGTCAATCACCTCATAAAAATCTTTATCATTCATATTATCCCTTTCAATTGATAACATAGCCAGATCAGTCTTGATTGTCCCATGGTGGAGCGTAAATAGCTTTTTATAAGCTTTAGTTTTGAAAAGCTCCGTTCACATGAATCCACAGACACACATACCGTTAGAAATAATTGAAGGCCTAGCGACAGTGTTGGAAGAGATTCTATGAAGTCCTATTTAGCTATGAAGTTCAAAATATCTAATACTGACCAGTCCATGGCTTTTTTTTGGTCAATATAAGCTGAGTTTAGGTGTCGTCTATGTCGTAATGTATTTCTTTTAAGAACTCATCTTCGAAAAGCTCATCGTAGAAAGAGGTTAATTTGGAAACGGACACAAATAACTCTTGTTAACTTGCTGACAGAATTTTAGGCTGAACAGCTTCCTTAGCATTTTTAAAGATTTTTTTTTTCATTCGGGTGTCACCCCCTGAGAGGGTGTCAACCGGTGCGGTCCGCACCCCCCTCGGTACGCCACTGGATATTGTACATCAGATTTTGTGCAATTTAAAAACTTTTTACTTCAAGGTTTCAGAAAATGTTTTAGACAAATAATTTGGAAAAAGAACAACTTCAAAAGTGACCTAATTATTTTTTTTTCAAATGTATGCATTGTTTGTGTGTGTGTTTTTTTTGTATTGCAAATATAAATTATAAAATTAGTGAAGAAAACAAGTAGTCTACTTCACAGCTTCACACTGCTGGACAGTGCTAATGTTTTTAAAAACATTTGTTAAAACTGTGGATCAATCAAAGTTGACAAGTCAATAAAAGAGAATTTAGAACAGGCATTGACTGTTAGACCACAATGTTATGGCAATGTTAGATCACAATGAATTCCAGAAACTGTCAAACTGTAAGTTAGACACAAGGCTCTGGACATAACACTAGATTAGTTTCTTTGTCAATAGAATCAACTTCAAGAATCCCATTAACCTGCCAGAGTAGGTTCTGCTTTACGTGTTGTATTGGCAGTTTCATTAGTGGAGGACAGAGTTAGGGCCATGGCTATTAAACCTATAGGAGAACAAATGGTGAGAACATGACATGTGCGGTCCATTAAACCTATGGGAGAACAAATAGTGAGATTATGACATGTGTGGGCCTCTAAATCTATGGGAGAACAAATAGTGAGATTATGACATGTGTGGGCCTCTAAATCTATGGGAGAACAAATAGTGAGATTATGACATGTGTGGGCCTCTAAATCTATGGGAGAACAAATAGTGACATTATGACCAGTGTGGTCCATTAAACCTATGGGAGAACAAATAGTGAGATTATGACATGAGTGGGCCTCTAAATCTATGGGAGAACAAATAGTGAGATTATGACATGTGTGGGCCTCTAAATCTATGGGAGAACAAATAGTGAGATTATGACATGTGTGGGCCTCTAAATCTATGGGAGAACAAATAGTGAGATTATGACATGTGTGGTCCATTAAACCTATGGGAGAACAAATAGTGAGATTATGACATGTGTGGGCCTCTAAATCTATGGGAGAACAAATAGTGAGATTATGACATGTGTGGGCCTCTAAATCTATGGGAGAACAAATAGTGACATTATGACATGTGTGGTCCATTAAACCTATGGGAGAACAAATAGTGAGATTATGACATGTGTGGGCCTCTAAATCTATGGGAGAACAAATAGTGAGATTATGACATGTGTGGGCCTCTAAATCTATGGGAGAACAAATAGTGAGATTATGACATGTGTGGGCCATTAAACCTATGGGAGAACAAATAGTGAGATTATGACATGAGTGGGCCTCTAAATCTATGGGAGAAAAGTTGGTGAGAACATGATATCTGGCAATGTGTGGGCAAATTAAACCTATGGGAGAACAAATAATTAAACACGACATTGGGCAATGTGTGGGCCATTAAACCTATGGGAGAACAAATAATTAAACACCACATTGGGCAATGTGTGGGCAAATTAAACCTATGGGAGAACAAATAATTAAACACGACATTGGGCAATGTGTGGGCAAATTAAACCTATGGGAGAACAAATAATTAAACACGACATTGGGCAATGTGTGGGCCATTAAACCTATGGGAGATCAAATAATTAAACACGACATTGGGCAATGTGTGGGCCATTAAACCTATGGGAGAACAAATAATTAAACACGACATTGGGCAATGTGTGGGCCATTAAACCTATGGGAGAACAAATAATTAAACACGACATTGGGCAATGTGTGGGCCATTAAACCTATGGGAGAACAAATAATTAAACACGACATTGGGCAATGTGTGGGCCATTAAACCTATGGGAGAACAAATAATTAAACACGACATTGGGCAATGTGTGGGCCATTAAACCTATGGGAGAACAAATAATTAAACACGACATTGGGCAATGTGTGGGCCATTAAACCTATGGGAGAACAAATAGTGAGAACATGACATGTGCTGGCCATTAAACCTATGAAAAAACATGACAATAGAAAATGTGTGTGCTATGTATATTGAAAGCAAGTGTTGTTTAGTTTATTATCAAGGTAAGCCCTCTGTTGGGCTCATATTCAATTAAAACCATAAAAATCAAAGCCTTAAGTATTTCAGTGCCATTGCTTCATGCAGACAATCCTATCGACACCCTTTTGGCTACATATCAAGAATTCTGTATGCTTAGTATTCTGCCTTACTATAAACATGGTAACATTTTATGGAACCAGGAGCCTCAAAGCTGTGGCGGTGAACTAGACACTTGGGAGAATACCCTTTCAATGACAGTAAAGTTAGATGGAAAAAGGACATAAAAATTGAAGCAGCGTAAAGAAGCCTTCATTAAAAAACTTTAAATGTTCTTTTGCAAGGCTGATCAAATCTTCATATTTTAGGTAAAGGCATGCCCCCCCCCCCCCCGGCCCCTGAGCCGACGCCATGGGCCGAGTACGCCGCTGTTGCCATAACGTAATGTCTTTGCTTTATTAAATTTCATGGCGTTCCGTTTTAAGATCGATTGCATTTTTGGATTAACCGTCCCATTCATACACTGTATTAGTAGGAAAACATATTAAACTGTTTATTTTTTCTATTATTTGAAATAAGAAAACTTTTTCTGAAGTATTGTAAAAGTGTTTTATTACTTCATATTTGGCCAGGCTTCAGCCAAATATTTCATAATCAGCCAAAAATCAGCTGCAAATGTCAAATTACGGAGAAATCTGGCTAATCCGGATATCCGCCAAAAAATAATGTCAGCCAGACGAAATTTGTAAAACCATTTGGCTGGCAGGTCTATACCCCCCCCCATACCCCTGTGAATAATACAGAAACACTGCAGATGGAATTCTGCACAGGCAAATTGTCGGAACATGCCACACATGTCCAACCTTCATGGGAGATTTCAGTCCTCTCCTTCTTGCTCCTTATGTTCTTTGATTATATAATATGCAATCATGAAGCTCAAACAATTCAATTGCCATGGTCCTCACAAAAACAAGTGTAAGTCATATACCACAAGAATAGTGTAACTACACAGACAACAGATTCACACAACACTTTTCACGTACACTTCAAATACATCTATATCACATTTTAAAATCACAGCTCATACAAGGGGAAATAAAAAACTGAACCAACACGGCTTGTACAACTGTAATAATAAAACTCAAATAAAGCAAACCAAAATAGTACAGCTCAAATAATAAAACTGAAACAAAGCAACTGAAATAAAAGTACTGAAATAATACAAGTAAAAATTACCTCAAATAAAACAACTTAAATAATACAAGTGTACAATAGGACAAGTCAAATATACCATGACATAAAGATTAACTCTTTCTCTACCATTAGCAGCTTCCATGTCTCTTAAATCATCTTGTTTTTAATGTTGAAACTCAACCAAGTTTTGAAATCAATGGTGAAATAAAAACAGGTATCAGTGTTTGAAATTCATAAGTCATAAAATATTAAACTCTTTGAATTGGTCAATAAGTCAACCAGGACTGGTGATGATTTGGTAGAGGAAGAGTTAATCAGACTTGTTTTAAAAAAATGTATTAAGTTAAATTTTTAAAAAATGTTCTACTTACCTACACCTGTAGTGACAAAATGAACTGGTTCACTGGCTATGAAGTCTCCATCATCTGTGGCTGTTGATGCCGCCACAACTCTCACCATGTACTGTGTCCCTGGTTCCAAATGTTTCAGCACCCCCCAGTGGTCCCCTTCAATGGACTCCTTGTTACGAATCCAGTCTTTGGCATCTGAACACAATGAGGAGAAATATAGTTGGATGGGATAATGGTAGATCTAAACAATGGGAATAATGGTCAATATTTAAAAGAATTTTTATTTAAGAAAACTTTTTTCTAGAAATCATAGTTTACTAAGAATGGGATTAATGATCTTTAAGTGTCTGGGACATTAACTCAGAGATTGTCCATTGTATGGCTCAGTCCATGAAGAAGTCAATGGAAACTAGATTCCCAAGTGCACATCTCAACCAAGCCCTGGTGCCAGGATGTCCAGGCCTATAGAAATGAACTGGTTCATGAACTATCTTCAGAATCGCTCCCAGACTGTTATGATTGAGTCCATATTCTCCCAGCCTGTTCACGTCTGCTATGGTTAGCCGCAGGGGTCTGTCCTTGGTCCACTTCTTTTCACCCTTTACACTCAACCCCTATCCTTTGTCATCGAACGCCACAACCTCAAATATCATTCTTTCGCCGATGACACCCAGCTGTATAACAGTGCAGAGCATGAGGACTTCGACAGGCTCCTTGCTTCCATCTCCATCTGTTTCCTGGACATCCAGAGCTGGATGACGGAAAACAAGTTGAAGCTTAACAGTGAGAAGACTGAAGCTCTTATCGTCGGTACGAGACAGAGGGTCGTGTCCCTTACTGCGTCCGATCTTCAGCTGGCTGATGCAACTGTGCCTTTCTCCCCGACTATCAAAAGCCTTGGCGTCTATCTGGACTCCACGCTGTCCATGCAAACCCACATCTCCTTCCTCACCAAAATCTGCTTCTTCCATCTGCGTCGTATTGCCGCCATCCGTCGTTATCTCACCAAGGAAGCTTGTGTTAAGCTCATCATCTCTCTCCTATTTTCCCGCTTGGACTATTGTAATTCGCTTTTGGCTGGTCTCTCAGACTCTTCCCTTCAAGGACTCCAACGTATCCAGAACTGCGCAGCCCGACTAGTTCTCAAGAAGAAGAAGTCCAATGATATCAATCCTCTGCTCCGATCTCTGCACTGGCTACCCATCAACAACCGGATCTCATATAAGCTGGCTTCCCTCTGTTATAGGTGCCTGAATAACTGCGCCCCGGATTATCTTCGCTCTTGTATGGAGCTCTACACCCAGTCCCGCCACTTCGTTCGGCATCTGACGCGCTTACTCTGCGGATCCCTTGTGTGAGGCTAGTGTCCGCTGGCGAACGTTCATTTTCCTACGCAGGACCGTCCGCTTGGAATCACCTCCCACTACAGCTTCGCCAGAGCCCTAGCTATGACACCTTCAGGAGCCGGCTGAAGACTCACCTATTTTGTCAGCAGAATTAGCGTATTACTATATATTTCGTTGTCTGTCTGTATTCTGTAACTGTCGTCTGCGCATAGAACTGTCACCAACGGGATATGCGCTATATAAGCACCGTTATTATTATTATAGTCTGGAATGTGTGCTATCGAGCAATAGTGCAGGTATACAATCCACCACCCTAATGATCCAGCTGAAATCTGCAGGTGGGGAGAAGAAGTTCGTTGTACATGTAGTGTGGAGATGTACCCTATGTTACAGAGCCCACCCTATCTGCATGTAGCAGGGTGGGTAGTCTTGGACTGGATATTTGTGTGGCCCCCCTCCCTTGATAAACTCTTTACATCAATATGCCCTGAATGTAAG
Source organism: Anisus vortex (assembly GCA_949126835.1). NCBI lineage: Eukaryota > Metazoa > Mollusca > Gastropoda > Planorbidae > Anisus > Anisus vortex. The sequence goes on along the minus strand of OX421496.1, from coordinate 30,867,397 downwards.
AGCCTAAAGGCTTTTTATTTTTTAATGACACATTATAAATGGATGTCAAAGTCTGTCCTGAACTGAACAAAATAATCCCTAATGTTCCCATGGCCAGTTCAAAATTTGAAATAATAGTGTGTAACCAAACTACATTTGTATGGGACCTAGTGATCTTGCACCAGTGCAGTCACATTGCCATTCCAAAAGGTCTTGGGTTTGAATCCAGGTTAAATCCAAGTTGTTATACATTGTTATTGTTATACATTTTGCTGCTGCTGGACGGTGTCCAACCAGCACTAAGGGGAATTTGACATTAGTTGTCCAAAAGTGAAGGCTTGCCTCCCTTGGGCAAAGAGACTGGTGAACACTGCTTCAATAGGCCGAGGAACCAACAGTCTAAATAGTGCACTTATAATACTTAAACTCTATACAATTCAGACAATGATATAAATACTTAAACTCTATACAATTCAGACAATGATATAAATACTTAAACTATATACAATTCAGACAATGATATAAATACTTAAACTATATACAATTCAGACAATGATATAAATACTTAAACTATATACAATTCAGACAATGATATAAATACTTAAACTATATACAATTCAGACAATGATATAAATACTTAAACTATATACAATTAAGACAATGATATAAATACTTAAACTATATACAATTAAGACAATGATATAAATACTTAAACTATATACAATTCAGACAATGATATAAATACTTAATCTATATACAATTAAGACAATGATATAAATACTTAAACTATATACAATTCAGACAATGATATAAATACTTAATCTATATACAATTAAGACAATGATATAAATACTTAAACTATATACAATTCAGACAATGATATAAATACTTAATCTATATACAATTCAGACAATGATATAAATACTTAATCTATATACAATTCAGACAATGATATAAATACTTAATCTATATACAATTCAGACAATGATATAAATACTTAATCTATATACAATTCAGACAATGATATAAATACTTAATCTATATACAATTCAGACAATGATATAAATACTTAATCTATATACAATTCAGACAATGATATAAATACTTAATCTATATACAATTCAGACAATGATATAAATACTTAAACTCTATACAATTCAGACAATGATATAAATACTTAAACTCTATACAATTCAGACAATGATATAAATACTTAAACTCTATACAATTCAGACAATGATATAAATACTTAATCTCTATACAATTCAGACAATGATATTGTGTAATTACTTGTTCTCTTATATTCCATGTGGTAGTAATTCCCATGCCTGCTGCCTTTGTCTGCAGTCACATCCCAGGTGATGTTGGCCTCATTTTCTCCAGGACTAGCACCTACAACAACTGGCATGACCAATCCTGCAGATAAAAAGTTTGAAATACATTTAGCAAATTTAGCAAAACTTTACAGTACATTATAGACAGTCATTCATTCAATACAATCACAAAGGGACAACTATTAGGCCCTGCTTATCTATACTAAATTAGTATGAAAATGTGAATGAATGATCTTTGTTATAGTATCTTTATTCGGTTACTAAGCTATTTACAACTAAGATATCCCCTTAGGATTCAATTATTCCATCATAAACAATTATTCTGGTATAAGTTACTAAAACCACAAATATTGATTAAACATCCTTTTATTTAGGTCTTCCCTAAATCCATTCTCCAGTATAGCAACAGCCTAAAATCTTTAAGGGTATTCTTTGAATGATTTTTCAGATTTGTTGATTCAGCTCCGATAGATTCTTTTTTTGTCTCTCTAATGGCCTGAAATTTAATAATAAAATGACATTTCTACATAAACTGAAGCTTCCAACACTCACTGGTTGTGTTACTTGTAGTCCAGACATCGATGAAGTACTCCTTGCCCTGTCCCATCGCTGTCTTGGCCTTGATGTAGATCCTGTACTGGGAGTGGGGGGACAGGTCTTTCAAGGTCATCCTCTCCACCTCTGGTCCGATGTTGTCGTAAGCAATGTGCCTTTCTGATACATCAAGCCTGTCAACTGAAACACAGGGACAATTCTTTAGCCCTCTGTATGCATTGAACTATAAACATAGTAGAACATGTACAAGTATATTCAAAGAAGGGTCGTGAAATATGTAATGAAAATTTGAAATTATAGAAACATTTTTTGTTTTTAAACACAACATACAATACTGATAAGTCAATAGTTTTTTTTACAATATCAATCTGTATTATTATTATTGCATATAATAAGTTGAATGTTTGAAACCTTATTTTAATGAAAACAACAAGAACTATAAAGGATCAATTGATTGCTTGATATTCAATAGCTTCATTAGCTTAATGTATATATCTACAGAGAGTGAAAACTCCTTAGAATTTAAAATGTTCTTAATAAAATCTAAAACAAATCTATAAATCTGCTACAAATAATATATATTTATTCATTAATTATTATGGTTATACAATTTTTTTAAATAAAATATTGATATATTAAAAAATTCATTAATTTATAATGTAGTTCAAGAATTAGTTTAACAATAAAAAAAACAATTTTTGAACTATTACTTTACAGTGTTAGGGAGGTGAGCCTACAGATTTTTTAAGTTAATAAGGAAACCACAAATTTAGATATAAGTAAATGTATTAATGTGTTACATAAAAACACCACAAAATGTAAAAATAAAATCAGGAAAGAAGATTAACGAAATAATTAGTAATAATACATAAAGCATTTTAACATTTTAACTTAGAAACTGGTTAACAAATTCAAAACTAGACTCAAATCACATCAAAGTGTAGGGCCTGATATACTCTTCTGTAGAGATGTAACATCTGCATGCTAATATAATAATAAGTTAGTCAAGTACCCTTCGGACCAAATTGATCCATAGGGCATGTGAAGCAGTGGCCATGGCATACTAGGTAATTGTGTGGCCACCACTTTGCACACCTGCCTTTGCCCCATCAGAGCTGGGTAGACTTAAGGACACCCTCCAAACCCAGGGAAAAATCCTAGCCTGCACCAGGATTTGAATCCAGGACCTTCGGTATGCCAGTCAAATGCGCTGCTGCACGGCCACCGTGCACCCTAATATAATAATACAAAATAACAAACTGTGTTTTTACATAATACTTATTATGTTTTTTTTAAATAAAATTTCTAAAAAAAAAGTCAATCTAAACAGAGCTTTAAAGAAAATACTAAATTCAAAGTTGGCGTCTAATATTTGTTCATTAACAACTATCAATACTTTATATTTTCTGTTTCATTTATTTCCCAGCTTCAATTCAAAACATAGAGAGAATTTCATGAACACTGGTTCTTAAAGAATAATTGCAGTCCCATTAGAATAACACTGTTGATTAGAAAATACCCATTCAAAGAAATGAAAGATTATTGTTTGGTTGTATACATAATCTTAAACCAGAGTTCTATAGTAAGTAAAGATTATATTATACTAAGAGCTGGAAATCGGCTGATATATAATAACATTACGCCTTAAAGATGAGCAGAAACTAAGATGCAAGTAAAGACAAATTTAAAGCTTTATATTATTTCTTTACACTTATGTAAATGCTCTTTTTTTAAATGGGACTTTATAGAGCAGATGTAGAGGCATACTATGAGATATAGCAGCCAGCACAGTTCTCATCCACTTTTTTAAATAAAAAAAAACCCCACACCAGACAACAGGACACCATCTGTGACATCGAGCACATTCGCAAGGAAAATACAAAATTATGCATGTAATGGTTGATGCATATAACATGTAAATTGTATTGGTAGATACTCAGCGTAGCATGTTTTATCGTGAATTACTCTCGTTACACGTGTTAGCAGTACAGCTTATCTCAACATACAAGAGTTCAACCTGTCATTATTTAGCCACAATCAATATTGGTAGAATCAGCACTGTGTTTTGTTTAATATATAGGCTATACAATTTGATACATTTATTGGAATGATTGCATTTGATAGCTATATCAGGTAATATGAATTTGCAATCTCTGTAACATGCAAAGAATTTCCCCAAATATTTGTATAGTCTTTTCCTAAGTAAAAATATGTCAATTTCTTTAACCTTTAGCGATTTAAAGAAAATCCTATTAACCTTTTATTGAAATAAGATGAAATAAGATTTACAATTGTACAATAGGTTTTTGTCAACTACTATTGCCATCTAAATCTAATGTGGAAGTATTATATCAATCACCAAACATTAGTTCACAATTTTGGGTCAAAACATGAGAAATAATTAAAGGAAAAAGAAAGTTTTTTTTTTTTTTAAATTGAACTAAGAATGGTGTTAATGATGCAAGAAAAGTTGTTAGGGCAAAGTTCAGTCAATAGATCAGTAGATTAAAGCTGAAGCAAAGTTCAGTCAATAGATCAGTAGATTAAAGCTGAAGCAAAGTTCAGTCAATAGATCATTAGATTAAAGCTGAAGCAAAGTTCAGTCAATAGATCAGTAGATTAAAGCTGAAGCAAAGTTCAGTCAATAGATCAGTTGATTAAAGTTGAGATGACAGAGTTTGGGATTATAGAGAAAACAAAATCAAATACCTGCATGGACTAACATGGAGAAAGAGAACATTAAACAACAATATAAGAATTTAAATTAACTGGAGTAAATAAGAAACTTTGTTTCTTCATAATTTTCCTAACTATTTTCCAAACTATTTGTTAAGACTTATACTACTTGTATAGTTTCCTTGTGTTAGTCACTTTGTTTGTTTGCTATATCGACATTTGATGGATTGGGTCAAACATTTACTGGCAATCCTTACAAGAAAGATACTTTTTTGGATTATATCTTGTATACTGCTGAGTTAATTGAGTTGAAATAGATATATAGTCCAATTAGTTCAACTGTACATGAATTTACAAACTATACATGGCTATTACATGGCCACTATAAAAAAAGCGCTGGAAAAAAAGGAATCTATCGTTGAGTCTTTTTAGATTTTCATTCCCTTGTGTTGTATAAACTTTTGGGGTATTTCAGACTTTTATGTATCAATACACAGTATGTTGTTAGTATTAAATATGCATAATGTGCCAATTAGTGTTTTTCTTCCATTCTTAATCTTATTATTTCTCTTTTAACATAACATACATTTTATAAAGTTATAGTGCACGCATGATTTAAATAGTATAGATGAAATATTTCAGAGAAGTTACTTAAAATAAATGTAGGCTTTGTAATTTTTTATCTGAAACAGTAAAATACCCAGATTCAACATTATTTTTACTTTGCCTTATTCATGAAAACATACAGATAATTATAAGAATAGTATAGATTTGTAGTAAGCCTCGGAGGGTAATAATGAAACTGCTTCAATCAATACAAACTATCTTCCTTCACTTCATAGGCACAGAAAATAAAAGACAACATTTAAATGGCCTCTGTGAACAAATAGAAGAGAATGTTGCAACAATGAAGTCAGATGTAACTTTGACCTCTAGGGGTTACTCACTCTTTGTGTAGGAGAGCTGGTATCCTGTAATTTCACCATTCTCCTCTGTGGGCCGACCCCACTGAAGTAAGAAATGGTGAGAACCTCTGACCAATGCCACCATAAAGCTTACAGGTCCAGGCACTGGTCATGACAAAATACAAAATTCATTCTTATTGAATACAACATGAAAGCAATTTTTTGGGGTTAATAAATAATAGCAAATGTGATATAAATATATTGCCCCACAAAATGGTATGGAAGTCTGCAAAATTGATTTCTAACTATATCCAAAAATAAATGAAAAAAGGTCCTAGGTTGCTTTTGAGATTTTGATTAATTTTTAATGTTGAAATTTTCACAGTAAATTTTGTGTTAATAAATTACTTTAAAATATGTTTTTATGTCACTTTTTCATTTAAAAAAAGTAAAATGTCTTTAAGAGATCAATTTGTCAAAAAGTCATCTAAATTTTGTTTTAGAGATTTCATACTTTAATAGCTTATGTATTGACTCATTATCAATGCGTTTGCAAACTTTCATGAGAATCCTGGCATATTGCAGTGAATGGGATGAAGGGAGTTAAGAAATACATTTGACCCTGTAGAAATGCCCATAAAAAGCTAGAAACAGGCTTTTAAATTAACGTCGTAAAATAAAATAATTGTGGAGTTCACCATAGAATCTTCTGCCCCTCTCCCATCCCACAATGTACTGTAGCTTATAGAATGATTGCTTAATGTCCAGAAGAAAGTAGAAGATAACTTTACAACATGGTGGACAGCTCTTACCTCCCTCAGGGGTGCTAAAATTGACCATGTTGCTGCCGTTAGACTGGAAATTTTTATTGATGACCACAACCTCGGCCTCAATCTGGGAGAAGGATGGCAAATTGGCCACCACACCTCTTATCTTGCCATCGCTGGAACGGCGGCCCCTGCCATTGGGCTCTGCGTGAACTATGTGGGCGTGCAGTGTTGTCTCTTTCTGGCCAGTTTTCCAGAACTGAATCTATTGAAAAATCACTCAAAATTTAAAACTGAATTTGACATAACATAAAGGTTATAGATAAAATATATCTTTTATTTATATTGATGCATCCAGCAGATGATAAAACCTGCTATTAAAGTCTAGTAATAAAAAATACAGTAACAACTTGTTACAACACAATTTTTTGGACATGTATGTCCATGGTAAAAAACTCTGTAATATAAGAATATGGGTTTACTGAAATTTTAAGCAGTTATAAATTATTGTCAATACTTATAACCAGTGCTTTTTTTTGTGACGGTATGCACCGGTACAGCGCACCGGCACCTTTTTCAATGTGGGGGAAAAATTATTACTTTTCTTGTATTTAAACGTTTATTATTATTAATTATATTATTAATTTGTTAAAATTGAATTATTTTAAAATTGCGCGCAATAAGAATTAAAATATAAAATGCGAAACTGCTTTAAAAGTTAGGCAATCCATCACTGAGTACCGGCACCTATTTTTTTTTACAAAAAAAGCACTGCTTATAACAATTGTACACAAAACCTTGTTCAGCTACATTGTACATTCTTTAAATTCTCCACAAGGCGAATAAAATTAGTTGGCTAAAAAAATTAACCTTATCATATATGTTACAGACGCTCGTCTGTTGTGTGAGTCAAATCTTATGAACATATGAAATAAGTTTTAAAAAACATATTAAAAAAATATAACTCTTTATGGATTGAAATGTTTTTTAAAATAAAATATTGTATTCTTTATTATCTATGACATACAGGCCAAAATGTTTGCTAAACTGAAGTTTCTTTAAAACTAGATATAGATAAGTTTAAATCTAATCTGTAAAATATAATAAGTTTGTTAAACCTTTATTCACTTCAACCTGGAATGTCTTAAAGATGAATTACCTTTAGTAAACCCAAAGTGTGTTATACATTATGTATTTATAACAATCTCAATTTAACATTATTCATTATGTGTGTGTAGCCTAAAGTGTGCACAACCTAAAGTGTGCACAACCTAAAGTGTGATCAACCTAAAGTGTGTTCAACCTAAAGTGTGTTCAACCTAAAGTGTGCACAACCTAAAGTGTGCACAACCTAAAGTTTGCACAACCTAAAGTGTGCACAACCTAAAGTGTGCACAACATAAAGTGTGCACAACCTAAAGTGTGCACAACCTAAAGTGTGTTCAACCTAAAGTGTGCACAACCTAAAGTGTGCACAACCTAAAGTTTGCACAACCTAAAGTGTGTTCAACCTAAAGTGTGTTCAACCTAAAGTGTGCACAACCTAAAGTGTGTTCAACCTAAAGTGTGCACAACCTAAAGTGTGTTCAACCTAAAGTGTGTTCAACCTAAAGTGTGCACAACCTAAAGTGTGTTCAACCTAAAGTGTGTTCAACCTAAAGTGTATTCAACCTAAAGTGTGCACAACCTAAAGTGTGTTCAACCTAAAGTGTGTTCAACCTAAAGTGTGCACAACCTAAAGTGTGCACAACCTAAAGTGTGTTCAACCTTAAGTGTGTTCAACCTTAAGTGTGTTCAACCTGAAGTGTGCACAACCTAAAGTGTGTTCAACCTAAAGTGTGTTCAACCTAAAGTGTGCACAACCTAAAGTGTGTTCAACCTAAAGTGTGTTCAACCTAAAGTGTGTTCAACCTAAAGTGTGCACAACCTAAAGTGTGTTCAACCTAAAGTGTGCACAACCTAAAGTGTTTTTCAACCTAAAGTGTGCACAACCTAAAGTGTGCACAACCTAAAGTGTGTTCAACCTAAAGTGTGTTCAACCTAAAGTGTGCACAACCTAAAGTGTGTATAACCTAAAGTGTGCACAACCTAAAGTGTGTTCAACCTAAAGTGTGCTCAACCTAAAGTGTGCTCAACCTGAAGTGTGTTCAACCTAAAGTGTGCACAAGCTAAAGTGTGCAAAACCTAATGTGTACACAACCTAAAGTGTGTTCAACCTAAAGTGTGTTCAACCTAAAGTGTGTTCAACCTAAAGTGTGCACAACCTAAAGTGTGTTCAACCTAAAGTGTGTTCAACCTAAAGTGTATTCAACCTAAAGTGTGCACAACCTAAAGTGTGTTCAACCTAAAGTGTGTTCAACCTAAAGTGTGCACAACCTAAAGTGTGTTCAACCTAAAGTGTGTTCAACCTTAAGTGTGTTCAACCTGAAGTGTGCACAACCTAAAGTGTGTTCAACCTAAAGTGTGTTCAACCTAAAGTGTGTTCAACCTTAAGTGTGCACAACCTAAAGTGTGTTCAACCTAAAGTGTGTTCAACCTAAAGTGTGTTCAACCTAAAGTGTGCACAACCTAAAGTGTGTTCAACCTAAAGTGTGCACAACCTAAAGTGTTTTTCAACCTAAAGTGTGCACAACCTAAAGTGTGCACAACCTAAAGTGTGCACAACCTAAAGTGTGTTCAACCTAAAGTGTGTTCAACCTAAAGTGTGTTCAACCTAAAGTGTGCACAACCTATAGTGTGTATAACCTAAAGTGTGCACAACCTAAAGTGTTTTTCAACCTAAAGTGTGCACAACCTAAAGTGTGCACAACCTAAAGTGTGTTCAACCTAAAGTGTGTTCAACCTAAAGTGTGTTCAACCTAAAGTGTGCACAACCTATAGTGTGTATAACCTAAAGTGTGCACAACCTAAAGTGTGTTCAACCTAAAGTGTGCTCAACCTAAAGTGTGCTCAACCTGAAGTGTGTTCAACCTAAAGTGTGCACAAGCTAAAGTGTGCACAACCTAAAGTGTGTTCAACCTAAAGTGTGTTCAACCTAAAGTGTGCACAACCTAAAGTGTGTTCAACCTAAAGTGTGCACAACCTAAAGTGTGTTCAACCTAAAGTGTGCTCAACCTAAAGTGTGCTCAACCTGAAGTGTGTTAAACATCATGTGTGTTCAACCTGAAGTGTGATCCACCTGAAATGTGTTTAACCTGAAGTGTGGTAATCCTAAAGTGTGTTAAACTTCACATGTGTTTAACATAAGTGTTCATTCTCAGGTATGTTGAACCTAATATATGTTCAGCCTGAAGTAGTTAAACTGAAGTTGTAATGTACATTGATTTTACATTTTCTTCTGAAATGAAACAAGCTCAAAAACTATTATAACTCAACACCTTCTTTAAAAATTTCCTATAGTTTAAATGTATGCTCATTAAAACTTCTTCAAAGGACACTATATTTACTTTATATCCAGAAAATTTTCCTCTGATGACATCTGTGCTCGTGTCCACAGGATCCCATCTGAAGCCAGCACTAGTGGAAGTCACACCAACATCTGGATCCAGCTCAAAGTTTTCAGGCACAACAAGAGGGGCTGGAGACGGATTAAATAAACACAGTCAGGGAAAAATACGATTACATTTATCTTGTCTATCAATATAGTATCCCTTGAACTTCTTATAATTTATCTCATATGTTAGAGATGCTACTTTTAAACAGAAAATTATTATTTTCCATGCCTAAGATCCTTATGCTTGAACCAAATATCTAAATACTAGAAGTAGAAAGATTGGCGTATTTAGAAGAACTATTTACAATAAAGTGATTTAAATGGATACTGTAACAATAAATAAAAGAAGTTGATGCCCTTTTTAAGTGAATATCTTTTTAAGTGAATATCTTTTTAAGTGAATATCTTATTTAGTGAATATCTTTTTAAATGAATATCTTATTTAGTGAATATCTTTTTTAGTGAATATCTTATTTAGTGAATATCTTTTTTAGTGAATATCTTTTTTAGTGAATATCTTTTTTTAGTGAATATCTTTTTAAGTGAATATCTTTTTTAGTGAATATCTTTTTTAGTGAATATCTTTTTAAGTGAATATCTTTTTAAGTGAATATCTTTTTTAGTGAATATCTTTTTAAGTGAATATCTTTTTAAGTAAATATCTTTTTAAGTGAATATCTTTTTTAGTGAATATCTTTTTTAGTGAATATCTTTTTAAGTGAATATCTTATTTAGTGAATATCTTTTTAAGTGAATATCTTTTTTAGTGAATATCTTTTTAAGTGAATATCTTTTTAAGTGAATATCTTATTTAGTGAATATCTTTTTTAGTGAATATCTTTTTTAGTGAATATCTTTTTAAGTGAATATCTTTTTAAGTGAATATCTTTTTAAGTGAATATCTTATTTAGTGAATATCTTTTTTAGTGAATATCTTTTTAAGTGAATATCTTTTTAAGTGAATATCTTTTTAAGTGAATATCTTTTTTAGTGAATATCTTTTTTAGTGAATATCTTTTTAAGTGAATATCTTTTTAAGTGAATATCTTTTTAAGTGAATATCTTTTTAAGTGAATATCTTATTAAGTGAATATCTTTTTAAGTGAACATCTTTTTAAGTGAATATCTTTTTAAGTGAATATCTTTTTAAGTGAATATCTTTTTTAGTGAATATCTTTTTAAGTGAATATCTTTTTAAGTAAATATCTTTTTAAGTGAATATCTTTTTTAGTGAATATCTTTTTAAGTGAATATCTTTTTAAGTAAATATCTTTTTAAGTGAATATCTTTTTTAGTGAATATCTTTTTAAGTGAATATCTTTTTAAGTGAATATCTTTTTAAGTGAATATCTTATTTAGTGAATATCTTTTTTAGTGAATATCTTTTTAAGTGAATATCTTTTTAAGTGAATATCTTTTTAAGTGAATATCTTTTTAAGTGAATATCTTTTTAAGTGAATATCTTTTTAGTGAATATCTTTTTTAGTGAATATCTTTTTAAGTGAATATCTTTTTAAGTGAATATCTTTTTAAGTGAATATCTTATTAAGTGAATATCTTTTTAAGTGAAAATCTTGTGTTTTCCTCGTGTTTGTTTTGGATTTATTTTCTCCAGGAGTCCAGGCAAAGAGGAATTTAAGGGTCATGAGTTCAGGGTTCAAAGGGTTTAAAAAACCAACAACAGAAATACTAACCCTAGCACAAGTCTGCAGTTATTTGACTCACCAGCTTCTCCTGAATATCCAATGACTGTCTCTAGAGGCACCACAGCAACACCAACTTCATTGCCTGCTTTTACTGTGATTGTGTAAGGCCTGCATTGATTGGATAGTAAAAAAAGGTCATCATTAGCATTCAAACATCGAGATACAAACCAACCAATGAAAGTTGTTGCTTGTTTTGTGGTGCCAATAAGAAATTGGAATAAGAGTAACAATATGGGAAACATTTTTAACACTTTGACTAGATCTAGACTAGATCTAGACTTGTTTAACAGAAAGATAAGAATATAGTCTTTGACTAGATCTAGACTTGTTTAACAGAAAGATAAGAATATAGTCTTTGACTAGATCTAGACTTGTTTAACAGAAAGATAAGAATATAGTCTTTGACTAGATCTAGACTTGTTTAACAGAAAGATAAGAATATAGTCTTTGACTAGATCTAGACTTGTTTAACAGAAAGATAAGAATATAGTCTTTGACATCTAGACTTGTTTAACACAACAGAAAGATAAGAATATAGTCTTTGACTAGATCTAGACTTGTTTAACAGAAAGATAAGAATATAGTCTTTGACATCTAGACTTGTTTAACAGAAAGATAAGAATATATTCTTTAAAATTGTAATAGTCATTTTGCCGTACATGTAGGTAATTCTAATTTAGTTTATCAATTTTTATACAATTTATAATCGGTGTTTTAAATCATCAAAAGTTGTCAATTGTAAATTAAATTTACAATCGTCATCATCATCAATCCCGAATGGACACCTCAGCAGTCAACTAACTCCACTTTTGCTTATCTTGAGCGGTTGTCAATAGTTGAGTCAACTGAAGCCCTGTCCAATATTTTACATTGTCAAACCAGCATCTCTGCTGGTGGCCTCTCCTACGGCAACCATGGAGGATTGTTTTTGAAAGACTGCAACACATGACCGAACCATGTCAGTTTGTGCCGTTTGATTGTTGCCATAATGTTTTCTTGAGGATATTCTGTCATACACAAACGCATTAGTCCGGTGTTCTACATAAGAGATTAGAAGTATTTTTCTCATGCATTTATTTTCAAACGCCTGCAACTTGTTTTCAATTGCTGATAGCAGCAATAATATTTCTTAAAGTTTTTTGTTTTGTTGTTTATAGGCCTGTCGGTTATATATTTACAGAATGTACTTTAACATAGATTATAATATAAACTAATTAAAAATATAGAAAAATCAAGGCAAATCATTATATCTAAAAGACACCTCATTGTGGAAGTTAAAAATGCATTAGTACACAAACATGATATATAGCTTCATATTTTTACATGTTTTTTTTCTTAATTTACCACAAGCATGTTAAACTCAGGGCAGCAACGGTTTCAACATAAAGATCTTTGCTGGGCCACTGCAATATATCCATATTTAAATAAAGTTACATGAAAAGTATATATTGTTTTTTGTGTGACCTTCATAAACCATTAGAGCTACTTTATCTGGCTTGGTTTACTTTTTATATGGTCAGTTCTATATATAAAGAGAACAATTTAAATTACTACAGCGAAATAATCAGTTTGATCCGATGGGTACTTTACATAGAAATTATGGGGCCCGGGGCCAAGGGGCAGTGCATTCATCTGGTGTATTGGTTCGAATCATGATGAAGGCTACGGTAATTTCTGGGACTGGAGGGTGTCCCTGAGTCTACCCAGCTCTGATGGGTACCTGACATTAGTAAGGGTAAAGTAAAGGTGGCTGGACATTGCGCTGGCCACAATATCCCCTAGTATGCCATGGCCACAGAAACTGGTGAATGCTGCTTCACCGGACGTATGTAACAATTTGGTCTGATGGGATACTTATATACAAGAGAGTTCTTCAACCTCTGTGTTGTATGAACTACTTACTTGTACACATCCTGGACTGGAACTTTAAATTCTGTAGCCTTGGGATCATGAACAACCTTTTCTGTGAAATTCTCATCATTGGGGCCTTTGTAGTTGACAAGGTAATGGAATTTAGGTCCATTGTGGTCTATTTCATCCATAGGCTTGAAAAAAGAGGTACATCAAAAGAGAATGAGAGTGTGACTGACTAAACCAATGTAAGTTGAAATTTTACCAGAGATAGAGATACAGAAATATTGAGATAAATGAAAGTCATCATTGTTGTGTCTGTTATATACTGTTACTAGCTAAATCGCCCGGCGTTCCAGGGGATGACAATTAGCCGACATTTTCATTACTAAGAAAAATACCTTAAGGAGAATTGAACCCAGGCCACACGAGCGCCATGCGGGGATTCTTACCACACTATACTATGGAGTACATGTGATAGTTAAATAGGCCTTTAAGGCCTTTAAGGCAATGAGGGCTTGATACTGGCCAATGGGCATCAAAATTCACACAAATATCCAACTTTAGGCTGTTCAAACAAACAACATTATGCTTAACGACACATGATAAAACAAATTTATACTTAATGATTACATGAAATACATGACATTTAATAACAAACAAATAACATTATGCCTCTCAACAGCATTTTTTTTTAAAATTTATGCCTAACAACAGGAATGAAATTTGAAAACAAACAACATTATGCTTAGTGACAGACATGTCATAAAAAAAAAAAAAAAACTTTATGCTTAATGACAAACCTGATATTTGAATACAAATAGCATTATGTTTTATGAAACATTCAATACTCACATTCCACTTGATCACCAGAAACCCAGTCTCCTGCTCATCCGTGGTCACCCCATCAGGGTTTTTCGATGGCACCCCCTGAGGTGTCGAGCACCAGGAATTGGATGGGTGGCTAGGCACGCTTGTCCCCATCCTGTTAACAGCCTTGACCCTGAACAAGTACTCCGTGTAAGGGGACAGCTGGAAGTCGGCATCCATCGAGGGGTGTGGCACAGTCGCGACCTCCTTCCACACTCCAGGCGTGTACTTCGTGGTGTACTCCACAATGTACTTGACCATGTCTACAAAGTTCTTCATCTTCTCATCAAAGGACCACCTCACAATCGCCTTATCGTTGCAGCCTACCAGCGAGACATTGTATGGTGGCTCGGGAACGGCTGAAAAAAGAGTTGAGCGATTATTCCCCCTTGTTCTATATATTTCTGTGACATACAAGGTACAATGGTAAATTTATTTCCAGATGGGATTACACTCCACCCCTTCCCCCAACCTGCTCAATAGTTTAAGGTATGATGATGAGCTGGGTAACCCACTACCTTTTGATCTAATGGATGAATAGTCCCAGCTATCAGTTAAATAGGAGTTTCAGACTACATGGGATAAAAGGTTTCCTTCAATTGGGCTAGCAAAGTTCATTAAATTATACGAATGTTCACCGTCTCTGCATTTCCCTACAAGACTGTTGTCCTACACACTCCAAATATTAGTCAAGTTTTATTTTATATTCATTCAAATATAATCAAACAAAAGCTTGTCTGCGTCTTCAATAAATAAATCTTAGCTCAAGACATTGTTTAATCACATCAACTGGGAAACAGGAAAGTGTATTAACCCTATCTCTACTAGGTGGCTCAATTTCACCCGTCCACGCTACAGTTTTGATCATTACTTTAAAACCACTCTTACGAATACTTTAAGATTTCATATATGCTATCTATAAATGGTTTGCTTTATTCTGGTGGTAAAAATATATTTTTTTTGTATGTCTAACGCGCACGAAAGGGTGAGCACTTTTATTTTTACTATGAGTAGAAAAAATGATAGAATACTGGGATAGCTCTAACGGGAGAGTGTGTAGTGGTTCATCCACCTCCTCCCTCCACCCACCCCTTGCCCCAAATATGGAATACAGGCTGCACAGAGGAAAATGGACCCTACGGGAAATGAGTGCACTGGTGCTGGCACTACTGGGTCCAGCAGATACTTGTTAGATCACCCAAAATATGTCTACATGGAGGAGAATGAAGGTACAAAGTGAACTATCTTATCAAAGTAGGAAAATACATTTTTGAAGTAACTAACTAGTTTTTCTTAGGGATGGTAATACATTTTCAGAAAGGTAGATAAGAGTAGCTAATTTTTCTTAGGTATTAAAATAAAGTAATACATTTTCAGTGGGCTAGATAAGAGTGGCAATTTTTTCTTAGGTATTATAATATAGTAATACATTTTCAGTAAGCTAGAATGAAGTAACTATATAACTAATGCATCATTAGTGTTAACAGAGATTCATGGGTTTACATATATTTGTCTAATACGGATATCTCACATTTCACTTTAAGTTCAGCCTTGGCTGTGGCACTATCCAATGAATTGTAAGCCTCGCAGGTGTAGATGCCGCTGTCCTTGCTTTTGGTGGAGTTTATCTCCAAAGTTCCGTCAGAGATTTTAATGCGCTCGTCAGGTTTTATCTCAACTCCATCTTTTAACCAGCGGTAACTGTGCAAGCACATAGAAAAAGGTGGTTTAGGCAAATATGAAAGACTCAAAATAATTACAAAAGCACATATAAACAGGTCAACTACCTTATACACAATTAACATATCTTATCTGGAGACTTAATGACGGCCGTTGGCACTCTTGAATTTCGTAACTTAATTCTACTAGTAAGAAGTAGTATAACTCTTTTTTTTTTATGTAACTCTGAAGAAATAAACTAAAATAAATACAAATGTATCACATTATAATTAGTAAATGCTTATTAGGAAACTTTAGTTAATTGCGGAACTAAGGTTGTATAATAGAACCAAGGCCACTATCTTAAAAATAAATCTTTAACCTCTCATTTATATATTTAAACCTTGAAATATATATCTTCTTATCTTATAAGATACAGATGTCCGAGTATATATATATATTTAAAATATATAACAGTATAATAATATATTTTAATATAATAATATATATAATATAATAATATATATAATATAATAATATATATAATATAATATATATATAATATAATAATATATAAAATAATAAATAATACAATTTTATTTGAGATATAATAAAGTAGGCCTATTAGGGCAAAAAACTACAAGTTATCTTATCTTATATATTACGCTTCCTACGCTCATCCCTGGTCCGAATCTAGTCTTGCATCTTATTAATGTTTTAATTGATGTTAAGTTACTGGTTTTCCTGGTTTGTTCAGTAACCCATTCCATGCCCAAATGCCAGAGAAGAAAGAACACTTACGGTACATGCATTTGTTCTGGCATAAGTTGTCAAAACTGTGTCAAAGTTTAACTTATCCACTACCATTCAGGTCCCATTCCTGCTCTGGGTTCAACACTTGAACAATTATTTTAACAAAACCAAAAGAATCCCTTACCTGAGAGTCTCTTTAGGATCAGTTGTGGCACCACAGATGAAGGTTGCCGGATTGGGAAAATCCACATCCGCATTCATTGGAGAGTTGACAATCTTAGTTTTTTCTTTCATACGGAGGCAAAACAAAAAAACAAACATGGTTAGTCAGATTAACACACTTGAATATTTAAAAACATTTTATTTCATCAAGATGATCTTTGAGTTTTTCAAAGTTAAGCTGATTTTTAACATCAAAATGCCATACATAGACCTAATAAAGCTGTTCTTTCAGTGTTAAAAATTTTCTCAATCATGGTTAAAAGAGCAGACCTTCAATGTTGAGAACAAAAACTGTATCTTCAATGTTCATTTTTACACATTAAAATAACCCTCTGTTCGTCACACTTTTTTCTGAACAATTTAATAACAGGCCCAAAGTATCAAATAGATTATGCTAATTAGTAACAAGAAAAATAAGCATAATTTATAGATATATTTCTTTAAAAATTTATGGCATTAAAAGATATTTAAAAGAAAAAGAAACAATATAAATTATAAAATGAATTTGAGGATCGAAAACCTTTAAAACTAATGTTAACCTTTCTGTGGGTGTGATCTTTTCTGGCAGAGTGTATCAAATCCAATATTGTTAGTGAGTGTGACTAGTTAATTAAATAAGTGTAATTTATTTTTACATTGCCAATTCATTTAGTCTATTAAAACATTATAACAAAATAAATTGGCTAGTATCAATCTGATCACCAGATCCCAACAGAACGTTAACATCTTCAATGTTAAAAAAAAGTTATTCTTAAATGTAAGAAAAAAGGCTAATCTCTAATGTAAAGAAAATGTCTGATCTTCAATGTAAAAACGAGGTTGATCTTCAATTAAAAACATAAGTAAAAAAAATGCAAATGTTCAAAGTTGAAAAAAAAGTTAAATTTCTATGTTTAAAAAAAAAAGGGGGATCTTCAGTGTTAAACAAAAGTCGATGTTAATAAAGCTAATGTT
The DNA here is from genome assembly GCA_949126835.1 of Anisus vortex. Classification (NCBI taxonomy): domain Eukaryota; kingdom Metazoa; phylum Mollusca; class Gastropoda; family Planorbidae; genus Anisus; species Anisus vortex. Next base: position 30,849,673 of record OX421496.1, on the reverse strand, counting down.
CAAAGTTTTAAAATGATCTTTAATGTAGACAAAATATAATGTTCAATGATGAAAAAGTTCATGTACAATGTAAAAAAAGCTGATGTTCAATGTTTAACAAGCTAATGTTCAATGTTGAAAAACCTGATGTTCAATTTTATAACAGCTAATGTTCAATGTTAAAAAGGTGATCTTTAATGTAATAAAAAATGCTGATGTTCAATGTTTAACAAGCTAATGAAAATGTTCAATGTTAAAAAAGTTGATATCAATGTAAAAAAAAGGCTGATCTTTAATGTTAAAAAAAACTTGTATTTTAATTTTAAAGAAAGCTGATGTTTAATGTTCAAGTGTTCAATTTTGAAAAGTAGCACATCACACTGCCATATTATCATTATTAAAACTTGCTTTTCTTTTTAACTAGCTTTGTTTTTAAGAAATTAAAAATGGCTATCAATAGAAGAAAAACAAACAAAAACAGAATTACATAAATTAGAAGTAGCTGAAATCTATTACTTTGTTAAATGTAAACAACTGCTGCTGGTTATTGTGGCAAAGTACATAATAAACAACAAAGACAATTATGAGCAGACTGCTTTTTTGTTAGTGCTAAAGATGGCATTAGAGTGAGGAATCTAATGTACTGCATAAAGCTGACCAACACTGACCATTGAGTGCTACCACCACCAGGAAAATGGAAGGGGGGCAGTCTTTCACTTATGAAAAAAACAACAACATTTAGTTAGAAAATGTTCTCTACAACCAGTTTGGTACGAAGTGTGCTTTACTTTACTACATATCAATTAATGGCAATGTATTTGGCTTCATCAAACCGCTCCGAAATTTTAGTTTTTTTATAGCTCAGCGGTAGGTAAAAAACTCAAACTTTAAAAAAAATGTGTGTTCAGTATCCGTATGATATCATTTACAGCAAATATTATACATAACTTTCACTCAAGTTATTAGTTCAATATTAGCATTTAAATGTGTGCATTGTTTTGGAAAAAAAATCCAAATCAATTAGCTATTTGGGATGGTGTAATTGCCTGATTACAAAAGAAAAGCATGTAGGGAAAGGTCAGAATTCCATGTGTTCTGAATTTTAACCATATTCTTTTTTTTAGCAAAATGGTTAAATATGGGTTGAGTGGGTCATACTTTGTTTACTTTCTGTCATTTTGGTATTGGGCACATGGAATTGTTTACCTTAGCAATTCCTATCTCATCACTTCAACTCATACAAATTACTATTTTGAAATACAAAGATTTTTTTCTTAGTAATCTTAAAATTTGAACAACTAATTTTCATACTCTTTAGTATAAGAATCAACATTTAACCCAATTTTGAGAAAACCACATCAGTAGGCCTTTAAATAGCATTGTATATACTCAAAGCAAAAGTAAATAACATAAACAAGAAAATCATAGGACTTTCATTTAGATCTTATCTTATAGTTTACAGGCGCAGCTTCAATACTATATATTATTATATAGGTATATATACATATTATATAAGCTAATCTGAGGTTTGAGTCCCATCCTTGTAATTTTGATGAGGGTCTCAAATTATGTTACTATATGTCCCTTGCCAGTTCAAGCAACCCATAAATCTCAAATTATGTTACTATATGTCCCTTGCCAGTTCAAGCAACCCATAAGTCTAATTATGTTACTATATGTCCCTTGCCAGTTCAAGCAACCCATAAGTCTCAAATTATGTTACTATATGTCCCTTGCCAGTTCAAGCAACCCATAAGTCTCAAATTATGTTACTATATGTCCCTTGCCAGTTCAAGCAACCCATAGGCCCTAAGTCTAATTTGTTCAAAGTAAAAGTAATGATGAGAGTTCAGTGCAGAGGCAGGAACTCATAGGTGTCAGGTGTGATCTCAATATACATGTAAATCATGTGCACTAGACACTAGTTACTAGAAAGAAAACACTGCCCCAAAAAACATTTCCTGACCAGTTTAACAAACTGGTATCTTTTGTTTTGCAGTTTATGTATCTAGACCAACTATTCCATCATCTTTTTGAAGTACTACATAGATATTTATTACGATTACCGCTAGTGACTCAATCAATTTTAATACAAATTAAAATCAAATTATTAAAAGAAAGGGATAATAATTTGCATATACAATAAAACCTTTCCATAATATTCTAATGTCTAGAATTCTATCAAGGCTTGAAGAATCAGGGGAAAGTATTACTGCATATAATAATATTGTGTTTTCTATGCCAAATAAAGCAACAGGGATTTATTACAAAAGCAGGTGAAATGTTTGTTTTAAAACTATGTGATAATTACAAATAAAAAATAAAAGTAAAAATTGTGTATAGAAACCAACAAACAACGAAGTAATTTCAATCTTACCCAAAACTTACACACGTTAAGTGAAAACAAAAGTTATTGAAAAGAAATTGTTCAAAAAAATTAGCAGTTGTTGAAAATGTGGTTCATGATAATGATAATGTGGATATGTTGACAGTGGCAGTGATTTCAGCTGAACTGAGAAGTGTCTTGGCACACTGGATTAGACTGATTACGTAATGATGAAGAAGGAACCTCATGCCATCCCAACAATTATTTATAAAACTTTCTATCTGCTCAGCCCCTTTAAACATTCTGCCAAGTCTGCACTGAGTTTAAGGGTAAATGTTAAAAGGCAAGCAAAAGATTAAAGGGCAAACCAAAGGGGCCATTGAGAGAAAGGGTGAGATAGGGGCAGAGCATTCAAATTTAAACTTAGCCTTAATTTAAGCCTTTTTTTATTTTAATATATTGCTACATCACCACCAGTGTCACTAAACATTTAACAGAGAAAATATTGAACAGATATCACATACACAGCAAAACCCTAGATCACCCCAGATTATAGGAAAACCTTACAAAAAAATGAAATGTCAATACATTTCATGGTGACGTCTTTGATGATTGCAATTTCTTCTGTGAATCTTGGGGCTGTGCTGTATATATTATGTGAGACAAACAACTGAATCCTGTTGCACACACTTATAAATTATATGTCACCAGCATCCAATTACCTCTGATTATGACATCCCCCTCCGCTTCCACTAAGCCAAACTTGTTCTCTGCCATGCACTTGTAACGGCCTGAGTTTTTGGTGCTGGTGTTCTGTGGGTGGGGAGGGGGGGTGAATGAAATAAAATAAGGAAACTATTAAGGTCACGTACCAACACAGACAAAAGTTAAAACAATAACCAACTGAAAAGCGACTCAATGACGTAAGCTCAGAATGCATTTTACCTTCAGCATGGATATAATCTCTAGGCTAAAAAATAAAAAGCTAATTAATCATTTAAACATAGGACAGAAGAAATAAATGTAGCATTCACCAACCTAATATACAAGTAAAACAGTAAGGGTCTAAAAATGTTTAACGAATGTAAAAATGTAAAAAATATTTTTATAAAATCAATATTTAATTACATGATTCATGTATTAAGCAATCAATATTAAATTATATATACCGGTAGATATTAAATTAATATTGAATGATATAAACATCAAGTTTAAATTATGCATAGAAATAATCAATATTCAATGACAAATACACATTCAATATCAAATGATATAGAAATCAATACTGAATAATATAGACATAAATATATCACTATATTTAAAAAAAAATTATATTCAATGAGATTGCATTCAAGTTTTTCTACCAGAACTGACACATTATCTTTTACACTCAGAGAGGAGGACAAAGAAATACAGGTTCTGGGTAACTATGGATTTGAGCAAGTGAAATATGTGCCCTGGCAGCACAGCTTTGGAATAATGCAGGACATGTACTTCAGACCTGCCCCCCTGTACCTCTCTGCCTGGTCAAACTTCTGGTTCCTCAGACACCACTCTAAAAGACAAACTATAAGGAGAAGGCATTTTTTAAGCCACTGGGGGTCTCATCATAAATATAGGGCTCATTGTTTCATTCTTCCAGGTACCAGTTAAGAATTAACAAGAAAAACATGCATGATTTCTACTATAGATGTGTACCTACTGGACTGAAAGGAGGTACTGTTACAAAACAAGATAAAAAAATTATTTTCAAATATTTAATTGAAAATAATCTTCACATCAGAAAGAATGTGATTATAAGTACTACCCAGACTTAAACATCACTTCTCCAGAGTGAGAATGTGAATCAAGATTACTTACTCTCTTAGGGCTGGGAGAACAAACACGCTTGTGCTTGTGTGTAGCCCAGTGACCATATAGGTTCGCTACAAGGCAGGGCAGTCTAGAAGCAAATGTCTCTTCTGCTTCCTTGCAATTTGGACACAGCTAGTCCAGGTTGGGCGTTCCCAAAATGAAATAGGCTTTTTTGGGGCAGTGACCTGTGCAAAGCACTAACCTGAATAAACAGATCTCCGCTGTCCAAGACTGTGAACTGGTCCCCCTCCAGCACCTGTACACCTTTATACCAGGTGACCTTGGGCTTGGGTTTGCCAGAAACATGACAAGTCACTGTAATGTTCTGCTGCTCTGCAGCTATCTTCTCTACCGGGGGTCTCTCTATGACTGGAGCTTGAGCTAGTTACAAAAACAAATCACAAACATCAGGGGCTTGCATCTTTAACAATTTTTCAGATACATTATAGAACTTAATAGAAGAACAGCAAACTATGAATATGTTTTAGATTTCCAGGATGAGACACAAATATAGAAATCAAATATTGAATGATATTAATCAAAATTAATTAATATATAAATCAATATTCAATAATATATATATAGCAATCATAATAAAATTGATTATATATACGGTAGATATTAATAATTATTGAATGATATAAAAATCAATATTATCAATAAATCACTATTAAATTATATATAGAAATCAATATTAAATGATATGGAAATCAATATTGAATAATATAGAGATCAATATTTCATTATATATTATATACATTAGTTTTGAATGAGATTGCAATCAATTTTATTTGATATCTATATAAACAATTGTAAAAAAAAATCAAAGTAGCAATCAATATTTGAAATGAATACAGAACTCAAAAGATGAACCAATACAGAAAGAAAAACCAACCTTCCACATACAAGTACACATCAGACCATATGTATCCATGGGTGTTGGATGCATTACACTGGATAACTTGAGAGTCATCTTTATTCAGATTAGTGAATGTCATGATGTTGTTGTTGATTGTTCTGTGTGGATCTGTTGGAAGTTCTAGAACAAAAGAACATACAAGTAAGAACACATGAAAGTTTCAGGACCCTCTATGGTATGTTACATTTTTCTGTACATCTGTATAGGGGCTAGAAGTCTATATCTTAGGGGCTAGAAGTCTATATCTTAGGGGCTAGAAGTCTATATCTTAGGGGCTAGAAGTCTATATCTTAGGGGCTAGAAGTCTATATCTTGTTGTTGTATAAATATTCATGAGTGAATGGAATTTTCATTATTCTTCTAAGACTGAGAATGAACAAGTAATTTTTTTAAAATGTGAGTTAATCGTCATGTGTCAGAACACTTAATGTTGACAAAAATAACTACACTAAATCCCATGGGACTCTGTGGACTAGCAGAAGCATTTGTTGTTGTCATTCAGAAGGCCTTGAGTCCCGGTAAAAGCACCAGGAGTTTAACCAGGATCTAGTGGGTTTTTTCGAGTCTACCCAGCTCTGAGGGCTACTTGACATCAGTTGGGTCAAAGTAAAGGTTCATGGCAATGAGGTGACCATACAATCCATTTCTAAGCGAATGGCTAAAGAAAACAGTAAAGGCTGCTTCACGAGCTTTAAGGACCAACTTGATTTGAAATTCAAGAGGCATGTGCAACACTAATCTTAGGCCTGGTAATCTCTCATCTAGACATTGCAAACTGTCTATAAATTGGACTGAAAGAGTGTGATTTGAAAAAAACTACAAAGGGCCCAAAACATGGGTGCGAAAATTGTTCTGAACAATGAAGAAAACTCATTAACCTGTAAAAAAAAACTACCTATAACACTTTGGATACAATTCAAAGTTCTGACTATGCTTTATACAAGCCTTCATGGTCAATCTCCCCAGTACATGAGATCCATGGTCAATCTCCCCAGTACATGAGATATATGGTCAATCTCCCCAGTACATGAGATATATGGTCAATCTCCCCAGTACATGAGATATATGGTCAATCTCCCCAGTACATGAGATATATGGTCAATCTCCCCAGTACATGAGATATATGGTCAATCTCCCCAGTACATGAGATATATGGTCAATCTCCCCAGTACATGAGATATATGGTCAATCTCCCCAGTACATGAGATCCATGGTCAATCTCCCCAGTACATGAGATCCATGGTCAATCTCCCCAGTACATGAGATATATGGTCAATCTCCCCAGTACATGAGATCCATGGTCAATCTCCCCAGTACATGAGATCCATGGTCAATCTCCCCAGTACATGAGATATATGGTCAATCTCCCCAGTACATGAGATATATGGTCAATCTCCCCAGTACATGAGATATATGGTCAATCTCCCCAGTACATGAGATATATGGTCAATCTTCCCAGTACATGAGATATATGGTCAATCTCCCCAGTACATGAGATATATGGTCAATCTCCCCAGTACATGAGATATATGGTCAATCTCCCCAGTACATGCGATATATGGTCAATCTCCCCAGTACATGAGATATATGGTCAATCTCCCCAGTACATGAGATATATGGACAATCTCCCCAGTACATGAGATATATGGTCAATCTCCCCAGTACATGAGATATATGGTCAATCTCCCCAGTACATGAGATATATGGTCAATCTCCCCAGTACATGCGATATATGGTCAATCTCCCCAGTACATGAGATATATGGTCAATCTCCCCAGTACATGAGATATATGGTCAATCTCCCCAGTACATGCGATATATGGTCAATCTCCCCAGTACATGAGATATATGGTCAATCTCCCCAGTACATGAGATATATGGTCAATCTCCCCAGTACATGAGATATATGGTCAATCTCCCCAGTACATGCGATATATGGTCAATCTCCCCAGTACATGAGATCCATGGTCAATCTCCCCAGTACATGAGATCCATGGTCAATCTCCCCAGTACATGAGATATATGGTCAATCTCCCCAGTACATGAGATATATGGTCGAGCTACACACATCAGAGAAAAGAGGACTGCGTTTGAAAACAAAATCCATCTACAGCTCAAGAAACCAAGCGTAAAAAGAGAAACATTTGCAGCTCGCTCCTACAGTGTCGTAGCACCTCTGTGGTGGAATGAACTTCCAAACACAGTTAAACAAGCCGAAAATATAGACATTTTTAAACAAAATTAAAAACACAATTTTTTATTTATTTTAATAACATATGGTAAATGTAAAGTGTATTTGAAGACTTTGACTATATAAATATGTAATTTGTTGTTTTTTAAATGTAATTTGTTGATGTAAAAAAAGGTTAATTTACTTTACTTTACACAAATGGAAACTGTTTAATTGATAGCTAAGTTTTCTCAAGTACACACCAGACCAGAGGTATCTAATCTTATTAGTTTGAGATTAGTCAACACTATAGAAATAGCATTGCACCTTAAGATGCTGAACTAGAACTATACTTGAACCAACCTTCAAATGGTTTGCCATTAATGAACCATTCAACTGTCGGCTTTGGGTCGCCGCTGACTTGACAGTTGACAGAGGCACTTTCATCAACTCCAACGGTCATGTCTGAGGGCTTCTCCACTGTCCATTTCGGGGCAGCTGAAAAACAAAAACACAAACAATGTCTGAATTATTTTGGTGGCTTTTTTTAATTATTTTTCTTACTTTTAAGTTGCTGTACAAACTAAAAAGATATCACTTTCTCTAAAAAAGTAAAACAGTTTTAAATGTCAGCGGAAATACAAGGTTCAGTTAGTTTATACTTAATGTGATAGTAAAGTTTAAAATGTGAGGTAAATTACAAGTTCCATTAGCTTTATTCTATACAAAAAATAAAGTATTACCTTGTACTCTGAGAGTAAACCTTTTCTTGATAGGTTCTTTGAGCAGGTAATTCTTGCCCGAACACTCATACTCTCCAGCGTCACTGAATTCCACTTCAGAGATGGTCATTTCTGAATAGTCAAATTTTGTTCGAGACCTGTCTATGCGTCCTCCGTTCACCTTGTCCCATGAAATTACAGGCTCTGGCCTGGAATTTCAATAACCATATATATGTTTTCATTCCACACCCTAATTGAACATTTTTTGGGTAGAATTTTTTTTTCCCTTAAAGCCAGGTACAGCCTATAACTTTTAAAAATTCATTTGCTTTTAGTAAAATTCAGATATTATTAAAGATTTCACTATTTTAATTCAGACCACATGGAATATGTTTTAAAAGTTACTCAATTTATCAGCCTACAAAGGCTTCTGATTGGAAAAAATATTGTATGACTAGCCTACTCACTCTCCAGAAAAAATGCATTTGAATCTGGCCTTGTTTCCTTCCAGAACCAATGTGTCATTATCAGAAGTCCAGATTATATTCACTGCCATCTCATTTACTACGTCTGTACATTTCAACAATAATAAAAGATGTGTTAAAAGAAAAAAGTGACATTTGATAATCAAAACTTTGTCTTTGCCTTAGTAGTAAAATATTTTTTTTAACTGATATGCAACATACAAAACATGTAATAGTGAGGATCTTTGCAAGTCTTGATGTTAGTTGAGGATAATCTCAGGCTCTAAACTTGTCAACCTCAATGAGTTACTGTATAAATTCATTTTTTCTTAATAATTGAATAATTTCTTTTCAAGTTTTGATAATATTGACATTTGTCTGATCATAGACTATAATATGCATGGACCGATTGCTTTAGTTTTTTATGCTATCATCTTTTTTTTATTGCAATTCCCCGATTCTAAATAAAGTAATTGTCATACAAGTTCTGTTTTATTAAATAGCAATTTTTTCGACTTTAAATGAATACTTGTAGGTCTATTAATCCTATTTTCATTGACTATAATAAGATGGACCGCCTGATCTATTTTTAGAGCTTATGTTCTTTTTCCGTGCGCACACAACACTGATCTATAAATGTCTCCACTCTGTACAACTTTTGATTTTAATTTTTCATTGAGAAAATCATAGCTTTTAAATAAAACGGAACTTGTATATAAATAACTTTATTTCCTGTATAGCAATTACTTTATTTAGAATCGGGAATTCCGAAAATCAGTGTTTCAAGTCATCATATAGCAGAAATACTAAAGTAAGCGGTCCATGTATATTATAGTCTATGGTCTGATAGTAATTAAAATTTGTTCATTTTTTTTAATCCTTATGTTTAAGGGGAGAGTATTGTCATGAGCTCATGCGTAAGTAAGTATGTTAGGATTATTTCCCACTTTTTACACAAACACTTCAAGTCTGGAGATGTTGAGATTAGTGCACATCTATGGTATCTAAATATAGAAAGTAGACATTTTTTTTTCTTTTTCCTCTTTTTAAAAAATGTCCATTAATATTAATTTATTTTTAAAGATTGTAAACAATTTTAGGATTTAAAGCTTTCCTAAAATGTTTTCAGTAAGAAAAATCGAATAATTATATTTTAGAGGCATGCGAATTCTCAGCCATGGATAGTCCATACTTTTTGATAAAAAAAAAAAGAAATGCCCTTTATTAACCCGATTACAAAATTTATTTTAAATTTCTTTCCTAATAGTGTTCAATAAATAATAAACAGAGTCTATATTTTGTCAAATTATTATAGCTTTATGTTCATCCTAGTTTATACAAAATTTTATATGGCAATGCCGGAGAATTTAGCTTGCAAGATTATATAATACAGTCAACTGATGATTATATCCATGGGGATGAAAAATATTTTAAATGGGTGTTTTAAACCTGTTTTAACAACCTGTTGCAAAGCTCAGATAAAGACAAAAACACTTTCCTTATCCCCTATGCATATAAGTACTCTTTCTTCCTGAGTGGCATTCGGGCATGGATGAGGCCGAATGGGTTGCCTGAACAAACCAGGAAAACCAGTAACTTAACATCATTTAAAACATTAATAAAAATGCAAGACTAGACTCGGGCCACCGATAAGCATAGGATGCAATAATCTTCTTTATAGAAGGAGCGTCTGTAAAATATCAGATAAGATAAACTACTAATTCTCACAAGTAGAAAATATTACACTTAAACTAAAGGGATTAACAAAATTCCCAAAGTTTAATTTCCTTTAGTTAATCATCAGGGAATTCATGAATAGCACAAAGAATGGAGGGGTGGGAATATAAGCAAATCCTTTTTAAAGGAAAATGATTTTCTTATAGAATAAAGTTATAATTCCAAAAGATGTTTTAAAATGTTTTGTTTTGTTGTAAAGTTGAATTTATGAACTTACTCCCAAGAATTTCAATCTTTTTATCTTCTCCCTTGTTGGTTGATCTTGTTGATAAATTATCTGCTGAACACACATAAATGTTCTCTTCATCGCCTTTCCTCAGACTAGTAATGTGAAGATTCCCTGAGTTGAATGTAAACAATGGAAGTTTTTAGCATTACTAACTACGGCCAGCGTTTTCAAAAAAAATTTTAAACCAACATGTTTCAAACCTCTTGTAATTTTAAACAGCTTCAAAATTAAATGATTCCGGCCAGCATTTTCAAAACATTTTAAACTAACCAGTTTCAAACCAGATGTAAACAGATTCAAAATAAAATTATTATGGCCAGCGTTTTTAAAACATTTTAAACTAACCGGTTTCAAACCTGTTGTAAACAACTTCAAAATTAAATGATTCAGGCCAGCGTTTTCAAAACATTTTAAACTAACCGGTTTCAAATCAATTGTAAACAGGTTCAAAATTTAATGATTCTGGCCAGCGTTTTCAAAACATTTTAAAACTAACCGGTGTTCAAACCAGTTGTAAACAATTTCAAAATAAATTAATATTTTTTTTATTTTTTACCTTCATAGTCCATTGTGATTCTTCTGCCCAGTTCAGCAAATTTAATTGTCTCTTGTTGATCTGTTTCGCTGCCCTCTTTAGATACAGGTGGAATAGGATTAGCCAGAATCCAGCTTATAGTGGCTTTAGGGACACTGCATTTCAAAGACATTAAAATTGGCTTTCACTGTGTTCTCAAATTCAGACAGAACTATTTTATACAAACCATTTTTTTTAAATTCTATATATAAGTAATTCTCTATAAGAACTGGTCATGTGATTATGTTTGAAGTTAACTGATTCAATTTAACACATAAACTTAATTCAAAACATAAAGATGGGGATTTACTATAGTCGATAGTGTAAGTATAGAGTTTGTAGCTAATTTTTATAACCAACCTATGACAGGTTTTAAAGTAAAGTTTTTATGACTAACCTATGACAGGGATTGTAGTAAAGTTTCTATAACCAATCTATGACAGGGTTTGTAGTAAAGTTTCTATAACCAATCTATGACAGGGTTTGTAGTAAAGTTTCTATAACCAATCTAAGACAGGGTTTGTAGTAAAGTTTCTATAACCAATCTATGACAGGGTTTGTAGTAAAGTTTCTATAACCAATCTATGACAGGGTTTGTAGCAAAGTTTCTATAACCAATCTATGACAGGGTTTGTAGTAAAGTTTCTATAACCAATCTATGACAGGGTTTGTAGTAAAGTTTCTATAACCAATCTATGACAGGGTTTGTAGTAAAGTTTCTATAACCATTCTATGACAGGGTTTGTAGTAAAGTTTCTATAACCAATCTATGACAGGGTTTGTAGTAAAGTTTCTATAACCAATCTATGACAGGGTTTGTAGTAAAGTTTCTATAACCAATCTATCACAGGGTTTGTAGTAAAGTTTCTATAACCAATCTAAGACAGGGTTTGTAGTAAAGTTTCTATAACCAATCTATGACAGGGTTTGTAGTAAAGTTTCTATAACCAATCTATGACAGTGTTTGTAGTAAAGTTTCTATAACCAATCTATGACAGGGTTTGTAGTAAAGTTTCTATAACCATTCTATGACAGGGTTTGTAGTAAAGTTTCTATAACCAATCTATGACAGGGTTTGTAGTAAAGTTTCTATAACCATTCTATGACAGGGTTTGTAGTAAAGTTTCTATAACCAATCTTTGACAGGGTTTGTAGTAAAGTTTCTATAACCATTCTATGACAGGGTTTGTAGTAAAGTTTCTATAACCAATCTATGACAGGGTTTGTAGTAAAGTTTCTATAACCATTCTATGACAGGGTTTGTAGTAAAGTTTCTATAACCAATCTATGACAGGGTTTGTAGTAAAGTTTCTATAAATAATCTATGACAGGGCTTCTATCAAGTTTGTATTACCAACCTATAAGGGGGCTTGCAGCTAAGTTTAAGATTGGCTCCCAGTTGTGCCTTCAAGACCTTTGCCTGCTCTACCGGTGGGAAAGGGTCCATCTTGGCATGAAGAAGTGTTATGAAATTGGACAGTGACACACCGCACTCATTGGATGCCTGGTAGAAACAAACATTTTCATTTCAAGAATCAGAGCCATGAAAATATATGCAATAACAGAAACCAACATGATAGAAAAAAAGTTCAATTATAAATACATTAACCCATTCGACACCAAATATAAGTTTTATTAACAGCAAAATGGGAAGGGTATACTAGAAAAAATTGAACAAGTTGAGTATGAGAGGCAGGCTGGTACAGTGGTTAGTAAATTGGACTGTCAACATGACAACCCCATGTTCTAGTCCTATCTGTGGTGAAATCCCTGCTGCACTGCAGGAGTTTCAAGCCAATGACATAATAATCTTTGATTTACAACAACAGTCTGTAAATGTATAAGACTATATACATTTTTTATTTAAAAAATTTAATACACCTATCGGATGCAAGTATTAGTTTTCTTTTTTAAAGCAGTGTTTCTGAAATCATGGTCAAATCATTTTGAGCTATGAATATCAGAAATTGAAAAGCATGGAAAAAAAAGAGCTCCATAAAAAATAATAAAAAAAAAAAATCTCAATACATTTCTGGTTATCAGTTAATGGGTCATCAGTGAATTGATTATCACAGATAATTAAACTGTTCCTCTATAAACTAAATTGTTCCTCAATAATTAAACTGTTCCTCAATAACTAAACTGTTCCTCAATAACTAAACTGTTCCTCAATAACTAAACTGTTCCTCAATAACTAACCTGTTCCTCAATAGCTAAACTGTTCCCCAATAACTAAACTGTTCCACAATAACTGAACTGTTCCTCAATAGCTGAAGTGTTCATCAATAACTAAACTGTTCCTCAATAACTGATCTGAACTGTTCCTCAATAACTAAAATGTTCCTCAATAACTGAACTGTTACACAATAGCTAAGCTGTTCCTGAATAACTGAACATTTTGCAGATAATTGAACAGTTTGCCAATAACTAAACAGTTTGCCAATAACTAAACTGATTGCCAATAACTAAACAGTTTGCCAATAACTAAACAGTTTGCCAATAAATAATTTAAACTAATTGCAAATAACTAAACTGATTGCAAATAACTAAACAGTTTGCCAATAACTAAACAGTTTGCCAATAACTAAACGGATTGCAAATAACTAAACTGATTGCCAATAACTAAACAGTTTGCCAATAACTAAACAGTTAGCCGATAACTAAACTGATTACAAATAACTAAACTGATTGCAAATAACTAAACAGTTTGCCAATAACTAAACTGATTGCAAATAACTAAACAGTTTGCCAATAACTAAACAGTTTGCCAATAACTAAACTGATTGCAAATAACTAAACAGTTTGCCAATAACTAAACTGATTGCAAATAACTAAACAGTTTGCCAATAACTAAACTGATTGCAAATAACTAAACTGATTGCAAATAACTAAACTGATTGCAAATAACTAAACAGTTTGCAAATAACTAAACTGACTGCATATAACTAAACTGATTGCAAATAACTAAACAGTTTGCCAATAACTAAACAGTTTGCCAATAACTAAACTAATTGCAAATAACTAAACTGAGAGCACATAACTAAACTGATTGCAAATAACTAAACAGTTTGCCAATAACTAAACTGATTGCAAATAACTAAACTGATTGCAAAAAACTAAACTGATTGCCAATAACTAAACTGATTGCCAATAACTAAACAGTTTGCCAATAACTAAACAGTTTGCCAATAACTAAACAGTTTGCCAATAACTAAACTGATTGCAAATAACTAAACTGATTGCCAATAACTAAACAGTTTACCAATAACTAAACTGATTGCCAATAACTAAACAGTTTGCCAATAACTAAACAGTTTGCCTATAACTAATCAGTTTGCCAATAACTAAACTGATTGCAGATAATTAAACTGATTGACAATAACTAAACAGTTTGCCAATAACTAAACAGTTTGCCAATAACTAAACAGTTTGCCAATAACTAAACTGATTGCCAATAACTAAACTGATTGCGCTATATAAATCATCATCATCATCATCATGCCAATAACTAAACTCTTTGCCAGTAACTAAACTTTTCCACAAAAACTCTACTGATGGCTGACTCACCTGGCACTGATATATGCCCGCGTCTGTGTCAATGGGGTTGTGGATCATCAAAGTGCCCACACCTGGCGTGAAGGCCAGCCTGCCGTCCACATTAAGTGGGACACCATCTTTTATCCACACGTATCTGAAGGCAAAAATATAGCTTTCAAAAACTAATTAAGAAGCCTACAAGCAATTAATAGGCCTATATCACAACACATTATTTGATGCAACTCATTTGGTTGTCTTTATGCATTACATCAACATCATCAACATATACATATATAATTACCGTGAGTTTGTTTAGATGTTTGTTTATATATCATATCATCATATATATAAATCTCAAAAGGAATATGTATGTATGTGGCTGGCTGGCTGGCTGGCTGGGTATGTACATACCGCATAATCTTTTTAAATACTGGACATAAAAACGTGAAATTTGCTACAAATATTCTTTGCGTTACGGCGGTGAACACTGTCAAGGTTTTAAAAAAATTAAAATGATCGCAGTGGTCAGTTTGGTCAAAAAACGCGAAAAAAACACAACTTTTGATTCACATTGTCTTTGCCAGTACAACTTTTTATAGTTTTTCGTCACAAAGTTAGAAAAAAAAGGATGCGCTGAGATTATTTTTATGACGTCATCAAAGTTTGCGCATGTATTTTATAGCAATGAAGGGACATTTTTCATTCATGTTTAAATTGACGTCATCAAACTATGTGCATGGATTTTATTATCTCAACTCAATGACGGGAACAAATTTTTTTCTTCATATTTAAATTGTCTACGTGCCGTAAACAACATAAATTCTTTACACTACCAATACTGTAGTTGATTTTCTTAATCTATCACTACTTTAATACTTTACACTGTGAATACATGACTTAAATTAATAAAATTTAATTATTTAAAAATTAATAATTTAAAACTTTAAGCAAATAGATTTAGCATTTTTTTTCTGTTTCGGGAAGTAATACCGACGCATTACTAAGCTTATTTAAACGCAGTGGTCCTGGTTACACTCTATATTTAAGCTTATAATTATATGGCGTCATCAAATTTTTGCGTATTTATGCGTTTAAGAAGGGAACAAAATTTTGTTTTAATTTGCGTCGTAATTTGTAGAATGCAATATTTAAATGGTTTAAGTTATCGGAAAATACTTTATCCCCGCTTAAGACTATTGCTTATAACTCCATGGGTTATTTTATCCAGTTCCGAGAACTGGGCACCTTTAGGCTTACCGCCTTAGTAACGGCCATTGTTTAAATTACCGGGCAATGTTTAAATTACCGGGCAATGTTTACAATACCGGGCGATGTTTAAATTACCGGGCAATGTTTAAATTACCGGGCAATGTTTAAATTACCGGGCAATGTTTAATTTGCCGGGCAATGTTCAAATTGCCGGAACTAACTTTTTAAAGTTTTAATTCGTGTCGTATACGTTTTATAGACATTATTTCATATGGGTTTCATTTGTTATTGTTTTACATGTTGAATAGAAAATTTAATTCTAAGTTTGCTTCCAAAGCAACAATAAATAAATAAATAGCAAATAAACAAAAACAACACAACATAGGTCTGCGACTTAATGTTTGTCGTAAAAAATATATCAAACAATCATTAAAAAAAAATAAAAGTACTGTCGAATGTTCTTTATCAATGAATAGAACAAAATATATTCACGTTTTAATTTGCGTCGTAATTTATAGCGGGCAATTTTTTAATTGTTATAATGGGTAATGATTTTAACTGGTAATTTATGTTGTAGCGGGCAAATAAAAAATTACCTCACGTTTAAATTCGTGTCGTAGGTCATGCGGGCAATCTCATTATAACTGCCTGAGTAGTTAGAGTGTATGTAAACATAACTTTTAGCCGGTTCGGAGGACCGGGCACATACCGGCTTGTATATATATATATATATATATATATATATATATATATATATATATATATATATGTTTGTTCGCTATAGGCACCTAAGTCGTGTGACTAAACGGGACAAAAGTTAAATGTATAGGCTAAATTGGAAACGTCCTTCAAAAGATAATTTTATCTTATGACTTATATTCATGAATGTGTTGATTAAAAAAATCCAAAATGTTATAATAAACTATGCAAATAAATATAAACGTAGGCCTACTGTTGATGTCCTCTATTACTGTTGGACCATCAAACAGTGTTACCAGTCTCTTCAGAGTATTTGAGTTGCAGTAGCTGAATTATTTGCTATTAAACATTAACACAGACGACTTCACCACAATATAAATTCCAACTTGCAATCAATAAAAGAACGCCTTGTTGCAGCATATTATTTAATCACAATTCATTAACAGTTAACACTTTTACATTTAGGAAAATAATCTTTAATACTTATGGTTATAGTATTGATATAAAATAGTTTCATAGTGATCACTGAGTCTACACATTTTTATGTGTGATGATTACAAGAACAAGAAGTCGACTGAAGAATAAGCATGGGCAATCACATGACTCCTACTTCCGATATAGGTTTTCTTAATATCCAAAAATGGGTTTTATTTCGACTTTTTAATTATTAATTTAGTCACTACCTATATATATTATCTGGTTACTCCATAGCATACCCCCCAACCACAGAGAAAAAATAATAAATTTATTATTATTTTTGATACGAAAAATGTTTACAATAATGAAAAAAAAATTATCTAAATCTTAATTAATGCATGTAATCATTCATTTAATAATACATAGAGAAAAAATTCATTTAATATATGTACAAACAACAAAAAAATTCATAGGCACAAATATAACCAAAAGACACAAAGAATAATGTCTAATGTTTATATGACAATTGGTCATAGACAATTATCTTTTGGTATTGTCTAATCAACTTCAGTAATACTGAGATAAACTATTGGATGTCAGTGATGTGTATCAATAATTATTATGCTAAATACTCATCAAGGCTGTCGAGATTATCTATTATCTTTATCTCACAAAATCTAAATAGATTCTATGAAAAATATTTTCATACAACATTTATTTTATACAATAAGATTAATATAATACTAATTTCAGTTTTTTTAATTGTTATTTTCATAATGGTGATTATGAATCTATATCTTCACAATATTTATTTTGAATTGATATTCTTATTGATTCTTATTGATTCTTATTGATTCTTACTGATTGATATTGATTGATATTCTCAATAACATTACTTACAATGTAACATGATTATCTTTAATCTTAGTTTACAATAAAATATTACACAAATTATTCAAGTCTTCCCTTCAAATATATCATTATATTACACTGCTCATCTTCCTGTGAGTCTTATATGTATAATTTATTTATTGGCTTCAATGCTATCTTTAGTCTTACATGAATACAATACAATATTATCATCTAATGCTCTCTCTCTAGAGTCTCACATAGGTATTTAATTATTATATTATTCTTATATCAATTTGCTCTAAGGCTGCTTTTAAAGACTTATATAGGCATATTAATGGCATAACAGTTTCACTGTTCAGAGGCCACAAAATTGTATGTGCTTAACAGTCTTACCAAACTGTTCAGAGGCTACATAAAAAAAATTAATCCAACTGATAATTATTATATTCATCAGTCCAGCTATTCATAATTCAATACTGTAAATTATTCAGTTTTGCAAGTGGTAATTATATCTCATCAATGAAATTATTTACACATATTTACATTGTTTGTTCTTTACAAAGGAAAAAAAAATGTTATCATGTCATTATACCTGTTACTGAAAATATCATATCCCATTCATAAATTTACTTATTCTTATGTATAATTTTATTGATTATACCTGAGTTCTCTGTTAAAATTCCTTAGAATTTCACAGCATTTTTTCAATGTTATTTTTCTATGTTCAGATTTGCTAATATCATTGTCTGGTTTATTTTCAATTTCAATTATTTTGCTTTTATTTTCTCTATTATAGCTTTTTAGAATTGCACAACATTTATTTAATGTTATTCTTGCATGTTCTGATTTATTTATATCATCTTCTGATTTATTTTCAAATATCATATCATCTTCTGATTTATTTTCAATAACTTTGCTTTTATTTTCTGATTTAGTGTTAACTATTTGGTTTTCATCATAAGTTCTTAAATTGTTTAAATGAACAATTTTCTCTTTGTTATTAATGTTTACTTTGTAAAATACATCAGATAACTTAAGTATTATTTTAAAAGGTCCTTTCCATTCCATAGTATTGCCACTGCCAATTGGCAAATAAACAAGTACTTTATTACCACCTTCTAGTTTTCTCATATTCTTATGGATATTTTCTCTGATTAAAGTTTTAGATTTGATTTCTTGATTTTTTTGTACAGCAAATTCATAAGCTGTTTTCATATGTTCTTCAGTTTTATTGACTAAGTCAAATGGAGACATTATTTTTTTTTCTTTAATTCCTAATAATTCTGATTTGAAATTATCCAATGGTCCATTGGGATTTTTGCCAAGCACTAATTCAAATGGTGAAAAACCTGTGCTTTCATGAACCGATTGTCTATAAGCAAATAAAATAGCTGGAAGGTAATCATCCCATTCAAATGGATGGTCTTCACACACTTTTGTTATCATTTGTTTTATTGTTTGATTAGCCCTTTCTATCATACCATTTGATTCAGGATGGTATATAGAACTAAAAATTTGAGTGATTTTGAACATTTGTGCAAAAGCTTGAGTAAGGTTTGATTTGAATTGAGTTCCATTGTCACTCAATATGAACTTTGGAAACCCGAAACGACAAAAGATAGGTAAAAGAGCATTACAGACCCTTTCTGCAGTTATTTCCCTTAAAGGAACTACCTCAATCCATCTACTTCCCATGTCTAATATGGTTAAGGCAAACTTTGCTTTGGTAGTTTTAGTCTGTTTCATGGGCCCAATTATATCAACTGCTATCTTGTAAAAAGGTTTATTTATGGTATCGGTCATTTGTATTGGAGCCTTATGTTTAGAATCTTTTTTATTATGTCTAAGACAGGTATCACAGCTTTTAATAAATGTTTTCAAATCCTTTTCCATTTTAGGCCACCAGAAATTCTTTTTGAGTTTACAAACTGTTTTCTTGCAACTCAAATGACCTGACAATGCATTGTTATGCGAAATTTGCATTACTTTGACAGTTAATGACTTAGGTATAACTATTTGAGTTATATCTAATTTAGTGTCCTTTCTACAGAGAATGCCATTTATTATTTCCATGTTTTTATTTTTAACCTGACCTTTTTCAATTTCTGATACCATTTTAATTATGTATGGATCTTCTTTCTGTTCTTTTTTTAGAATTTGCTCATCAAAAGGCATGTTTATTAAACTGATATTTTCTGTTTTTTTTCATTTGAGTTTCCTTTTTATGAGGACTATCAATGTATGCTAATATCTCTGTTTTCATTTTAGTGAAATCAGATATTTGATTTTTAGCAATGTTGAATATTTGTTTATGACCTTCTAAATGTCTACATAGTGAAATAGCATGTAATTCTTTTGGTACATTGTTTATTTCACATTGACTTTCAAATTTGTTTACATACTGTTCTAGTTTTTCTGTTCCATTCCATTTGGGAAAAGGATTATCCTTTTCATTATTTATTGATAAGTTTATGTTTGGTGTCTCATTGAGAATATTATTTTCTGACTTTCCTATGGTTTGTAAAAAATTAAAAGTTTGTAGAGCAGGGTAAAATTCTTGTTCTGGTATATCTACTAACTTTTCATTTTGCAATAGAACAGGTTTCAAATTTAAATCATTGGATTTTTCATTCATCCATTTTTGAAATATGTCAAAACTATTATCATGTTTGACATTGAAAGAATTACCAATAATTAAAGGTGCAACACAGTTTTTCATTATGGCTGCCTCTGTTTTTCCTGTGAGCCAAGGACAATCAATGTCAATTATAGTGACAGGACAATTTACAGTGAACCATTTCCAAGTTTTATTGTATCCACTCTTATTATATTGGTGGGTTTCTGATTTGGAATGATACTTTCATCTATGCATATTATACTACTTCCGGTGTCTCTTAGACAGTATGTGGTCTTTCCTTCCACATAAGCAGGAAAAAGTATTAATTGACCCCTGTTTTCAAATATCACATTATTTGTTTGAGATGAGGAATTGTTTTGTTTTCCTCTATTTCTTCTATTTTGGAAATTTGATTGAGGTCTATTTTGAGTATTAGGAAAATCTTGTCTTCCAAAATTTTGATTTGGCACATTGTTATTTGAAAAATTCTGATTTGGCAAATTTCTGTTTTCAAAATTTGAAAAATTCTGATTTGGAAAGTTTCTATTATCAAAATTAGAAAAATTTTGATTGTAAAAATTTCTATGATCAACATTTGATCTATTGAAGTTTGGATTGAAATTTCTACCTCTTGCATTGTTATTCCTGTAACAATATTCAGATGAATGGTTTGTACAATTGCAAAAAATACATCTGTAATTATTAGATTTTGATTGATTACCAAACTTTTTTCTATTGCCAAATTGATTACGCCTAGACCTAGGAGGTGAATAGCTCCTTCTTCTATGTTGAATTGTATTTACTGTTTGATTTTGTTTAGTCAGTTCTACATTAGGGTGACTATCTTTAAAATTTGAGATGGCATCTATCAAATTTTCAACTGTCTTAACTTTTCTTTCCATAATGTGAGTAAACAATGGCTTAGAAGCTTGTTCTAATACTTTGTCAACAACCATGATTTCTATAATCTCATTAGGATTTTTGGTATCTATTTTTACTAAGTCTAACCATGTAAGTAAAAATGTTTTCACTTCAGACACAAAAGCTCTCGGTTCTATCTTGTCTGTTAAGATAAAGTTATGAAACTTTTGTCTGTAATAATCCTCAGAGTGGATAAAGAATTTAATTAACTGTTCTTTGATAATGGCATAATCAGTTATTTCTTTATCAATATGTGATAGTGCTTCCCTACCCTTATCTTTCAATTGTGGAATAAGGTGAATGTAATATTCTGAAATGGGAATCCCATATCCCTTACATGTGGCTTCAAATAAATTTAGAAAATCAACAATTTTTTCTTTTCCATCAAAAGGAGGCATTTTAAATCTTACACCATGTTTTGATTTTTCATTTGTTTGCTCAACTTTAGCATTTTGTAATTTAGCCAACTCCAATTCATGGTCTAATTTTAATTGTGTTTCTTTCAATTGAGTTTCTCTCAACTCTTTTTCTTTTTCTTTATTCAATTCTAGTTCTAGTTGCTTTTGTTTCAATTCATTATCTAGTTGTCTTTGTTTAATTTCATTATCAAGTTCTTTTTGTTTAATTTCATGAGCCCTTAATTCTGCTCGCTCATCTCTCTCCTTATCTGCTAATTCTTTTTTCAATTGCTTAACTTGTTTTTCAACAAATTCCTGATATTCTTTCTTATCAGTAATACCATATTCCTTTGCTAACAATTTAGCTTCATCATAGAGTAATTGAACCTTTGACTCCATTATTATTTATTATTGAATGGCAATATTTATGATCTAATAGTACAGTACAATTTTTATAATGCACTATTTTATAGTACAGTAATGTTTTATTCCTATACTGGATGGCAATATTTATTAACTACAGTATGAGCATTTTTATATTACAGTATGAGCATTTTTATATTACAGTATGAGCATTTTTATATTACTGCAACTTATAATGCTTATAATTCAGAATGCAAGATGCTAGAATCATGAAATATTAGCCAAGCCAAGACACATTTTCTATTATGGCTTGTTTATAGTATTATTATTAGCAATTTTATAGTAGAGTTGAAAGCAAGTGCAAGTCACTCTTGATATTATGACTTATTATTACTATATAGGTTGCAACAGTTGTTTTTTTTCGCAAAGCAACATATAATCTTATTATTACTAATGGTAGCACATATACAATCTTATTAACAGGAATGAGGGCACATACCAATTATATTAATGTTATTATAAGCAAGTATTCTTCTGTTATTGTTAATTGCAATATCAATTAGCAAGTATTTTATTTTATTAGCATTGCAAAGCACAATATTATTGTCATATGGACTATGTTATTTGTTATATTGTGTATATTATATACATTTGTAGTTACATGTATTAGATATCAATTATTATTTTGTTAATTGTAGTTACATGTATTTGGGCACTACTTAAATCATATAGTTGCACTACTGATTATTCATATTATTATAATATAGGTGAATAACTTATTATTGTTATTATTCTTACCATAGACCATTATACTCAGTGATCATATTGAATATCTCAAAAACTAACTAATGCATATTAATGATATTTCAAAAAATACACAAAAAAAAAATTATATCAAGTAACAATAAAAAAACAATGACAATACTTTAACACACTAATGCTGCTTGGACCACAAATGATAGAGGAATTTTTTTGACAAAGAATCACAACATGTACAACATTGACAAGACTATAGTAATTGTACTTTAATAATTCTTAACAAAAACAAACAAAGTCAAGACAACTAACAGAAATAACCCTAACAAAGAATCATTTCTAATCAATCTCTTTTAAGAAATAGAAATAGATTATAGATAGAATAAGAATAGACAAGAGATTTATTTTAGAAACTCCCGCCAACCAGAGCCCGCTTTATACATGTAAATATATAATTCATACACATGAATGTAAAGAATATGATTAAATTAAAGATTACTTAATAATCCAAATGAATACACATTCACTGTATGAAATCACTGTAATGTAAATCCAGAGTAGAAATCCAGAAGAAACTTAATTAATTATTTAATAATCCAATGAATGTTTACACTGTTTCAAGTTGAGTTGCTTCAAGTTTCCACTTCAGTATGGTATAATCCAATTTTAGAATAAACACAAGAAAAAAAAGTATACCATTACTTAAAATTAATGTCAAATGTCTTTGGTATACTTTGGTATATTTAATTTATTTAAAGTTATTTAATGTTATTTATTTATCTTCCTGTAAGCACATCGGACTTGAACATATGGTTATGTAGGCTACATCAGATTTCAACACATGGTTGCGTCACATCGGATTTGAATATATATATAGTTTAGGTTCCTTGTTGATAACATGTGGTGACGAAACTTTTTCCGGTTGTAAAAAATGATCTATGTACAGTCACTTTTTTTCGATTTTATGTATCGAATTTTCCAATGATGAAATATTTGTCATCGGTGGACAAACGTTATATTTTCTTAGAGCTATTATAGTGCTCAATTAGATAAATACTATATGTATTTGAAATAATCGACTCAGGCTTCAGTTTTGTTCAAAAACTGGTACTCACATAATATGCCATGTGGTTTATAGTACGTCTTTAAAAAGTTCAAAAAGTTTCGAATTTGAACATATTATATTTTTCAGCTTCTCTCTCCGTTAGCACCGAACTTGCCACCAAACCTGTTGATGTCCTCTATTACTGTTGGACCATCAAACAGTGTTACCAGTCTCTTCAGAGTATTTGAGTTGCAGCAGCTGAATTATTTGCTATTAAACATTAACACAGACGACTTCACCACAATATAAATTCCAACTTGCAATCAATAAAAGAACGCATTGTTGCAGCATATTATTTAATCACAATTCATTAACAGTTCACACTTTTACATTTAGGAAAATAATCTTTAATACTTATGGTTATAGTATTGATATAAAATAGTTTCATAGTGATCACTAAGTCTACACATTTTTATGTGTGATGATTACAAGAACAAGAAGTCGACTGAAGAATAAGCATGGGCAATCACATGACTCCTACTTCCGATATAGGTTTTCTTAATATCCAAAAATGGGTTTTATTTCGACTTTTTAATTATTAATTTAGTCACTACCTATATATATTATTTGGTTACTCCATAGCACCTACAAATTAAATGGCCATTTCCGTTCATTTACTATGTTGAACGCGAGATTCACTATGTTGAACGCGAGGGTCTTTTCGGGTTTTCCCAATTCTGCTGTTGTTTGTGTATGTGGCGAGACCTTTTTTAAAAGTTATGCACCGCAATTTGGTTGGATAATTTCAATGGTTTACTTTAAAAAAAAATACTAGCGTATGACGTAATGTCTATCAAATCATTTCTTTTTTCATTATTGATGTTTGCATTATCTTTTAGGTAAAGTGACCAAATGTTGTAATTATTTAATACATTTACGTCGCTATTGAGAATATCCTTTAATGGATAAATGGGCGACTGTATATACTCTATAAATTAAATTATACGAATCATAAAAAAACAAGTTAGGCCTATAAATGATTACTTTCAAATACCGGGTAGCCTACCATATAAGCTTGACAGCAACAATATAAAATAAAAACTAAATACCGAAAGAAACATTCTTAATACTGTTTTATTGATACAATAAGCAAGAACAAAAACTAAATACCGAAAAAATATTTCTCAGTAGTTTTTATTGCATTGAAATATTATTTTCTAATTTTTTTTAATATTATTTACCTTTTTTATTGTTTTGTATTTATGTTTTGTTTTTTTTTAGATAGTATATTATTGTTGATTTATTATTATTAATAATAAGTCAAGTCAACACAACTGTTCGCTACATTTTAATATTGAATTTAAAAGTCTTTTTAAAAAACCCGGACAGGTTTATCGGCTCTTGTGTCCAGGGCGTAAGGCTTGGGATTGAGCAATATTATATGGATGTCCGCTCTCCAGCCGTGTAACGGGGTAGGTTTCCGCAGCCCAGCGATCGTTCGCTGCGGTTCCCCTAAGGATCATTATTGTGGTGGCTCGCCAGTATACCTGCACTGTCACCCGGTAGCATAAATCCTATAGGCCTACTATAGGTACATGCATCCAGGCACCGGGTGGTTCTCGAGACGGGATTGCAGCGTCCATTGCTTCCCCCCCCACCGAGACCAGTGGCCTCTCGGCAGTTTAATGGACCTCGGACCCGCTGCGGGGGCTGTGCCCCATGCATTCGCCCGCCAGTGTATTCTTAATGGGAATGTATCGGCAGTTTACACACTACGCCAGTCCTTGGGGCCACAATTCTTATGCATATGCCAGGGTCAAGTCGACCAGAAACAATTAAAAATAACAAAAACTATGCAGCGTCCATTGCTTCCTCCCCACCGAGACCAGTGGCCTCTCGGCAGTGTAATGGACCTCGGACCCGCTGCGGGGGCTGTGCCCCATGCATTCGCCCGCCAGTGTATTCTTAATGGGAATGTATCGGCAGTTTACACACTACGCCAGTCCTTGGGGCCACAATTCTTATGCATATGCCAGGGTCAAGTCGACCAGAAACAATTAAAAATAACAAAAACTAAATACCGAAAGAAACATTCTCAACACTGTTTTATTAATACAATAAGCAAGAATAAAAATTAAATACCTAAAAAAATCGTTCTCACTTTAGTTTTTATGGTGTTGAAATATTATTTTCTACGCTTTTTTATTATTTACCTTTTCATTGTTTGGTATTGTGTTTTTTTTTTCTTTTAAATAGTAGGCTATATTATTGTTAATTTAATAGGCTATAATTAATAACAAGTCAACACAATTGTTCGCTACGTTTTAATAACAGAAGCTTGACAGTAACAATTATTATGCATATGCCAGGGTCAGGGCGACCAGAAACAATTAAAAATAACAAAAACTAAATACCGAAAAGAAACGTTCATTGTCTTTATTGTAATAGTCTCTTTTCTTTGTCTCTTAACAAAACACATTGTAGTCATTCGTTTCTCCGTCATTTTGACGGGCATAACCACTAGTGTTTAATAATCATCAAAATAATTCAATATTTTTTCTTCTATGTTTCGGCTAGTACTTGGTAAAAATAGGCACAATTAAAATGTATTTATATGCTCAGTTATACCCTTTCTTCTGTAAAAATTGACTTGTGCAACCTTTGGGTATCCCTATATTTTTCATAATAGACATGTATGTAATTTATGTATACAGAACTTGTGTGTGTATATTATGTGTGCAGATGTTTGATTTATATTGTTTATTTTATAAGCAATTTTTATTAACAATATCGTGCTTTAACGTTATCTTTTGAAATAAGAATGGCAATACATTTAATGTACATTTTATATGTGCATATTTTATTCATGTACATTATGGCATATAAAAAGATTTGTTTTAAATATTATATATATATATATATAGAGAGAGAGAGAGAGAGAGACAGACAGATAGATAGATAGATGGATAGATAGATAGATAGATAGATAGAGGGATAGATAGATAGAAATAGACAAACAAACACACAGACTGATATATATATTATATATATATATATATATATATATATATATATATATATACATATATATATATATATATATATATAATCAATATCCAAGGAGTTTATAACGAGGTATTCTAAAGCTAGGTATTTTACATGACTTACTTGATATCAGGTGTCCCTTTAGCAGTACAGGGAACTGAGATATACTTTTGAACACCATAGTAATATAGCTCTTTGTCTTCACTAATACTTGGTGGCTGGCAGTCTACAATGAAGAGACATAAACAACACACTTAATAAACAAAAACTCAAAACTATTAATTAAACAAAAACAGGCAATTAAAATATGGTATGGATTATAAAACTGTTGTTGGTTTTTATTTTGGATCTTATCATAAAATATCTCTTTATTTGTGAAATTTTATACCACATTTTAGAAGACTTTTATTAATACAAGATAAGATAAGATTATACGATTTCTTTATTGATCCAAATAAATGGAAAGTGTCTTGATTACAATTGTTTTGTCTTTCATCATATATATTAAACAATATAAGAGAACTATTTATACTCAAACACACAACATACTTATAAAAATAGACATGCACACAAACTATGACACAATTTATCATACAAGAAAAAGTTCATTAGTAGTAGTAGTCAGCTATTGTATTCTGGCTGACTGAAGTCTTGATATATTTCTTGTTACCTATACTTTTGAACTTTTGTGAATTCTCATGATTAGTCATGATAGATAGTAATAATAGTAATATGTGGCCTGGGGCTGCTGGTGTGCATATAGACTTCTTTTTGTGGTAATATTGTAATGCAGTTGATATCGCAATAGTGTTTGTTTATAGTTTATATATAGATAGCCATCCCTCCACCTGTTGATGGGCCTGTAAAGACAGGTTTATAAATGATTATTAGGGCCTAAATGTTGTCATTTTAATCCAAAATGGCGATTCGTTCATTAGTATGAGCACTAATCATTCACTAATGGTGTAAAATAGTTTAATATGGGTGGTTCATGAATGTTCTTCACATAAAAAGCATGAATAAGCAGTTTCAATTATACAAACCACTGACATACTTCAAAATTATAAAATGAATAAATCCTCGCTTGAACAGACGGTAGAAAAGCTGAAAAACGGCACAGAGTAATCAGGTCGCCTGCAGTGCAGCTCCACGGAAGTGCAAAAAAGCACATTATGAAGGAAGAATCATACATGTCACGGGTTCATAGGGAAGATAAGTCTACTATCTTCAAATTCTACGTTTATAACGACTTAGATACTTATTGGAATATACAACTAAAATGCTATTTCACATTAGTTAGGCCTATACTAGAATATGCAGCATCGGTATGGGACCCATCAACGAAGGAAAACATTAAAAAATTAGAACAAATTCAAAAAAGAGCTGCAAGGTTCATAACTAGTGAATATTCCCAATTGACAAGAGTAACACCATTAGTCAAATCACTAAACAGAGAAACACTAGAGGACAGAAGGGCAAAGAGTAAAGTAGTAATAATACATAAGGCATTAAACTCTAATTTAGAAATACAACACAATAACAACCTGTTGCAAAGCTCAGATAAACATAAAGACAAAAACACTTTCCTTGTCCCTTATGCGAGAACAAATGCATATAAGTATTCTTTCTTCCCGAGTGGCATTCGGGCATGGAATGGGTTGCCTGAACAGACCAGGAAAACCAATAACTTAACATCATTTAAAACATTAACCCATATCTTGCTGGCGTCCTTATTTAAGGACACTTCGTAAAATGCGATTTAAGACATAAAATTAAGTTAATAGTTTGCAATTTTTTCATTGAACGTAAAGAATATATATTGATCTATCTAATTATTATCTTTATTTGTCTGCTTTTAGATTTTTTGCGCTCGAAACAAATTTATGTCGTGAGTTTGATAAAAATGCGGGAAAAAAAGTCAAATCTGAAAAAGTGATACTTTTTTTTAATGAAAATGATACAAATTGACTTGAGCTTTAACATAACTTTGTTAATTAATGTTCGTAGAAGGCATAAACGTAGATATTTAGTTTAAAACAATAATAATAATTACATAGAGGTGTTAAAACCAACTGTCTTTTTTTCAGGACGCCAGCAACAAATGATACCGTGACATGAAATTTAGTTTTTTTGTGTTTTCTTTGCTAAAACAATCATAGATAAACGTTATTTTTGGGATTTTTTTTTTGGAATATATTATGGAGTCTTTAATAATTGAAGATAGTTAAGTAGGAATGATATATTGTTTGTCCATATCAACCAGTTTTAAAACCACATTGCCTATTTATATACATAATTATACATTATTATACTAATTCTAGTATATATCTATATTTTATTCTCAACATATGTCACAAACTTTACTCAATTCAACATTTTACTTAAATAGAAGAAGAAGATTATATTATGCACTCAATATATTGATTCAGCCGCCATGTAATGTAATGAAGAGGATGTAACTAAAGACATTCTAGTGAGTTTGTAGATTCTAGGTCTCCTAATTATCTAACATCAAATACAAATGATGTTGAATCTGCGATGAGACTATTCAGCTTTACGGATTGTTTGAGCACATTTGTGTTGACTAAATCCTAGAATACACTATACAGCCGACAAAGACAGAGTTCTCCTTTTTAAAGCTGACTACTCTTTTTCTGTTACAATAGGATCGACGCAAACCTTTTTTGCTATTTTTGTCTTTTGCTGGCTTCGATACATTGCCCAAATGACAAACCCGATGCCTATAAGACTATCCGCTACCTATAAGACCAATATCATGCGCAAAAGAACAATTTATTGCCCACAAAATCTGTCCGATGCCCTGAAGACCAATCCACTGCTCAGAAAACACATCAACTGCACAAAATACAAATCTGATGCCCTAAAGACGAATGCGCTGTCCTTAAAACCTATCCGTTACACATTAGACCAATCCAGTGCCCATACGAACTATCTGATGCCCATAAGATCAATATGTTGCCCAGAAGACGAATTAGCTCCCCAAACAATGAATCTGCTGCCCAGAAGACCTATCTGTTACACAGAAGACTAATCTGGCGCCCATAAGACCAAATTGTTGTCCAGAAAACCAATCCAATGGCTTGAAGACTTATACGATGACCTGAAGACCTAGCCGATGCCCAGAATACAAATACGCTGCCCCGAAGACATATCTGATGTTCAGAAAACAATTACGGAATTATATCTGTACAATGCAGTATGATGAAAACAATACGAGGATACGCCATCATAGAATATATTTCTTTGGACCTATTTAATGTATTAAAGGAAAGAATATCAGATTTCGTTACAAGCAATGAGTGATATCAACTTCTGTTGGCTAAGCTGCCTATATATATATGTGTGTATCTTCATCTAGGAGATCAAGCCAAGTAACACAATATCTACAACATATTATGCAAAAAACACATATATTATTATTATAATATAAAGCATACTTTTTAAAAATTAAATATGATTTATATAATCTTATATTAAAAATTACATACGCTTCTACTGTAAAGAAGATTATTGCATCCTTGGCTTATCTGTGGTCAGAGTCTATTCTTGCATTTTTATTTGTGTTTTAAATGATGTTATTGTTATTGGTTTTCTTGGTTTGTTCAGTTAACCCATCCAATGCCCAGGTGCCACTTTAATGTCAATGTTTTATTACGCTATTTTCTTATCTTATTGTTTTGAAAAGCTATAAATTAATCATTCCATCTTAAATTGTTAAAAAAATATGTATTTTTCCTTGAGATAAAAGGACCTGTTTCTCTCGCAAACATGCAATGTCACGGTATCATTTCTTGCTGGCGTCCTTTCTTAAGGACATAATTTAAAATATAAATATTTCCTAAAAAAAAATAAAAATATTTTCAAAAACAAACTTTCATTCGTTTATCACACTATGACTTTCTATAACATATGTAAAAATGAAGAAAAAATAAGACCTCAGCAAGAAATGGGTTAATAAAAATGCAAGACTAGACTCGGACCACGGATGAGCGTAGGACGCAATAATCTTCTTTATAGAAGGAGCGTCTGTAATGTATAAGATAAGAAGATATCTAGATAGTATTGATAATGTCTCTAGACTGTTTTAGCTTAACACAATATCTACAACATATTATGCAAAAAACACATATATTATTATTATAATATAAAGCATACTTTTTAAAAATTAAATATGATTTATATAATCTTATATTAAAAATTACATACGCTTCTACTGTAAAGAAGATTATTGCATCCTTGGCTTATCTGTGGTCAGAGTCTATTCTTGCATTTTTATTTGTGTTTTAAATGATGTTATTGTTATTGGTTTTCTTGGTTTGTTCAGTTAACCCATCCAATGCCCAGGTGCCACTTTAATGTCAATGTTTTATTACGCTATTTTCTTATCTTATTGTTTTGAAAAGCTATAAATTAATCATTCCATCTTAAATTGTTAAAAAAATATGTATTTTTCCTTGAGATAAAAGGAACTGTTTCTCTCGCAAACATGCAATGTCACGGTATCATTTCTTGCTGGCGTCATTTCTTAAGGACATAATTTAAAATCTAAATATTTCCTAAAAAAAAAAAAAATATTTTCAAAAACAAACTTTCATTCGTTTATCACACTATGACTTTCTATAACATATGTAAAAATGAAGAAAAAATAAGACCTCAGCAAGAAATGGGTTAATAAAAATGCAAGACTAGACTCGGACCACGGATGAGCGTAGGACGCAATAATCTTCTTTATAGAAGGAGCGTCTGTAGTGTATAAGATAAGAAGATCAGATATCTAGATAGTATTGATAATGTCTCTAGACTGTTTTAGCATGACACAAGTAGGGATCTACAAGGCTTCACGTGTAGGGATCTACAAGGCTTCACAGGTAGGGGTCTACAAGACTTCACAGGTAGGATCTACAAGGCTTCACAGGTAGGGATCTACAAGGCTTCACAGGTAGGGATCTACAAGGCTTCACAGTTACGGATCTACATGGCTTCACGTGTAGGGATCTACAAGGCTTCACGTGTAGGGATCTACAAGGCTTCACAGGTAGGGGTCTACAAGGCTTCACAGGTAGGGATCTACAAGGCTTCACAGGTAGGGATCTACAAGGCTGCATGTGTAGGGATCTACAAGGCTTCACGTGTAGGGATCTACAAGGCTTCACAGGTAGGGGTCTACAAGGCTTTACAGGTAAGGATCTACAACGCTTCACATGTAGGGGTCTACAAGGCTTCACAGATAGGGGTCTACAAGGCTTCACGTGTAGGGATCTACAAGGCTTCAGAGGTAGGGATCTACAAGGCTTCACGTGTAGGGATCTACAAGGCTTCACAGGTAGGGGTCTACAATGCCTTACGTGTAGGGATCTACAAGGCTTCACGTGTAGGGATCTACAAGGCTTCACAGGTAGGGGTCTACAAGGCTTCACAGGTAAGGATCTACAACGCTTCATATGTAGGGGTCTACAAGGCTTCACAGGTAGGGATGAACAAGGCTTCACAGATAAGGATCTGCAAGGCTTCACGTGTAGGGATCTACAAGGCTTCACAGATAAGGATCTACAAGGCTTCACAGATAAGGATCTACAAGGCTTCACAGGTAGGGATCTTCAAGGGCTTCAGGTGTAGGGATCTTCAAGGGCTTCAGGTGTAGGGATATACAAGGCTTCACAGGTAAAGATCTACAAGGCTTCACAGGTAGGGATCTACAAGGCCTTACGTGTAGGGATCTACAAGGCTTCACGTGTAGGGATCTTCAAGGCGTCACGTGTAGGGATCAACAAGGCTTCACAGGTAGGGACCTACAAGGCTTCACATGTTGGGGTCTACAAGGCGGAAGGAGAAAGGAAAGACAGAAGTAAAGAGAGGATGATCTAAACAGTTGTGAGCCGGTCCAAGTCCAAATCCAGATAAGGAACTGCAAGGCTTCACTTGTAGGGATCTACAAGGCTTTACAGGTAGGGGTCTACAAGGCTTTACAGGTAAGGATCTACAACGCTTCACATGTAGGGGTCTACAAGGCTTCACAGATAGGGGTCTACAGGTAGGGATCTACAAGGCTGCACGTGTAGGGATCTACAAGGCTTCACGTGTTGGGATCTACAAGGCTTCACAGGTAGGGGTCTTCAAGGCTTTACAGGTAAGGATCTACAACGCTTCACATGTAGGGGTCTACAAGGCTTCACAGATAGGGGTCTACAAGGCTTCACGTGTAGGGATCTACAAGGCTTCACAGGTAGGGATCTACAAGGCCTTACGTGTAGGGATCTACAAGGCTTCACGTGTAGGGATCTACAAGGCTTTACGTGTAGGGATCTACAAGGCTTCACAGGTAGGGGTCTACAAGGCTTCACAGGTAAGGATCTACAACGCTTCACATGTAGGGGTCTACAAGGCTTCACAGGTAGGGATGAACAAGGCTTCACAGATAAGGATCTGCAAGGCTTCACGTGTAGGGATCTACAAGGCTTCACAGATAAGGATCTACAAGGCTTCACAGTTAAGGATCTACAAGGCTGCACAGGTAGGGATCTTCAAGGGCTTCAGGTGTAGGGATCTTCAAGGGCTTCAGGTGTAGGGATATACAAGGCTTCAAAGGTAAAGATCTACAAGGCTTCACAGGTAGGGATCTACAAGGCCTTACGTGTAGGGATCTACAAGGCTTCACGTGTAGGGATATACAAGGCTTCACAGGTAGGGGTCTACAAGGCTTCACATGTAGGGATCTACAATCCTTCACGGGTTGGGATCTACAAGGCTTCACTGGTAGGGATCTTCAAGGCGTCACGTGTAGGGATCAACAAGGCTTCACAGGTAGGAACCTACAAGGCTTCACATGTTGGGGTCTACAAGGCGGAAGGAGAAAGGAAAGACAGAAGTAAAGAGAGGATGATCTAAACAGTTGTGAGCCGGTCCAAATCCAAATCCAGATAAGGATCTGCAAGGCTTCACGTGTAGGGATCTACAAGGCTTTACAGGTAGGGGTCTACAATGCCTTACGTGTAGAGATCTACAAGGCTTCACGTGTAGGGATCTACAAGGCTTCACAGGTAGGGGTCTACAAGGCTTCACAGGTAAGGATCTACAACGCTTCACATGTAGGGGTCTACAAGGCTTCACATGTAGGGATCTACAAGGCTTCACAGGTAGGGGTCTACAATGCCTTACGTGTAGGGATCTACAAGGCTTCACGTGTAGGGATATACAAGGCTTCACAGGTAGGGGTCTACAAGGCTTCACATGTAGGGATCTACAATCCTTCACGGGTTGGGATCTACAAGGCTTCACTGGTAGGGATCTTCAAGGCGTCACGTGTAGGGATCAACAAGGCTTCACAGGTAGGGACCTACAAGGCTTCACATGTTGGGGTCTACAAGGCGGAAGGAGAAAGGAAAGACAGAAGTAAAGAGAGGATGATCTAAACAGTTGTGAGCCGGTCCAAGTCCAAATCCAGATAAGGATCTGCAAGGCTTCACGTGTAGGGATCTACAAGGCTTCACAGGTAGGGGTCTACAAGGCTTCACAGGTAGAGATCTACAAGGCTTCACAGGTAGGGATCTACAAGGCTGCACGTGTAGGGATCTACAAGGCTTCACGTGTAGGGATCTACAAGGCTTTACAGGTAGGGGTCTACAAGGCTTTACAGGTAAGGATCTACAACGCTTCCAATGTAGGGGTCTACAAGGCTTCACAGATAGGGTCTACAAGGCTTCACGTGTAGGGATCTACAAGGCTTCACAGGTAGGGATCTACAAGGCTTCACGTGTAGGGATCTACAAGACTTCACAGGTAGGGGTCTACAATGCGTTACGTGTAGGGATCTACAAGGCTTCACGTGTAGGGGTCTACAAGGCTTCACAGGTAAGGATCTACAACGCTTCACATGTAGGGGTCTACAAGGCTTCACAGGTTGGGATGAACAAGGCTTCACAGATAAGGATCTGCAAGGCTTCACGTGTAGGGATCTACAAGGCTTCACAGATAAGGATCTACAAGGCTTCACAGATAAGGATCTACAAGGCTTCACAGGTAGGGATCTTCAAGGGCTTCAGGTGTAGGGATCTACAAGGCTTCAGAGGTAAAGATCTACAAGGCTTCACAGGTAGGGATCTACAAGGCCTTACGTGTAGGGATCTACAAGGCTTCACGTGTAGGGATCTACAAGGCTTCACAGGTAGGGGTCTACAAGGCTTCACATGTAGGGATCTACAATCCTTCACGGGTAGGGATCAACAAGGCTTCACATGTAGGGACCTACAAGGCTTCACATGTTGGATCTACAAGGCGGAAGGAGAAAGGAAAGCAGAAGTAAAGAGAGGATGATTTAAACAGTTGTGAGCCGGTCCAAGTCCAAAGAATAAAATTATATTTTTATTCTGATGGCCGGTCTGTCCTGCATGCCATCAGTAAATGACATGCAAAATGTAACTCCCACGGAAGAGATATCGCAGTAGTCATCATGGAATGGATCAAACATTTCATACGCTATTAAGATCCCTTCCCTTTCCCCCACATATAAATGTCATGAGCAAAGTATTTACAAGACAGTAGCTACATGTACCTAGTTAATATTTGGCTCTTTTAGAAGTTGTGTTTTAGCGCCACTTGGTCTATAAATCTATAGAGAACCTACGTGTACAACGTGTTTTAGCGCGACGACTCGAGGCTCGATACATTGAATCTGTTAACCCTTCCCGTACCGACCTACTTCTATCTATGCAGCCTTCAGTTCCGCTATATACGCGCCCGGGACAGTAAGGGTTAAGAACCGGATCCCACGCTCGTATTTTGCAAATGTGATTTTCATCGCTTGTACTTAAATTCTTATGTTGCTCACGAAGCTATATGGTATCGATTCACGTGTGTATTTGTGTGTGTGTGTGTGTGGCGGAAGGGAGTGGGGTACGTAGGTGTACGTGATAATGTATGCCCTAGCGTTAACGTTTTCCCACAGTATTCTCACGGAAACTGGTGACCTCTGCTTCTGTAGTACTCTGGCCCAAAACGCCCCTGTATGGAGTGTGTGTGCGTTTTCCCCTATTATTATACCATTGTCTAATCTATAACACGTGAGCGGGGGAAGGGAGGCAAATAGCGGGAGTTTGACTTATACACTGTCGCTCGTTTTATCGCTTTTTTTTTCATTTGAATTTCTGTATCGTGCTTTAGTCTTATCTTTTGAGATTTTACTGACATAATCTTACTTTAGCATCTTTGGAGATTAGCATGATAATATTATTCTCTAACGTTATCATTTCAGAATTTACGACAATATACCATTTTATCGTTTTCTTTTTCAGTTTCTTTGGAAATATCATAGGGCCTACTCTTGTGTTGTGTTTGAAAGTCTATAATGTTAACTATCTTATTTATATTCTTTGACAATGTAATTGTATAATATTATATCTATCACACCTACTTAGATTCTATGGACAATATCAAATTATACTGAGACTTATTACACTTATCACATTCTATGGAGAATGCTTTTTGTTTTCATTTATACCTAACACCCTGCATGTCTTCATCATTACGTGTTTAAATGCCAGCTATTGTAAACAGTTGCAAGGTAATGTTCTAAAAATGACATGATGTCGACCAATATATTGTGGATATATATTTTAAAAAAGCCAAGTGGGTAGATGCTGAGCGGGTAAAAGTTAAAGGTAAGGAAAGAACACAACGAAAAGGCCCTACACCCTTTTTTTACACATCGGGTGTACAAATCACTGTTACGGGGCATAGGGAGCATTATACATATAGAGAGAGAGAGCGAGAATGAGAGAAAAAAAAGAGAGAGCAAGAGAGTGAGAAAGAGAGAGAGAAAGAAAGAGAGTGAGAAAGAGAGAAAGAAAAAAGAAATATAGAAATAGAACGAAAGAGAAAGAAAGGTAGAGAGAAAAAAGAGAGAGAGCAAGAAAGAGAGAAATGGAAAGAAGAGTGAGAGAAAGAGATAGAAAAAAAGAGAGAGAGCAAGAAAGAGAGAAATGGAAAGAAGAGTGAGAGAAAGAGATAGAAAAAAAGAGAGAGAGCAAGAAAGAGAGAAATGGAAAGAAGAGTGAGAGAAAGAGATAGAAAAAAGGAGAGAGAGCAAGAAAGAGAGAAATGGAAAGAAGAGTGAGAGAAAGAGATAGAAAAAAAGAGAGAGAGCAAGAAAGAGAGAAATGGAAAGAAGAGTGAGAGAAAGAGATAGAAAAAAGGAGAGAGAGCAAGAAAGAGAGAAAAAGAGAGTGAGATAAAGGGAGATAGAAAGGAAGAAAGACAGAGAGAGTGAGAGAGAGAAAGAGATAGAGATGGAGAGAAAGAGAGGTTGAAACTGGTGGTATTCCGAATGTGCAAAAGAGCATTTCCCACGCCAGTTCAGCCCGCGAGTGTGTGTGTCTGCGAGTGTGTGTGTGTGAGAGAGAGAGAGACAGATATAGTAGCTCAGGAATGCATGTCTGCTGAGCACACGCCCTGGGTCGTACACGTGACAAGGGGGGGAGGGGGCTGCCCTGTATTGAATACCAGCACATGATGTACTGGTTGGTTACCTCATGGTACTAAGGTACTCAACCCTTAAACATGGTATACAATCCACAGAATAATAACAGCAGTATTGTACAAACACTATGCTGTTGTTTTCTGTTTGTTTTACTTGCAAACACTAATACTAAACATACTTAAAACGTTGATATATAAATATATATATATAAATGAATGACAATGCATTATTTTATTCATTTCCAAGTGGCATTCGGGCATGGGAAGTCTTGCCTGAAAGGATAGCCTAAATAAAATCTTTCTTGTGACATATATCTTTCTTCCCGTGACAATGAAGCATGGAACAATATGGGATATAACTACTACTTATCAAAATGCTAAAGACTGACTCCAAGCCATCGCTAAGCGGTTGGACACATTAATATTCTGTACATATTTATATCGTTTGTAATATAGACTCATAAAGATAACATAAACATACGGACAAGATCAAAATAGAGCAATACACTTTAGCTAATGAAATTCTCAATGTATGTACTTTACTATCCACCATTCCTCCCAACAGATGAACCCTCCACCCAATGAAACATCTCGAAAAGAAATAACTCTGCAAACCCGAACATTCCAGTATTATTTATATATTTACCAACACGTGGTTCTGCAATTAAAGAAAGATAAACAAATGTTCACTTACTCTTGACCTCTTCAAATTTTTTCCCGAGTGCCATAGCCAAACAAGGGAAGATAATTAAACAGCAGACTAGCCAGGAATCCATTCTATTCTTTCTCTTGGATCAGCCAGAAGGGATCTTTGCCTGACTGAAAATAGAAGACCAAATTTAGAAAACATCAGACATTGATCAAGATAACGTTGTTGTTGTTGTTTTTTTTTAAATTCCATGTCACTGTTTGCTATTTTAAATTATCAACGGTTTCATCTGTAGATAAATCACGATTGATTCGACCCTTTCTTAAAATTGAATAAATTATATACCCGGTACGTATCAAAGGTGTTAAAGTTGGTCATATTCAGTTTATCTCATGTTTAATGCTTGTTAGTAAGTTAGGGATCTGCAACCTACGCAACGCGTGCCAGACTTGGCACGCGGAAGACTTCCAAAAAAGATAAATCAAGACTCTTCTACAATAAAAGAGTAGAATGACTGGCTGTTGGCACGCTGGATGAATTAGAAATCCTACTTTGGCACACTATTATCACAAGGTTGCCGACCCCCGATATAGTTTGCTTAATCTCCAAAGCGTATTATAATGAGGACTTATACGGATTTGCTAATATGGCAAAGTTTACTAAGTGTATAAACAGTTTGTCTATACAGTAACGCTTAGTAAGTCTTATATAGTTTGTCTGATCTCAAATGAGACACAAGTAGGTGATAGTAGAAGTCAGAAGTAGATTGTAGAAAAGCACATGTGAAGTTTTGTGAAGAAATATGTGTTGAATATGAGAATGGATTGTAAATTGTATTGAATTATTCTACAGCTATACATAAATTATTTTTCTACATTGTGAATAGAATGAATGTGTACGTAGACAATTTGTTTATTGAATTTATTACACACCCAGAGACAACTGATGTATGAAAGAGAACGCTCTCATATGAATGAAGAAGAATGGCCTCGTGTAATAATGGCCAAATCACAACGCACCATAAATATGAAAAGTCTTATATAGAGTGTTTAGTCTTCTATGCTTATAAGTAATGCTTCATTTCTGGGTATTATCTACATTGCTTAGTAATAAGTAATGCTTCATTTCTGGGTATTATCTACATTGCTTAGTAATAAGTAATGCTTAATTCTGGGTATTATCTACATTGCTTAGTATTAAGTAATGCTTAATTTCTGGGTATTATCTACATTGCTTAGTAATAAGTAATGCTTAGTAAGCAGGCTATATATAGTAGGTCTAACAAACCATGCTTACAGTTAGGCGGCAGTATGTTAGAAATGTATATTGTTTTTCTCTCAATCGCTTACAGTTAGTAAACCGTTTCCAATTATAATCTTATCTCTATTGCTCAGAGTGTCGCCCATAGTTAGTTTGTCTTTTCTCTAATACTTAGTAAGAATGCCATATATATCGTGTGTTTCATCTACAATGCTTACAGTAGATCCACTTTAGTTGGTCAGATCGAAAATGCTTGGTAAGTAGTAAGTATGTCAACCATATTTAATCTACTGGAAAATGTAATGTGGCTAATCCACTAGGGATTTAATCATAGGGAAAAAAATCTGTTTCGTCGTGTGAGAGGATTAGGGATTATCAAATAAATAGGGTGCCAAGGTAGTTTTAATCTTCAAGCTATAAGTCTGTCTTCCTACGTAAATATATTACTAGTAAATAAATATATTCTCAAATTAGCAAAAAAAATACTGTATTTTAAAAATCAACCTGCTTGGAAGTCATTTTATATATCACAGAATCTGGCACTGGTATGCACAGTTTATGGTCATGGAATAAAGGGCTTTTACGTGGGTCAATCATAGCGTCCCTGGTCCCTGGCAAACCCACATTCACACACACACACACACATACATACAGCACAGCATACGTACACACATGTGGAGTTAACCATACGTTACAGAGAAGCTTCAAGACAAACGCTCAGAGATATCCATTTATTAATCAAGCTGGAATTTACACAACATCATATATGTGCACTAAACATTCATCTGTTTGAATGAAACTGCAAAAATTTGCAAGAATCAGCTCTCGCCTGGCATTAAGACATCCTACATCATAATACTTTAGCAAGTCTTGTTTACATTTTACGACATCTAAGTCATGTGTTATTCAGAAAGATACCAGGTAAAAGAAAACTTTGCACATCACCCAACCCTGAAGTAAACCTAACTTGAATTACGATTGCCAGTTTGCTTGTATTTTAGCTAATACAGTGCAATGTCTAAATTGCTTGAGTTTCAGCTAGTACACTGATATAAGCTATTGCAAGGGTTATTATTTAAATAGCACCAACACTGTTGAACTCCCTTACGAGGACTGGCTCATTAACAAAGCCTATAGGAGAAGAAACCAGCACTAAATAAGAACTAAGAATTCAATAAACTCCATCACCTTCAACACGTAGATTATGGAGTTGATATTACGTACCGATGTCAATGGTTAATCGATGCCCGGAATAAGAGGACATAAAGTTAAATAATTCAGCAATTCTGCAAGGCAAAGCATTACCACGAACATGCACAATAAAAGACTGGAGATTGTAAAAAAAAAAAACGGATTTCATGACATTTCACGATTCACAGGAAGTCTATTATTACTGGATCCTACAAAGTTCAATCTAATACCACTGACCCCCACCTCCCCCACTTTACTCTGATTTCCTACTGTTCCATAAAAATAATGTATCCTTATACCCATGTATGTCATAGCACAGCTATCAAAGGGATGACTATAACTCAAGTAATACGAGATAACTATAGACTGTAAACCATGTGATCTCTGATAACTATATCAGTAGTAGTAGTAGTACTACATTTAAGAAAATAATCATATATATGAGCAAATACTCTCATAGAAGCATACATTTATAGGGCTAAACATTATTATATGGTTGAATAAATAAGTATTGCACACCTACAATAGTTGGAAGTAAAAAAAAAGTATTATATTTAAAAAAAACAACTGGAATAATACACAAAGAAAGAAAAATGAAATCTGAAACTAGAATCTAAAACAGAAGAGCTCTACAAGAAATTGAACAAATTTCTCCATATGCACGCCAGATCTTGTCTTATGTTAGAAAAACATTTCACATTTTAAACTAACATTATTTATACCCAGACCAGATGTTTTTGACCATCCTTGTTCACTTTTCAAAGTTCTAGTTGTCTGCATACAATCTTTTTGGTTTCATACAAATCGGAAATCTTTTTTGCAAATATGTTGTATTATAACAGGTTCAGTTGAATTTGTACAAATACAGTAGAGAATATATTTGAAGTTGTCTTCAATACAATCTAATTGTCATAATAAATAGAAGTCTACTTGTCTTTATGCTAGTCCAGTTCTCTTTATACAAGTCAAGTTGTCTTTATATAATCCAGATGTTTTTGATAAAAGTTGTCTTATAAAAGTCTTGCGCACATTTATGGAGCAGAAATGTCCAGATTTGGTATATTCTTACTTAAAAAGTAACAGTTTTAAATTAATTTTCGTATTTGTTTTTTTTAACATTTTCATGAGACAACACTCTATGCTTCCAATGCCAGATTACCAAACATGCTGCTATGTATTTACTGATTGTATTTGGTATTAGAAAATGAGTACATTAAGTGAAGTTGTTGGCCCCTAGTGTCTACCAAGGGACGACCTCTTCATATTCATGGGCTTCATGTTCAAACATTTAGCGTCTGGCTACCCGCGCCCCACCCATTCCTTTATACTATCAGCGCAGCCATTGGCTCACTAGCTCCCCCCCCCCTCCCCCAGAAGTCCGGAAAATGTCAAAGGTTAACATCTTACATCTCTCCCTCCCTCCCACGACACTCCAATACAGAGCTCCACAACAGACATTCCGCAACGGCACTCCGACCATACTCTTTTACTGAACAAACCTCCCAACCAGAGTAGATACCCCGGAGGGAAATCCTGGCCCCGCTTCATGATATATCTCCTATTACTAATTCATGTCATAATTACCTATTTCACTTCACTCGTTATTGGGGAGGCCACGTTTAACGACTAGTACAGCGCGGGGAACATTAAAGGAGAGAAGTAGCAAGTGATTTTTCCAAAGGACAAAGCTTGGTGTTCATAATTAATTGATAAAAACAATAGACGCCTTTAATATGTATATACATATTCTATATTGTCATCACATGTGTTAGATAATGTATTATATTAATTACAATCTATAAGTGAGACGTGAGGCAGATATAGTTGTGATTGTAGCTTAGAATTGAACACCTTGGGTCCAGCAACATAGTCGTACCAAGTGTCCCGGGTTTGTATACAGGTTGACGCGATGAGGTTTGTTTTTATTGGCCTGAAATTGGCATTTAGTATATAGTAAGCTTAGATTGCTACATGACATTAGTTAGGGAACGTAGAGGCGACTGAGCAGTGTGCAGGCCACACAATTTTCTTGTATACAATGGTTACGTACACTACTCAACCCTTCCTCACTAGCCCCAGGGATCAACTTGGTCTAAGAAATAATACTTTACTTTCGTAATTGTCTATAGCGTATTGTTACGTACTCCTACGATAATGTATAATATGTGGCTGTTGTCTAGATGTAGGTTCAATATTCCAGGAGTTATCTGTTTGAAATTTTCTTGATATTTCTTATTAGTTAAGATGAACACTTTTAATTATCAGATTTGAGGAAAAACACCAATTTCACAGTTCAATAATAATGTTGTTTTACTTTGAACACATTTGAAATACAACATTGAAAATATCAGAAGTCCCAAAAGTTACTATAAACCCTTTATAATAATAACGTTCATACAAATACAATATTTCTTGACTAAAACTGTAGTATCATAGCCTACATCTTAAAGAAAGGAAACATCCTTATATAAGTTCACTCTGTCCATCCCACCAGAACTGCTGATTGGCTACAGCCCAACCGATCGTAATGCATCTTCCCTAGAATTTCAGGGGACAGTTCTATTCTTAAAATACAGATGTTATCTAAATTGTTTTTCGAGAGCTTAAATAGTTTCGCAAGTGACCACCTTTGGCTAGTAAAGTCTTGTTTATGTCCAAGATATATATGGAGAGTGTGCCATGGTTTACAGGGGGGGGTGTACCATGGTATACAGGTGGAGTGTGCCATGGTGTAAAGGTGGAGTGTACCATGGTATATACAGAGTGAGTGTGCCATGGTGTACAGGTGGAGTGTGTCATGGTATACAGAGTGAGTGTGCCATGGTGTACAGGTGGAGTGTGTCATGGTATACAGAGTGAGTGTGCCATGGTGTAAAGGTGGAGTGTGCCATGGTGTACAGGTGGAGTGTGCCTTGGTGTACAGGTGGAGTGTGCCATGGTGTACAAGTGGAGTGTGTCATGGTATACAAAGTGAGTGTGCCATGGTGTAAAGGTGGAGTGTGCCATGGTGTAAAGGTGGAGTGTGCCATGGTGTACAGGTGGAGTGTGCCATGGTGTACAGGTGGAGTGTGTCATGGTATACAGAGTGTGTGTGCCATGGTGTAAAGGTGGAGTGTGCCATGGTGTACAGGTGGAGTGTGCCATGGTGTAAAGGTGGAGTGTGCCATGGTGTACAGGTGGAGTGTGTCATGGTATACAGAGTGAGTGTTCCATGGTGTAAAGGTGGAGTGTGCCATGGTGTACAGGTGGAGTGTGCCATGGTGTAAAGGTGGAGTGTGCCATGGTGTACAGGTGGAGTGTGTCATGGTATACAGAGTGAGTGTGCCATGGTGTAAAGGTGGAGTGTGCCATGGTGTACAGGTGGAGTGTGTCATGGTATACAGAGTGAGTGTGCCATGGTGTAAAGGTGGAGTGTGCCATGGTGTACAGGTGGAGTGTGCCATGGTGAAAAGGTGGAGTGTGTCATGGTATACAGAGTGAGTGTGCCATGGCGTAAAGGTGGAGTGTGCCATGGTGTAAAGGTGGAGTGTGCCATGGTGTACAGGTGGAGTGTGTCATGGTATACAGAGTGAGTGTGCCATGGTGTAAAGGTGGAGTGTGCCATGGTGTAAAGGTGGAGTGTGCCATGGTGTAAAGGTGGAGTGTGTCATGGTATACAGAGTGAGTGTGCCATGGTGTACAGGTGGAGTGTGTCATGGTATACA
Organism: Anisus vortex; assembly: GCA_949126835.1. NCBI lineage: Eukaryota > Metazoa > Mollusca > Gastropoda > Planorbidae > Anisus > Anisus vortex. The sequence goes on along the minus strand of OX421496.1, from coordinate 30,805,545 downwards.
GGTGGAGTGTGCCATGGTATACAGGTGGAGTGTGTCATGGTATACAGGTGGAGTGTGTCATGGTATACAGGTGGAGTGTGCCATGGTGTACAGGTGGAGTGTGTCATGGTGTACAGGTGGAGTGTGTCATGGTATACAGGTGGAGTGTGTCATGGTATACAGGTGGAGTGTGTCATGGTATACAGGTGGAGTGTGTCATGGTATACAGGTGGAGTGTACCATGGTGTACAGGTGGAGTGTGTCATGGTGTACAGGTGGAGTGTGTCATGGTATACAGGTGGAGTGTGTCATGGTATACAGAGCGTGTGTGTCATGGTATACAGGTGGAGTGTGCCATGGTGTACAGGTGGAGTGTGTCATGGTGTACAGGTGGAGTGTGTCATGGTATACAGGTGGAGTGTGTCATTGTATACAGGTGGAGTGTGTCATGGTATACAGAGTGTGTGTGCCATGGTGTAAAGGTGGAGTGTGTCATGGTGTACAGGTGGAGTGTGTCATGGTATACAGGTGGAGTGTGTCATGGTATAATATACAGAGTGAGTGTGCCATGGTGTAAAGGTGGAGTGTGCCATGGTATACAGGTGGAGTGTGTCATGGTATACAGGTGGAGTGTGTCATGGTATACAGGTGGAGTGTGTCATGGTATACAGAGTGTGTGTGCCATGGTGTAAAGGTGGAGTGTGTCATGGTGTACAGGTGGAGTGTGTCATGGTATACAGGTGGAGTGTGTCATGGTATAATATACAGAGTGAGTGTGCCATGGTGTAAAGGTGGAGTGTGCCATGGTGTAAAGGTGGAGTGTGTCATGGTGTACAGGTGGAGTGTGTCATGGTATACAGGTGGAGTGTGTCATGGTATAATATACAGAGTGAGTGTGCCATGGTGTAAAGGTGGAGTGTGCCATGGTATACAGGTGGAGTGTGCCATGTTGTAAAGGTGGAGTTTGTCAAGGTATAATATACAGAGTGAGTGTGCCATGGTGTACAGGTGGAGTGTGTCATGGTATATACAGAGTGAGTGTGCCATGATGTACAGGTGGAGTGTGCCATGGCATGGTATACATGGGAGTGTGTCATGGTATACATGGGTGTGTGTGTGTGTGCTATGGTATATAAAGGGAGAATGTCATGCTATAAAGGGGGAATAAGAAATAGATAAAGACAGCCAAAAATAGATAGAATATAGATAGATATTAATTAGATCGATAGATAGACAGAAAGACTGACAGACAGATATTTAAAAAATATATATTTTTTATGTAAATTTAACGAAATAAACAACAGAGCTTTCATAAATCTTTTTTTTTTGTAGGATGTTTTATATTTTAAAAACGCTAAGAGTTAATTTAAAACAAAATGTAATTAGTCTAATATTGTCGAAGGAAGTAAAAAATTCGACAGACTTGGGTATACAAAGGTCTAAATGTCATGACATAATTCATGAGTCATGTAACCATAAAGAAAGTCCCTAATTTTTGGTAAGGGGACCTCCCCCTCTATGTGATTCATCTCAAATTAAGACCAAGACGCATTCAGCACCGTTTGTGTCACATTACCAGATGGCCTTCACATTACTCTAGGCCGCGACCTCATTTACGAGTCTATTAATAGAAACTTTGACAGTGTGAGTCACGCTCTTAGCACGTGCATCAGAGACAAGGAGAGGCAGAGAGAGAAATAGTTCGGAAAAGAGCAAAGAGAGAGAAGGAGGGAGACGATAGCGAGGAAATGAGAGAGGAAGAGAGAGAAGGAGGGAGACGAGAGTGAGGAAATGAGAGAGGAAGAGAGAGATCGCTTCACTTCACTGATCACGAGCAGCAGACCGTGAAATTCCCCCCTTCCCTGCTTATTTTCTAATCCTAGCGCGACTTTTCTAGCCAAGCTATCTGAGGAGCAGGCGAAGTATTGAACGGTCCTTCTTTTCCTGGGACCGACACTTCCATTGATGACTCATCTTGGCCTTCTGTTAGTAGGCCATAACACGTTGAACATCAGTAAACATTACAGTAGTAACACGGTCTGCTTTTTTAATATTTTTTTTTATAAAGCCTAACAGAAACAATAACTTAATTCCACGAATTCTGTCTATATACACACACAAATATTTATTTTTTTCAATCTTGTAAATTAGTTACCAATATTTCTTTGACTTCTTTTGAGAGAAATGTGCTGGCATTAAATTCGCACACATGTAAAGTAACTACTGGTATTTATACAATTTAGAATCTATGTGTGTATGAAAATAAATACATGTATGCGTCATAAACGTATAAGACTTAATTTATTAGAATTTAGATTATACCTTTCAACAAGCTGAAGTGCATCAATAATCAATAATAACTTATGGGTCATTGAAGAATCTTAGTAAAATATTCGTTTTCTGGTCCATATAGCTCATAGCTCACCCATTTTCATAAACCACGACATTCAAGGGGATTGTGTGGCCGGTAGAGATATCTCACTAGAAAGGGCGATTTTTTAAAATCTGTTCAAATATATAGAAAAAAGATACATTCATGTCGATGTTCCATAATGACTTTGATGTTTTATGTGTCTCGTTTCCTGTGGGGGCAAAAAGACAAATGAGAACTGTTCCTTGGCCCACAGGTGGGACCGGAACATCAATAAAACGGAAGTGACCTAAGTAGAATAGGACGGATGAAGTCCTTACCCCAGAGAGTCGCCATCAGGTGCATTGTGTTCTATCATTTTCACTACAGGAAGATTGGTGAACAACGATAAACAGACATTGAAGCTCGAGTGTTAAGACTGGTGATAAATAGCTTACCAGCTTCAATTATCTTGGGGGGGGGGGGGGGGGGGGGATAGCAGCCAGCACACTCTGCTCCACCTTTACTGTATACAGTATATGATGGGTAGCAATCATACTCGAGGGTAGCAATCATAATCGAGGGACGCAATTGGATCCGAAAATTAAATTTAAAATAAACGACCTTATCGTAGTGTGACGCCGGTCCTGCGGTTAGTTCACCGGACTGTCAACCGACACGTCGCGGGTTCTATCCCTGCCGTCGACGGATCCCTGTCGCCCTGCTGGAGTTTTGGGCCTAGTGGACGTAATAATCTTTTAAAGCGCACTGAGCAGGATAAAATAGCATGGATAGAAGCGCTACATAAAAAAACATCTTTATTATTTAAATCCAAGACCATCAAAGTGATAATGTAACATCTATGTCCCTTTCACCGCGACCCCTATTGGTTTAAAAATTGTCAATAGAAGATTAGAAAAAGTGAAAATGAACATTCCAATATTGGATCCGACATTCCTGACCCCCTACCCCCCCCCCCCCCAGCCACACCATACCCCCTTAACCTTAAATGGAAGCCAGAGTCTATTTTGTTGTCTGGAACACAATAAAGTATAAATACTATTCAGTGTTCGCCTGAAATTTTCTTCCTTCATTTTTGATTTTAAAAAACTGTCACTTTTTGTTTTGTTTTCGGTTAGGTTTTCATATATTCTTGGCCATTTTTATTTCCTCGTAGAATCGCAAATGCCATTCTTTAACCTTTCCGGGACCAGATTTGTACAACTTTTTCTTTTATAAAAACCAATTTTAACAGCCTCTACGTAATGATTTATCTCTATACATTAATTTGTACTTTTGACGATAATGGTTACAAGAAATATCTTGTGAATGTTTTAGTAACAGCTGTGATGGCGGCAGACTTTCATTTTGGAAAAGGGGATTCCACCCTCAAGTCAATTATCTGTATTTCACGTTTTGTGTGTGTTTGTGTGTGTGTGTGAGTTAAACTAATGTAAACAGCTGAGGCGTTGGATTAGTATTTGGTACATAAGTCTAACTCTAGATTTACCTTTTGGTTGTAGAGTAAACAGTGAACACTAATGACTTGAACAAGCAAAACATATTGTTACAAAACAACACAGGAAAGTAAGGGGAAAAGTTACATAAGACATTAATTGTATTCTATTGATATTCTTGCAATATTGTAGATATTTTATATTAATATTTTATTAATATTCTATACATTTTCTATTTATACTCTGTTGATATTTTTATGTATGCTCCATGTATATATATTTTTTAAAAATGTTCTATCATTCAATATTCTATTGAATTTCTAACAAAGATTATAACAGTTTGCACTCAAATTAAAAAAACATAATAAGTACCATTGAAAATAATAATAATATTAGAGCTATAAATAAATTACAACGAATTAGTGGTTTGAAATTGGTATGTACACGCCTCTTATAACAATACATTTAACCTCCCAACAGCAACTCAGGGTCAATAATATATGTCTTATAATGATAATAATAACTGTATTTTAGTCAGTGTTGTTGTATTTATGACTGTATTGCCAATTTATGTTGATAAGTTTATCCAATAAAAGTCTGCAAACACGTATGCCATACATGACTATTAAAGGCTCAGGTGTTCTATATACGTTCGCTCACTAACCAGATATAACATTTTGTTTTTAACTCACACGGATAGATGTTGTTTGCAAAACAATTCATCTTCTAAATAAGTCTATAAATAGCTCTCAGAGTGGGAACAAACCACGTTTCTACAATAGAAAGATCAATTCATCAATGTGCATTCACGCTAAAATGAGTGTATTTCCGATGTCAACAAACAAAAAAACTATATTACCGCCTCCACAATCAATGGTAATGTAAAACTAAAATGGAAGTTTCTGGCCAGCTCGATGTAGCTTTGTAGTTGAAGGGATTTGGGTCAGATCGATAGGAGATTAGAGAGATCGATAGTCATTTTGAAAAAATGTTAATTTAAAAAAATGGGTGAAAGATACAATTTAATAATAATTTTGTTTAATACAAAATATTGATACAAATATTTCTATGGCGATTCATTTTGTTTTTTAAATATATAATTTGATTGGCTTGTTCAAACAGTTAAATAAAAGTTAACTGAACAAGCAACAGAACATTTGGTATACACTGAAGTTATCGTTTAAAGCATGCGTCAGCAACCTACGGCACGCGTGCCATACTTGGCAAGCAAAGCGGTATTCAATGGCACGCGGAAGACATTAAGAAAGTCAATTCAAGTTTTTTACAAGAAATTGAGTGCCAGAGCAGGGTGACTTTTATGATGTCGGCACGTTGAATGAATTAGAAAACATACTTTGGCACACTATTATGAAAAGTTTGTCGCCCCTTAAAGTGTGGCATCAGTGCAGTACATCTACACTGGTTAATTAAACACATACACTTACAATAAAGCAGTACATCTACACTGGTTAATTAAACACATACACTTATAATAAAGCAGTACATCTACACTGGTTAATTAAACACATACACTTACAATAAAGCAGTACATCTACACTGGTTAATTAAACACATACACTTATAATAAAGTAGTACATCTACACTGGTTAATTAAAAACATATATTTATAATAAAGCAGTACATCTAGACTAGTTAATTAAACACATACACGTTCAGAACGCTTTATGAAATAACACATGGAATTAGAGTTTGGTCATGAACATAAAACAAAAAAAAAGCCACAACATTTCTAGATTCAGTTCTAGACTTTCACCTGCAAAACAACGAGACACATTGATTATATATAATATCACCGTAGTATTTTGTTGATTATTGTTGGGTGTCGTGGAAGAGATTTCTACTTCCCTACCAGTATTGGTCCAGTATTGGCCCATATTGTGCCAATGTTGAAATCTTGGCCAAATATTCAGACAGTATAAAGCTAATTATTGCCTCATTGGGAAAAAAAGCAATCATTGCGTCATTCACGTCTGAATATTCTAAAGATGTAATGTCAATCGTTAACAAGATCAATATGTTACTTTTCTATATCTCCATACAAGTTTTAATTCATATATATGGCAATGAGACAAATGCTTTAAAACCCAGCCTTATTATATTTTACTATACATATAAAATAATGTGCACAGACACTCTTGGATTTAGTACGTGTAGCCCTGTGGCATTTGATGAATGGACAATTTATCAAAACATTCCTGTTATATATTATATGCAATATTACTACAGACCCCTAACATAAAAAGGGGATTTCAGCTATTGTTCGGTGAAAACTGACAAAGAAGCGGTTGTTGAGTTGTTGCAACACCTTGCAGGAGAAAACCAATAAGAGTTATATGTGTTGATCTGTATAGCCAAAGCTGTCAATCAAGGCTAGTCAATGACCTTATTGGAAACACCAGCACAATGCAGTAAGTGTTTGTAAGGCAGCACAGCACTATATGCGGTCTCACACTGGCTGGAATATATACACCTGTAAATAATTAAAGGTTGCAAAAAGTTCATGCTTCTCACATTTCATTGCCAATAATCCCTGAAAGGGAGGAAGTTAGATAGTTATCAGGTATACACACAGCTGACATTTCGTGCTACTAGTAAGCTTTTATACGTCCATAAAAATCTATATCAAAATCAATGTATTTCGATCTAATTGTATGCGTGTAAACATACACAGCTGTCTACTTGTGTTAGCAAAGATAGAGAAAGAAAGAGAGAATGAAAGAAAGATGGAAAAAGAGGGAAATAGTGAAGAAGAGATACAGAGAAAGAATTTATTGTGTTGTGAAACACAGGGCATTGTGCAAGAAACAGGGTCTATAAGCAAGTGGGGGTGGGGTAATTTGTAAAAAAAAAAAGAAGAAAAGAACGCTATCTAAAACCAAGGGAATCCCACATATAATGAAACCATTCTTCCATTTATTAATGATATAGTGAGCGACAAAAATAATGGATTAACAAATGTTTTACTTAATGTAAACTGAGTTTATGTAGTAAATAACAAATTTGAATGTAAATTAGTCAGAAGAATAATGTATCATAAATATATTTTTTTTTACACTGAGAATTCAATGCATATAGAATTTGTTTTAGGCCTACATGTACATTACCCGCAGAGTATTATTTTATAGAATAGTTGAAAAAGGTACGTTGTTATATGTGCGTTGTGTCTGTGTGTCATTATAAGAAGACGCATGCATGATAACAGGCTTAGAGACTATTCTGGTGTTGTCTGATGGGCGCGAGTGACGAGTGTCTGATGACAGCCATTCTTTACACTTCATTAGCACCGTCGGCAATTGAACGACTTGGTGAAGCAAGGCGGTAAGCTTCCAAACAGAATCATTCATCGCCTAGTCAACCGTTACTTGACATCAAATGAGTTTCTGGACATTTCCATTTGCTGCAGAGAATACTTATTGTCCTTATCACCGGCAAGGGCTTATTCTTACATTGTGTATATTAGATTAACTACAATTTGGATAACGCAAGATTCCTTCCAAATATAAATGTGGCGCACCTAACAAGTGCAACATCATAAACAAAAAAACAAAACAACAACAGTAAATTTGAAAACATTTTAGGAAAGAATGTTAAAAAGCAATAAATTCTAACTTGAAAATAGAGCACACAATATATTAAAACTTTAAAGAAAGACATTTTAATAAAACATTTTCTAACTCGTAAAGCAGGTTCAATTAAATGAGATTCTGGTCTTTCCCAAAGGCATTAAAGAAATAAAATGGGTTAACTGGACTAATCAGGAAAACTAAAAACTTTAACCAAAAAAATCGTTAAAAATCCAACGGAAATTCTAAACTCAAACCACGGATTTTCGGCCAACTGGGTATCAATCTTCTGTATAGAAGGACATTTATTTTTGTAACACGTGAGATATGGTACACCCACAAAGAACTAGAAGTTTACAAAAACAATAGAGTTGTGAGATTGAGTGCCAGTGCTCTTTGAGAAGATATCGTATCATTGATGCAAATTTCAATTTGTTAAAATGTTACACTAAATGTATAGGCATCAATTGCCAGTCAATTAAGGTAAAATTAGGTACAGTAAAACTCAGACTGAGATGCTAGTCAGGCTATAAGCCCCACAAAGCAGGTGAACGTTTTAATTTGCCCACACGATATTAATAAGCCCACAAGAAATGAAACTGCGGACGGTATGTCGCAATTATCCAATCCTTTCAATGTCGTAAAACACGTTTAACGCTCGGAAACGAATGCAATTATAGAAGGACATCATGCCCAAATGTCCGCGTCTGGCAGAGTCAAATTAAAGGTAATTGCTATGAAGCCATAAAATAATATATAGGTAGTAGCTATATTAATAATTAAAAAGTCGAAATAAAACCCATTTTTGGATATTAAGAAAACCTATATCGGAAGTAGATATAGTCAAGTGACTGTCCATGCGGTCGGCAGTCTTTCTCATAACTCACAAGGAACGCAGGCATTATTTTAGACTCAGGAAAAATAAATAAAATTGTGTATTATGTTGATACTATAAAGCTATATTTGTTCATTGGATGTGAAGTGTCAACTGTTAATGAATTGTTATTAAATAATATGCTGCAATAAGTCGTTCTTTTATTATTTACAAGTTTGGAAGTTATATTGTGGTGATGTCGTCCATTTTGATGTTCAAGTCAATCAAATAATTCAGCTACTGCAACTCAAATACTCTGAGAAGACTGGTGGTAATGTTTGATAGTCCAATAGTAATAATAGGACATCAACAGGTTTGGTGGCAGCTAACGGAGAGAGAAGCTGAAGGATATAATATTATGTTCAAATTCGAAACTTTTTGAACTTTTTGAAGACGTACTACAAACCACATGGAAAATTATGTGAGTACCAGTTTTTGAATAAAACTGAAGCCTGAGTCAATTATTTCAAATACATATACTATTTATATGATTGAGCACTATAATAGCTCTAAGAAAATATAACATTTGTACACCGATGACAAATATTTCATCATTGGAAAATTCGATACAAAAAATCGAAAAAAAGTGACTATACGCAGATCATTATTTAATATTTGCAACCGGAAAAAGTTTCGTTCCCACATGTTATCAACAAGGAACCTAAACTATATACATATGTTCAAGTCCGATGTTCAAATCCGATGTGACACAACCATGTGTTGAATTTTATGTAGCCTATGTTCAAATCCGATGTGACACAACCATGTGTTGAATTTTATGTAGCCTATGTTCAAATCCGATGTGACACGACCAGGTGTTGAAATCTGATGTGTTGAAGTCCGATGTGCTTATCGGAAGATAAATAAATAACTTTAAATAACTTTAAATATAATTAATATTTAATCTGTATACCAAAGACTTTGACATTAATTTTAATTAATGGTATACATTTTTTTTCTTGTGTTCATTCTAAAATTGGATTATACCATACTGAAGTGGAAACTTGAAGCAACTCAACTTGATACAGTGTGAACATTCATTGGATTATTAAATAATTAATTATGTTTCTTCTGGATTTCTACTCTGGATTTACATTGCAGTAATTTCATACAGTGAATGTGTTTTCATTTGGATTATTAAGTAATCTTTAATTTAATCATATTTTTTACATTCATTAGTATGAATTATATATATATATATGTATTATTTATGTATAAAGCGGGCTCTGGTTGGCGGGACTTTCTAAAATAAATCTCTTGTCTATTCTTATTCTGTCTATCATCTATTTCTATTTCTTAAAAGAGATTGATTAGAAATGATTCTTTGTTAGGGTTATTTCTGTTAGTTGCCTTGACTTTGTTTGTTATTGTTAAGAATTATTAAAGTAAAATTACTATAGTCTTGTCAATGTTATACATGTCGTTATTCTTTGTCAGAAATTCCTCTATCATTTGTGGTCCAAGCAGCATTAGTGTATTGTGATTGTGTTTTTTTTCTATTGTTACTTGATATAATTTTTTTTGTTGTGTATTTTTTGAGATATCATTAATATGCATTGGTTAGTTTTTGCTCTCTGAGTATAATGGTCTATGGTAAGAACATTAACAATAATAAGTTCACCTAGATAATAATAATATGAATATTCAGATTCATAACTATATAATTTAAGTAGTGCCCAATTACATGTAACTACAATTAACAAAATAATAATTGATATCTAATACATGTAACTACAAATGTACAAAATATTCACAATATAACAGGTAAAATAACCTAAATAAAAATAATATTGTGCTTTGCAGTGCTACTGTAATAATATTATCTAGAATTTACATTGCTATTAATTATAGTAAAATTATTGTGTATTGGCATTAATGAAAATGTACTTCCAGTAATCACTATGAAAATGTACTTCCAATACTGATAATAATTACATCCATTTCAATTGCTCATAACATTAATAACATTAATCTAATTGTTATATGCCATCCTCAATAAGAATAATAATATTATCTATGTGCTACCATTGGTAATAATAAGATTGTACATTGCTTTGCGGAAAATAATTGTGCAACCTATATAGTAATAATAAGTCACAATAGTAAAAAGTGACTTGCACTTGCTTTAAACTCTACTATAAAATTGCTAATAATAATAAAATAAACAAGCCATAATAGAAAATGTGTCTTGGCTTAGCATACTTGTTGACATTCTAGCATTTTGCATTCTGAATTATAAACATTTTACTACAGCATAGGATTAAAAAAAAAAAGTTGCTGTGATATTATATGACTGCTCATTCTGTATTTAATAAATATTGTCATTCAGTAATATAAAAATGCTCAGTAATATAAAAAATGCTCAGTAATATAAAAATGCTCATTCAATAATTAATAAATATTGCCATCCAGTATAGGAATAAAACATTGCTGTACTATAAAATAGTGCATTATAATAATTGTACTGTACTATAATATAATAAATCTTGACATTCATAATAAATAATAATGGAGTCAAAGGTTCAATTACTCTATGATGAGGCTGAATTGTTGGCAAAAAAATATGGTATTACTGATAAGAAAGAATATCAGGAATTTGTTGAAAATAAAGTTAAACAATTGAAAAAAGAATTAGCAGATAAGGAAAGAGATGAACGAGCAGAATTAAGAGCTCATGAAATTAAACAAAAAGAACTTGATAATGAAATTAAACAAAAACAACTAGAACTAGAAATGAATAAAGAAAAAGAATTGAAAGAACTCGAAATGAATAAAGAAAAAGAATTGAAAGAACTAGAAATGAATAAAGAAAAAGAGTTAAGAGAAACTCAGTTGAAAGAAACTCAACTAAAATTAGCTCATGAATTGGAGTTGGCTAAATTACAAAATACTAAAGTTGAGCAAACAAATAATGAAAAATCAAAACATGGTGTTAGATTCAAAATGCCTCCTTTTGATGGAAAAGAGAAAATTGTTGATTTTCTAAATTTATTTGAAGCAACATGTAAAGGATATGGGATTCCCATTTCAGAATATTACATTCACCTTATCCCACAATTGAAAGATAAGGGTAGGGAAGCACTATCACATATTGATAAAGAAATAACTGATTATGCCATTATCAAAGAACAGTTAATAAAATTCTTTATCCACTCTGAGGATTATTACAGACAAAAGTTTCATAACTTTATCTTAACAGACAAGATAGAACCGAGAGCTTTTGTGTCTGAAGTGAAAACATTTTTACTTACCTGGTTAGACTTAGTAAAAATAGATACCAAAAATCCTAATGAGATTATAGAAATCATGGTTGTTGATAAAGTATTAGAACAAGCTTCTAAACCATTGTTTACTCACATTATGGAAAGAAAAGTTAAGACAGTTGAGAGTTTGATAGATGCAATCTCAAATTTTAAGGATAGTCATCCTAATGTAGAACTGACTAAACAAAATCAAACAGTAAATACAATTCAACATAGAAGAAGGAGCTATTCACCTCCTAGGTCTAGACATAATCAATTTGGCAATAGAAAAAAATTTGGTAATCAACCAAAATCTAATAATTATAGATGTATTTTTTGCAATGGTACAAACCATTCATCAGAATATTGTTACAGAAATAACAATGCAAGAGGTAGAAATTTCAATCCAAACTTCAATAGATCAAATGTTGATCATAAAGGTTTTTCAAATCAAAATTTTTCTAATTTTGATAATAGAAACTTTCCAAATCAGAATTTTTCAAATTTTGGAAACAGAAATATGCCAAATCAGAATTTTTCCAATAACAATGTGCCAAATCAACATGTTGGAAGACAAGATTTTCCTAATACTCAAAACAGACCTCAATCAAATTTCCAAAATAGAAGAAATAGAGGAAAACTTAACAATTCCACATCTCAATCTAATAATGTCATATTTGAAAACAGGGGTCAGTTAATACTTTTTCCGGCTTATGTGGAAGGAAAGACCACTTACTGTCTAAGAGACACCGGAAGTAGTATAATATGCATAGATGAAAGTATCATTCCAAATCAAAAACCCACCAATATAATAAGAGTGGATACAATAAAACTTGGAAATGGTTCCACTGTAAATTGTCCTGTCACTATAATAGACATTGATTGTCCTTGGCTCACTGGAAAAGCAGAGGCAGCCATAATGAAAAACTGTGTTGCACCTTTAATTATTGGTAATTCTTTCAATGTCAAACATGATAATAGTTTTGACATTTTTCAAAAATGGATGAATGAAAAATCCAATGACTTGAATTTGAAACCTGTTCTATTGCAAAATGAGAAGTTAGTAGATTTACCAGAACAAGAATTTTACCCTGCTCTACAAACTTTTAATTTCTTACAAACCATAGGAAAGTCAGAAAATAATATTCTCAATGAGACACCTAATATTGACTTATCCATAAATAATGAAAAGGATAATCCTATTCCCAAATGGAATGGAACAGAAAAACTAGAACAGTATGTAAGCAAATTTGAAAGTCAATGTGAAATAAACAATGTACCAAAAGAATTACATGCTATTTCATTATGTAGACATTTAGGTCATAAACAAATATTCAACATTGCTAAAAATCAAATATCTGATTTTACTAAAATGAAGAGTGAGATATTATCATACATTGATAGTCCTCATAAAAAGGAAACCCAAATGAAAAAAACAGAAAATATCAGTTTAATAAACATGCCTTTTGATGAGCTAACTCTAAAACAAGAACAGAAAGAAGATCCATACATAATTAAAATGGTATCAGAAATTGAAAAAGGTCAGGTTAAAAATAAAAACATTGAAATAATAAATGGAATTCTCTGTAGAAAGGACACTAAATTAGATGTAACTCAAATAGTTATACCTAAAACATTAACTGTCAAAGTAATGCAAATTTCGCATAACAATGCATTGTCAGGTCATTTGAGTAGCAAGAAAACAGTTTGTAAACTTAAAAAGAATTTCTGGTGGCCTAAAATGGAAAAAGATTTGAAAACATTTATTAAAAGCTGTGATACCTGTCTTAGACATAATAAAAAAGATTCTAAACATAAGGCTCCAATACAAATGACAGATACCATAAACAAACCTTTTTACAAGATAGCAGTTGATATAATAGGGCCCATGAAGCAGACTAAAACTACCAAAGCAAAGTTTGCCTTAACCATTATAGACATGGGAAGTAGATGGATAGAGGTAGTTCCATTAAGGGAAATAACTGCAGAAAGGGTCTGTAATGCTCTTTTACCTATCTTTTGTCGTTTCGGTTTTCCAAAGTTTATATTGAGTGACAATGGAACTCAATTCAAATCAAGCCTTACTCAAGCTTTTGCACAAATGTTAAAAATCACTCAAATTTTTAGTTCTATATACCATCCTGAATCAAATGGTATGATAGAAAGGGCTAATCAAACAATAAAACAAATGATAACAAAAGTGTGTGAAGACCATCCATTTGAATGGGATGATTACCTTCCAGCTATTTTGTTTGCTTATAGACAATCGGTTCATGAAAGCACAGGTTTTACACCATTTGAATTAGTGCTTGGCAAAAATCCCAATGGACCATTGGATAATTTCAAATCAGAATTATTAGGACTTAAAGAAAAAAAAATGTCTCCATTTGACTTAGTCAATAAAACTGAAAAACATATGAAAACAGCTTATGAATTTGCTGTACAAAAAAATGAAGAAATCAAATCTAAAACTTTAATCAGAGAAAATATTCATAAGAACATGAGAAAACTAGAAGTTGGTAATAAAGTACTTGTTTATTTGCCAATTGGCAGTGGCAATACTATGGAATGGAAAGGACCTTTTGAAATTATGCATAAGTTATCAGATGTAACTTACAAAGTTAACATTAATAACAAAGAAAAAATTGTTCATTTAAACAATTTAAGAGCTTATGAGGAAAACCAAATAAATGACAGTCAGTCAGATATTGAAAGCAAAATACAAAATAACAATATGATAATTTTTGAAGATAACAATGTTCAGAACATTCCAAACATTGACTATTTTTGTGGTATAACCACACCAGCCAATAATGAAATAGATCAAATACAGTTAGACCATATTAAAAATGAAATGGTTAAAAACAATATTTTGAATTTATTGAATAAATTTAAAACAACAATAACAGAAAAACCAGGATTAACAAATGTCATTGAACATAAAATAGAACTGACTGATCAAAAACAATTTCGATCAAAGGCATATAATATTCCTCAAATGCTTGTTGAAAAGGTAGATAAGGAATTAGATCAACTCATAGAAAGTAAGATAATAGAAAAATCTATGTCTCAGTACTCATCACCCATGGTGATTGTTAGAAAAAAAAATGGTTCTATCAGATTATGTTGTGATTATCGCAAGCTCAATAAAGTAACAAAACTTGATCAAGAGGGTTTGCCCAATATAGAACATATCATTAACACTATGGCCACAGGTAAAATATTTACTACCATAGATTTAACAAGAGGATTTTGGCAAGTGCCTCTTGATGAGAAATCAAAGGATTATACAGCTTTTATTACACATAAAGGCGTATTTAATTGGAACGTCATGCCCTTCGGTTTAGTCAATAGTACTGCTACATTCACTAAACTAATGAGACATATTTTACCTCAAAATAAAAACATAGTTCACTATGTGGATGATATTTGTATTTTCACAAATACTTGGGATGAACACTTAATTCTATTAGAGGAAGTGTTGCAAATATTGAAAGACAATAATTTAACAGTATCTCCTTCAAAATTAAAAATAGGAAAAACTGAGATTGAATTTCTAGGACATAAATTTGAAAATGGCCAAGTAAAACCAACACAGCACTTACATAAGAAAATTCTAGAAATACAAACGCCTAAAACAAAAAAACATGTAAGGGCATTACTTGGATTGTTTAACTATTACAGTAAATTCATTCCAAACTATAGTCAAATAGTTAGACCTATTATAGATCTCACAAAAAAATTTCAACCCAATATTGTAAATTGGACTGACCAATGTGAAACATCATTTAAAATCCTAATAGATGCATTTTCTAAGGAACCAATACTAGAAACAATTCAAAAAGATGATGACATCATTCTAGCTTGTGATGCCTCAAAGTCCGGCTTAGGGGCTTGTATTTACAAAAAGGTCATTGTGGACTCTGAAATAATTTATAAACCTGCCTATTATGTAAGTCGTGCACTGACTAAAAGTGAAAAGAATTTTAGTGTCATAGAATTAGAGGGTTTGTGTATAGTCTATGCTGTACTTAAGTTTCAATACTATTTGTTGGGTCGTCAGTTCACAATTCTCACAGATCATAAACCGCTTGTGAATTTTAATGTCTCTAATGTCAATAACAAAAGAATAAATAAATATGCTTTACTTCTATCAGATTACAAATTTCAGATAAAAAGTATTGTAGGAAAAGATAACCATTTACCTGATGTGCTGTCTAGATTATCCATACACATCACTGATATCCAATAGTTTATCTCAGTATTACTGAAGTTGATTAGACAATACCGAAAGATAGTTGTCTATGACTAATTGTCATATTAACATTAGACATTATTCTTTGTGTCTTTTGTTTATATTTCTGCCTATAAATATGTTTTTTGATTGTTTGTACATATATTAAATGAATTTTTTTTTTTTCTCTATGTATTATTAAATGAATGATTATATGCATTAATTAAGATTAAGATAATTTTTATTCATTATTGTAAACATTTTTCGTATCAAAAATAATAATAAATTATTATTTTTTCTCTGTGGTTGGGGGGTATGCTATGAAGCCATAAAATAATATATAGGTAGTAGCTATATTAATAATTAAAAAGTCGAAATAAAACCCATTTTTGGATATTAAGAAAACCTATATCGGAAGTAGATATAGTCAAGTGACTGTCCATGCGGTCGGCAGTCTTTCTCATAACTCACAAGGAACGCAGGCATTATTTTAGACTCAGGAAAAATAAATAAAATTGTGTATTATGTTGATACTATAAAGCTATATTTGTTCATTGGATGTGAAGTGTCAACTGTTAATGAATTGTTATTAAATAATATGCTGCAATAAGTCGTTCTTTTATTATTTACAAGTTTGGAAGTTATATTGTGGTGATGTCGTCCATTTTGATGTTCAAGTCAATCAAATAATTCAGCTACTGCAACTCAAATACTCTGAGAAGACTGGTGGTAATGTTTGATAGTCCAATAGTAATAATAGGACATCAACAGTAATCAATGGACATTGACTAGTGGCACATCCGATGGTTGGGAAACTTTGATTTGGCTCGCATATAGGGTTATATTTCTACCATAGGCATATTTCGTTATTGTTAAACTATTAAATTGTGATAACTCAGTTTTCTTCCATGCCAATGAAACTTTTAGAAATATTGGAAATTCTAACTTTAAGTAGTTCTTCCGCTTCGATTTATGAATTTTTGTTACAAAAGTCAAGATGTCTACATTATGATTAATCCTACTAATTCTATTGCTAATTAAGTTAAACTATGTTTCATTTAATTTGAGAAAGAAATGAACATTTAAGAGTCTATATTCTTATGCCTTTGGAAATTCGCCAAGATGGTCTCAAGTTTTAAAGCCATCAATTATACAACTATTTTTTTTTATATTAGTTAAATTTGTTTTTCTTCATTGTAAGAATCTAGGCAAGTCTCATGACGTCTTAGCAATATAAAAAATGGATGGGTCATTGGGTAAACAAGATTGCTTAATGCCATCTTTCACAATCTGAAAGAAATTAATTGGATGTCAGCCAATATGTGGAACATTAGCAAACTAGTTAACTTAAAAAAACAACGTGTTAATGGCATTGTAAAGAAAAAAATTTACATTAGATTTTTAAAATCATAAACAAACAGGTAATTTATAAAAGGATCAACATTTTGAGCAAGTCATGAAATCTGTCAGGGTTTTTATTTGTTTAGTTATACTATAGTTTGTTGTTGTTAACATCGACCAAAAGCTAGAGTTGATTTTTCACTTAGTGCTTCGTGTCAGACTTGAATAAGATGTAATTTACTGATTGTGTGTGTGTGTTAAATGGATATATTAGGATTAACAATGGATGCCTGTTCCGAGACAGACTATTTCGGTTGATAGCATCACTCTGTGTGTAGTACAATGTATCGACTGTTGTTTGATGATGATCTCGTTTTACTTCTTTTAGCCAACAGGCGAGATTTTATAGATATTTCAAATCTGATCAAACTCAGTTGAAAACATCTGCTGGCTAGTGAAAATCTACATTTTAAAGATGTTAAGCTTACGAAACCTGATGTAATTAATAGGCCTATGTCGGTGCTCTAAAACATATCTAACTTTTGAGTTTTGTACAAAACGTTGAGAGTAAAAAGAGTGATAAAACAATTAGAACATAGGTTCTCAACGGGGGCGATATCGCCCCCCGGGGAGCGGTGAGAAACTTTAGGGGGGCGCTGACATTCCCGGGAGCGATTGGGGGGGGGGGGGGGGAGGTAAAGGGCAAGTGGGGCGGTACAAACGTACCTGATATATTTTAACACCTCAGCTATTTGAATCGATTAGTTTTTTCGAGAATGAAATGTGATGTAAACGCAAGTGCTGCTAAATATCTGATACCCTCCAACAGTATGCCTACATATTATTATATTAATAAGAAAGAGGAATCGCAGTGACTTTTTGATGAAGTAGGGGTATGTATTTGGCAAATATAGTGTGCGACCGGCTGGTCCTGTGATTGGTTCACCGGACTATCAACCCTGCTGACAGATCACTGTCGGCTAACATCTGCTAATTTAATGATTTTTTGATCTCAGTTTTACCGAGATATCCTCTTTTTTTTTTCAAATTTGTTTATTCAAGATTTTACATGTACAATCTCATATATTTTACAATGAAGAAAAGAGGATAGAAGAACAGTACATACACATATAAGAGGATAGAAGACAAAATAATTTGCGAGACAAAAAGTTTTCTAACTTTAAATTTAAATTCATTCATTCTTCTTTTTTTTACATTCATGCTTAGCATCCATACATATTTAAATTAAATTAAACATATATTAAACATAAACATCCATTATTAACTGTAAGATATTTAAAACAACGTAATATGGAGGCTGGCTGGTTAGCAAAGTCGACAGCGAGCTCGACTCCCAAGCGCCGCATCAGGGGTTCGACCCTGCATCAGGGGCTCGACCCTCGGTGCAGGCAACCATAAATCCACCGCCGACTTGGAGAGGAGTTGGGCGCCGCCAAGTCTACCAAGCCCAAGAGAGGACTAATGGACACCCGGTGTACATTAGCTCCCCCCAACGACCGCCAAGGTTAAGGGACAAGAAGAAGAAGAAGAAGAATATGGAGAAAAATAAAACAAATTGTGGTAGAAATTATGTACATTTCATTTCAATTGTTCTATCCCTTGGGATATATATCTTAATTTCAACCAACAAGCGCGATCTTAAAGGTATATATAAAAAACAAAGAAAGGGTCACATATGACAAAGGAAAGTGAAACACCCATAGAAGACGGGTGACGAAAGGTGTCATTCACAGGTAATCCCACAATCGGGACTTCCACAAGTGAGAAAAAAATATGTACAATTCTCTAAAAAGAGTAGAAAAATCCCTAGTTGTCTTAAGGTTTCAAATAGCGTTTAGCCGTTCCCCCGTCGGCTTGAACTATTGAACGAGAGATATGGAAAGAAATACAATCTGTTTGTTAGTGACATAAAGTTTGGAAGGCCCTCCCACCCCCCTAAGTCAGCGTCGCTGGATGACTGGTCTGCACCAGTTAAAACCCTGGCGAATGTGACAAAAGAGGGCCGGTATTTATATATCGGCCCTTCTTCTTTTACTATTCATTGATGTCACTCTGGTAAATGTAATTTGAAGACAAAAGATTAATATTAGACGTAAGTTTCCTGTATTAGATAGGTGACGAAGAAAAAATTAGAAAAGAAAGGTAGGGAATAACGGGAGGAAAACAGTAATAAAAGGGGGGGGGGGGGGCTAAGTAAGTGAAGACGGACCCAGAAAAGGCCAAGTCTCTCTCCTCGTTACTATATGTGCAGTAAGCCATGAAGTTAAAATAACGTCTTCTAAACCATTCAACAAAATTAAGAAAATAAACCCGAAAACTTATTTAAAAATACTATTTACATAGTGGTGCGTAAAAAAAGAAAAAAAAAACACACGACACACAAACAAACACAACACAAGATTTCACATTCACTGAAAGGGACATCGCTCCAGAAATGAATACAAAAATTACACCGGAAATGAAAGTAAAAATGTGCCCTTGATGAATAATTAATAACATTAAATGTACAATACAAGTCAAGGGCATCTCCATATTTAAAATAACGCATTTAATAACATAAGCATGTCCACAAATCTACCACTTAAACAAATGAACCAATTAATAAAATACATTAAGATCTCATCTATGAACTACATTAAGATCTCATCTATGAACTACATTAAGATCTCATCTATCAAATACATTAAGATCTCATCTATGAAATACATTAAGATCTTATCTATGAACTACATTAAGATCTCATCCATGAACTACATTAGGATCTCATTTATGAAATACATTAGGATCTCATCTATGAACTACATTAAGATCTCATCTATGAACTACATTAGGATCTCATTTATGAAATACATTAGGATCTCATCTATGAACTACATTAAGATCTCATCTATGAACTACATTAAGATCTCATCTATGAACTACATTAAGATCTCATCTATGAACTACATTAAGATCTCATCTATGAACTACATTAAGATCTCATCTATGAACTACATTAGGATCTCGCCTATGAAATACATTAAGATCTCATTTATGAAATACATTAAGATCTCATCTATGAACTACATTAGGATCTCATCTATGAAATACATTAAGATCTCATCTATGAAATAGATTAAGATCTCATCTATGAACTACATTAAGATCTCATCCATGAACTACATTAGGATCTCATTTATGAAATACATTAAGATCTCATCTATGAACTACATTAAGATCTCATCCATGAACTACATTAGGATCTCATTTATGAAATACATTAGGATCTCATCTATGAACTACATTAAGATCTCATCTATGAACTACATTAAGATCTCATCCATGAACTACATTAGGATCTCATTTATGAATACATTAGGATCTCATCTATGAACTACATTAAGATCTCATCTATGAACTACATTAAGATCTCATCTATGAACTACATTAGGATCTCATCTATGAACTACATTAGGATCTCATCTATGAAATACATTAAGATCTCATCTATGAACTACATTAGGATCTCATCTATGAAATACATTAAGATCTCATCTATGAACTACATTAAGATCTCATTTATGAACTACATTAAGATCTCATCTATGAACTACATTAAGATCTCATCTATGAACTACATTAAGATCTCATCTATGAACTACATTAGGATCTCATCTATGAACTACATTAAGATCTCATCTATGAACTACATTAGGATCTCATCTATGAACTACATTATAATACATAAAACATTTATAAAAACAAAACATTAAATAAAATTACAGAGTGGGCGGTTGATGCTTATCTAAATGTGCTTCAAGTTTTTGTCTGAATATGTCTTCTATGATGTGATATCCTCAATGTGTTTTAAACTATAATGGAGATAACGGTAATAATGTTAAGTGGTATAGATACGTAGTAATCATACAAACTGGGTAGTTATTGTAATGCTTGAAAATATACATATAAATTCTTTAGTCATATAATATTTATATAATTTTCAAATACTTTTTACACTTTGATCATTTCAAAGTTATAAATTGTAAGCCATTTATTTTTTATAAAAGGAAAACTAAACAAAAATTTTACCTAAAGTAAAACGGGCTAATTATCTCCCTTTAACTAAAAAATGTTTCCATATTTGATTCAATAGTGATGCCAAACAAGTTCTGTTTTGTAATATAACAAATATTACTGATTATTAGACCTACAGCTTTTGCAACCAAAATGGAAACGAAAATAGACAATTTGCTAGCAACACACCAGGCAAACGATTCGCATTAATATTGATTTATTTAAACCTTTTGTTAAGGCAATTTTTTGATCTATTTATTCTTACAATATGTTTCCTTTTCAGTATTTTTAAGGATAATTAATCACACTAAAAGTCTAGTCGGCTAAAAAAATTGCGAAACTATAGTCCAGACGGGCGGAAGGGGGGTGTGGGGGCTAAAAAAAAGTTCGGGGGGGGGGGGGGGGGGGAGGCGGTGAGCGGAAAAAATTGTAAAAGGGGGCGGTGAGCCGAAAAAGGTTGAGAACCTATGAATTAGAACATCGATATTCGATTCAATTACATGGTAGCAAAGCATGATCTGTAATACAGACAAGAGATACCAACAAGTAAAATAAAATATCCCCTAAAAACAGTTTTTCGCACAAATTCTTTATATGCACAGCCTTCCAGAGATTTAGCCAACCACAAAGAAAGAAAGAAATATTAGAGCAGTGAATACAAAGTATAAAGGATTTTAAAATGTGGACAAATATGTCGGTCAGATGCGTTGAAAAAGGATTTTAAAAGTAATCCCCCCCCCACCCCGCCCGTAAAAAAAAATGAGTTAGGAGGTAGACGGGCCTGAACATTTTAAAAATATGTGTTATTATTGGCAACACGTGTATTGCTAAGTTTCAGTTCGATAGGAGGGTGGAAAATGGGTTCATTAGCTTTCCGAAGAATGGTCGGTCGGCACAAAGCTTTTCCATGTTAATATAAAGGATTTAATACTTTCCTTTAAAGTTTTGTTTTCGAAAACTGAAGAAGTCAGGGTGCCATGACATTATACTGCTTACAGATTTTATGGCTATCGTTAAACTCCAGATTTCGTTCTCAGCTGCAAGATAAACCAGAACTTTCGTAATAAAGCTTTTGTATTGTTTTGTTTTTCCAACAGATATGCAAATTTAAACCTTTACATCAGTGGATAACTGGTATTGGATAGTTCTACACTGTAGCTTTGATAACATGATGAATAACATTATTATTTTGCAAAGTTTATACTAACATACAAAAAGAGCTAATTTTATTTGCCGACATCCCAAACACGTTTTCCAGAAAATTAAATAGACTGAAATAGTTTTTAATTTTTAATATGTTGTTGTTGTTGTTTTCTAAATGTGTCCTTCTTGGTGTTTACTTCGACGTAACTATAGCAAATAATCCCCAATGACATAACTAGTGTTGATGTTTTTAAAAATAAAGGTCGACAAATAATATTTCTATTCTACATCTGATATACCCTCAGTGTGAGCTAAACAAAAGCCTGTTCAATAGCCTAAGACCGCATGCGACGTTTCTTCAGTACTCAAATATCACAGTCAAAACAAAAAGTTATTCAAGTTCTGAGAAATTGCAAGCATTTAAAATAAAACATTGTCCCAAATTACCAAAACATAAGATAAAGTGTATCCTGCAAGAGATGCCTTACAAGACAGCGTCTATTCTAAAGTGCACATAGTCTAACAGTTCCTTCATGCCACAAGTTCACTATCATGTCCAGAAGGTACAATAATTATATCACTGAAATAAAGCACAGGAAAATAAAGGAAATTCATTTACTTCCCGATCAGGTTTGGCGATTACTACTAAATCTTTCCCATCTGGCATCATGTGTGCCTCTATCAAGCACTAAATTCTATTGCACACATCTCGTCTAAAAATAATTTTCTCCTTTTCTTTCTTCTTTTATTTCAAACTTTAAAACCTCAAAATGAAAGTAAAACCCCATTTGTAAGATTGAATATATAAACATGTAGCCTACGATGTAATCTTAAAGTCAATTACATTGACTATAGAAACATGTAGCCTTCGATGTAATCTTAAAGTGAATATAAAGTAGAACTTCCGACTTGAGATATCTTTTTACCAGCACAACACATTGAGACTAGGTTTTAATGTTATTTTAAGGTCTTATTTCCGTTCTGTAATTACTTTCACCTTTCAAGTTTTCTACTTCCTAATTGAAAACTATAACATTCTCATCCTGTTATACTTTTGATTAATAACGCTTTAAATCTCTAAGAAATGTTTTCCATTTTTTTTTATAACTTCCCCACTTTTTAATTTGCTTAAAGCTCTCCCACGTGATCTGCCCATTTCTCTATTCTTAACGTTCGGCCCATTATAAACGCAGTTATGACGTCGGTGTCATACATTGAATAAACAAAGTACCTATACATTTGAAACAAAGAGAATATACAAAACATAGAGAATGCACACTCGCAAGTGGAACGTTATCAATAGAAGGCAGATCACACTTTTGTATGTGTATGAATTGGCAATAATTATACACGAAGAGAAAAAAATCTTGAGTGTTGTTGTCGCTCCTTCTATATAAAGAATCAATGCGCCATAGGCTTATCCGAGAATTGAGTCTTAAGCTTTGCATTTTAATGTGTCTTTTTTTTATATCTATTTAAATGAGTTTACCTAGCTTGTTCATGCAGTCATTTTCACGCATAAAAGCCAATCGAGCAACTCATAAGCCGAATCTTTGTTCGCTCCTTTTCCTATACAAGCATGTAGACATTTTGACATTTTTCTGCTCTGGGTATTAGCGACATTGACTACTATTTCAAGTCGTGGAATAGCTGAAATGTTTAAATCGTACAAATCGTTTTTAACACAATTTGTGTATCTGGAGTCCATACCAAGAACTCCAGAATTGTAAATCAACACCTAGATCTAGAAGTCACCTTTTACATTGGACATTTAACTTCACTTCGATACTTTATAATTATTTGCGAAATGAAAATAAAGCTTTGATGACCTTCTTTGAAATATACATAATGATACAATTAATAATAAAAGGTGGCCACCACAATTTATCATAACTAAAAGTCGAAAATAACAACAAAACTGAATGACTAATTGTAACAGAAAGGTTTCCCATGAAAACGGTAGATCAATTATCTATATATAGATGGATGAGCTCCCTTTGGACCCTCCCTACCCCCTCCGCAAATGAAAATTGCATTCATAATTTATACACCTCCATTAAATAATATCTAGAAAAGATAATCTATTAAGACTGCCTGCTTGAATCAGAAATGCAATAGTATTTATATCTGTATTGGAATACGGTAGTCTAAAACAAAACTTGTATAAATAACTAAATATGTGTAAAGATTGTCAATCCAGGTGTTTCTTTGCTCTATGGTTTGTTCGGACTTATATAACAGGAAGTCTACTCTTGAAAAAAAATAATTTTGTAAGCCGTTCTCCCACCCCCCACCCCGGTTACTTGAGGTTCCAAAACATTCTATACTTGGATATAGTCAGTACGTTACAATGTAAATCGCAGGTCAGCAAATATTTCACCAGCCACCAAGTGTAGACATAAAACGTAAAGAGAGAGAGAGAGGGAGACGGGAAGGAGTGAAGTGTTTGATCAATTTAAATGTGTAATCTCTAGTTAAATATAGTTTTATTGCTGGACTAATCTAGTGTCTAGAGTTAAATAATAAAGAACATGGCTCTAAGCACGCGGCCGCCTGGGTGGACAACCACGCATTCTGGGATTTAAAAAAAGATTCATTTATTTCAAAATATTAACAATTCATTTTCTTCTCTCCCAACACGTTAGCGCCATATTTACCATAGAAAAACTTGGAATAACTCTTGCTCTATAAAATGTGTATTCTGTGTAGATCTATGTTTATGCTATGTTTAGTTTATTAAAGTATAGCATTATCATAGCCCTACACTACACCAATAAAACTATTAATAATTTAGCCTACCTTAAAAGTCGACGGCCTAAGTTAGTCTACTTTAATTCCCTAAGACAAAGTTAACTTCATGTGATTAGTCAGTTAATTGAGGGTGACATGTTAATAAATCTTAACGTATAGTCGATGAAACTTTGAATCGAAATGGAATACCCAATTCTGACAAGAATAAATATAAACTTCTAATGTTATTTTTTTACACAGTTGAATGCTAACAAGAAATTGACGAATGCGCATGCCTTCGTTAAAACTACAAATTGCTATTAAATCCACGTTGTTGTTTTTTCGATAATCTTCCTTTTTTTTTCTTCTTTCTATTATTTCGATCATTTTGACATCGACGGCAAAAAAAAAAGGGATCATTTTCGATAAAAATTTGGGGCATGGTAGAAAATACTGAATTCATTCGTAAAAAGGAGAAGTCACATCCCTGTAACTATTTAGCCTACTGTTAAAAAAAAATACATAGCGCATATTGGATCAATTAAGCAATCTTATCTTATCTTAAAGACCAGCCTCGGCATAAGATTGTATAGCTGGCACGCTATTATACAAATACCATTTTGGTGTTTACATAACGGCTATTTTACGGTCGTTGGAGGTTTCTCTCTCTTTTACAAACAACCCATGCACACGAAAATAAAAAAAAATACTATATTGCATATACTTTTAAAAGTACGGTAAGCTTAGTTGTTTTGGGGGGGAATTGAAAATGTACTTGTGACTTTATAGCTTCACGTGTTACAGTCTGCTCAATTACAGAGCTCAATACTATTCTTTATTCAAACAACGTGAGAACAAGTTGTTCCTGGGATTCCTACAGTACATAGCGATTCGGTTGAGTTATTCAACATCATTGGCCCTTGTCAAGAATCTTTAATGAAGCTCTTATTTTCAACACTCAAGGTCAGCGGGCTGCATCCGGTCCTGCGTACAATAATTTCTGATCTGGCCGGTGAGAGAATTTAGGGCGAAAAATATGGTCTAGCAATATGAAGGACTAAGAAAAGGTGCTTTATGAGATAGGCGTTGGACTATGAGAACTGCAATATCAAAAGTGTGCGTTAGAGTTTGCTTTAGACACTACTGTACATCACTGTCGCTCTATACACACACACACACAAACTTATAAGTATTAAACTCATCTATTCAAATATGATATTTATTTGAGGACAGAAAAGTGTCACCGTTTAAAGTTATTATTCAAATAAATACGAGTTGCAAATGCAAGCTTTTAACTGTCCAAGCTTGTGTCTAGTCCTATGAGGCCTATGACTCACGATGGCCTGTAGAGATTTTATACAATGCCCTATTGATTCCAGGTCGTAATTCCATAATGGGGTCCTAGCCCCTAGGTTGAAAAGTTGAAACAAGGGTCAAACTTTACAATATGGTATTACGGTTTAGGTTAAAATTGTTAAAGAAAAAGTTGGCGGCTCTGTTTAGCGTCTTGGGTTCGTCTGAAAACACCAATTGGATCTAGTGGCAGTATTGCGAAGGTAGAAGCACTTGGGTTACTGAAAAATATATCAGACTTCAAGTTTATTGTTGTCACATAGCACAACATTTTGTTTCAAGTAAACATAACTAGTAAGATACTGCAAGAAAAGGACTTGAGTCTCCAGAGAGCAATTAGTCCCCTGAAAAAAGTTTATAGTTACAGCTAGAAGTGATTTAGAGTTCAATAGAGTTCTGGATGATGCTAATGAAGTAGCATAAGAAGTTGCATGGAATAGAACCCGTATTTGAGAAAGAGAAGGTCCGAATTAAAAAAAGAATGACAATGGTTGATTACAAATCAACAGGTGAATCTGTAAATATTGCAGGTGACCCCTCAGAAAGTTTCAAGATCCACTTTTATGTTGTTGTTTTACACACAGCTGCTTGTGCCATAAAAGAAAGATTTTCCCAGTTAAATAAAGTATCTGGAGTCTTTGGATTTTTGTACAACATACCTGACCTTAAAAACAAAACTACATTAGAGGTTAAGTCGATTAGCAGAAACTTGGAAAAAAGCATTAACAATTGAAAAAGATGAAGGTTTGAATGATTCTGACATTGCTGCTGTACGTCAGTGTTCTGAACTAAGAGCAATTTCTCTTCATCTCCATGACTCAGTATCAAACCCTGAAGAAAAACTAAACTACATTTACCAACAGAATCTTGAAAATGGATTTCCTAACATTTGTGTAGCCCTTCGTATTTTGCTTACGTTGCCACTTTCCGTAGCTAGTGCTGAACGATGTTTTTTTCAAAACTTAAGCTAACTAAAACCTATCTACGTAGTACAATGTGTCAGGAGAGACTTGCGGGTCTGGTGACAATTTCTATTCAAAATGAGATAGCAAGTTAGACTCAAAAGCCCTTATACAAGAATTTGCTAAGCAGAAAGTAAGAAAAGTACCATTAGAGTTTTAGTCTTTAGGAGTATAAGTAGGCCTACTGTTAATCAGTATTTAAAAGTGACTTTTGGGCTGTAGTTAAGAAAACAAAATCCAATCTCAAGCAATATCAAGTAGTCTTTGTGTATTTTTTTACGTGTTATAAAAGCAGAAAAAATATCTATAATCTAACTGTGAGTTTTGGTTTGTTTTTAAGAGAACTGTAGCCTACATAATGCAGGTATAAAACCTATAAGCCCAAATATCTAATGGATTTCTGTGTGTTATGTAACTTTTCTAATAATAATTTAGATTTCTAATTATTAATCTATAATGCAATGCCATTGTTACTTTTCATTCAACTGTTTTATTTACATTTCACAGTCATCAATTAAAGGTTATGAAATAAAATATTTCTTGGGCTGTAACACTTATTAACAAAACACATTTTCGAAGTTCCATACCCGGCAGACTCCGCGGAAGGCACTTTAATGAGGGCGCAGAATATGATTTCGCCTAAGGGCGTCAAAAACCCTAGAGCCGGCACTGATAACACTTAAGATAAAATTCAAAGTTCTGACTATGCTCTATAAAAGCCTTCATGGTCAATCTCCACAGTACATGAGATCCATGGTCAAGCTACACACATCAGAGAAAAAATCCATCTACAGCTCAAGGTACTAAGCGTAAAAAAAGAAACTTTTGCAAGTCACTCCTACAGCACCGTAGCACCTCTGTGGTGAAATGAACTTCAGAACACAATTAAACAATACCGTAGCACCTCTGTGGTGAAATGAACTTCAGAACACAATTAAACAATACCGTAGCACCTCTGTGGTGAAATGAACTTCAGAACACAATTAAACAACACCGTAGCACCTCTGTGGTGAAATGAACTTCAGAACACAATTAAACAACACCGTAGCACCTCTGTGGTGAAATGAACTTCAGAACACAATTAAACAACACCGTAGCACCTCTGTGGTGAAATGAACTTCAGAACACAATTAAACAAGCCGACAATATAGACATTTTCTAAACAAAATAAAAAAAAGCACCCTTTCGATTTATTTTGATAACATATGTAAAGCGCATTCGAAGACTTAGTTATGAAAAGCGCTATAAAATATGTAATTTGTTGTGTTGTGAGTTACAGGTAATACTTTTTACAGATACAAACCTTTAGAAGCACCAATGAGCGTTACATTCGAAACTAAGTAGGCTACAATAATAATCAGGTCAGTGTAATATTATGTAGAACTTGACGAGTTTCCTTGTCCGTCTTTCTGCACACACACTGGCCTTGAGAATAAAATCACAGAGCAGAATCCAATGAACATAAGGACTAATTCAGCGGTTGCATCCCTTTCCACTCGCTGAGCCCTTTAAAAAGTCAAGTTTTCCAATGGCGCCAATCACCAAATCAAAGTCAAGTTTTCCAATGGCGCCAATCACCAAATCAAAGTCAAGTTTTCCAATGGCGCCCATCACCAAATCAAAGTCAAGTTTTCCAATGGCGCCAATCACCAAATCAAAGTCAAGTTTTCCAATGGCGCCAATCACCAAATCAAAGTCAAGTTTTCCAATGGCGCCAATCACCAAATCAAAGCCCTGGAATCCGTATGGTACCACATTGAATCAGAAACGAAAAAAAAATAATGATTTTGAAAGTCAGTACTCCGCGGCGACGTTGCTAATCAACTGGGCGCCAGGGCGAACACTTTGAGATCCACTGGGGTGACAGAAAGACATTATTTTGTTTACAGACAAGGAAAACCCTTAAGGGAGTCAACGCACCGAGTGAATCACAAGAAGACATAAGAATCTATTCAGGCGCCGCTTCACGTGATTTCACTCACGGTAGCGTCCCTTGCCACTAAGAAGTACGAGAGCGATCGGAGATGGGAAATGACAACTCATATTCAGTGTAATCCTGACAAATAACTTTACGTCCGCCTGAGTCACGTGTGTCAGTTATATAAATCCAACAGAATAAATCTATCATTTGGCCGATATATTCATTCATATATCACTATGATTAGTTATCTACGCTACTGGGTATCGAGGTCACTAAGCTTAGGGACTGTCGATGTTTGTTTGGCGTTGTCTACCTCATTGGCAGTTTTCACATGGAATATAATATATATGTATATATATCTATCTATATATCTATCTATATATCTATCTATATATATATATATATATATGTATGTATAGAGAGATAGAGAGAGAGAGAGAAAACGGTAGAGAAAGAGAGAGGGATAGAAAGAGAGTCAGAGACAGTGTAGATATGTAGATTTTAAACATCATCCAATAGTTATACATTTCATCCATTAATATCTTGATAAATATTATTCTTTTCAGTATTAGAAAACACCAATCAGTTCTCAAGACAGATAGATAGTAAGATAAATAGATACTATAGATATATATCAATGATAGATAGACAAAAAAGCAGGTAGGTAGGTAGTTAGATGAGTAGGTGTGTAGGTCGGTGGCAGGGTGGGTAGGTAGGTAGGTAGGTAGGTAGTTAGATGAGTAGGTGTGTAGGTCGGTGGCAGGGTGGGTAGGTAGGTAGGTAGGTAGGTAGAAACACACACACACACGAAAAAGAGAAGACCCCAAAAAATCAAATCAAATGTGTGTTTGAAAACATGATAAAAAAGAATAGAAAAGGCACATTCTTTGACATAACCATTGTTTTAATGAATAGTGTAGACCATATTATACTATTGAAATGTGGCTCACGGTCTTCTAATACAACACAGCCACTAACATTAACAATGAACCAAAGTGGTGGACCCTGGTAGACTCTAATGGAGAAAATGAAAAATTAAATTTCCATTTATCTTCTATTTATAATGTTCTAATGTTGATGGCAGAAGACCACAGTGTTAGCACTAAGTTACTAGTAGATAACTTGCACACAATTGATATGAGACTCACACAATTGGTGGATTGTAAGACGAAAATAGTGTTTAAGAGAAAGGTATTTTCTCATTAACTAATGTTGTTTTTTTGTTGTTCTTGTTGTTTACTTTTGTTCCCTTTATGTGTAATTGAATGGTGTAAATAGAGAGAACATAGAGAAAGTTAATTGTTCCCTACATGTGTAACTGAATGGTGTAAATAGAGAGAACATAGAGAAAGTTAATTGTTCCCTATATGTGTAACTGAATGGTGTAAATACAGAGAACATAGAGAAAGTTAATTGTTCCCTACATGTGTAACTGAATGGTGTAAATAGAGAGAACATAGAGAAAGTTAATTGTTCCCTATATGTGTAACTGAATGGTGTAAATACAGAGAACATAGAGAAAGTTAATTGTTCCCTACATGTGTAACTGAATGGTGTAAATAGAGAGAACATAGAGAAAGTTAATTGTTCCCTATATGTGTAACTGAATGGTGTAAATACAGAGAACATAGAGAAAGTTAATTGTTCCCTATATGTGTAACTGAATGGTGTAAATAGAGAGAACATAGAGAAAGTTAATTTTTCCCTATATGTGTAACTGAATGGTGTAAATAGAGAGAACATAGAGAAAGTTAATTGTTCCCTATATGTGTAACTGAATGGTGTAAATAGAGAGAACATAGAGAAAGTTAATTGTTCCCTATATGTGTAACTGAATGGTGTAAATAGAGAGAACATAGAGAAATTTAATTGTAAAAGTATTCCGTCGGACCAAATTGATCAATGGGGCCGGTGAAACAGCGTTCACCCGTTTCTGTGGCCACGGCAAACTAGGGGATTTTGTGGCGAGAACAATGCCCAGCCGCCCCAGCTAAAGTCAGGTACCTATCTGAGATGGGTAGACTAAGTGACACCCTGCAGACCCAAGAACAAATCATGGCCTTCACCAGGATTCGAACCCAGGACCTTCGGTATGCCAGTCGAACGCGCTGACGCACGGCTACTGTGCCCCCCTCCCCAATAACTTAAAGAGGTGCGTTTGACCATCTTCAACATCATCATAACTGTATTGTTTACAGTTTTACAATAACATCTCTAACTAAACTCAATTTCTCTTCCATTGTTCAATAATATATTGGCATCAAAGCGCCTTCTCCCTCCTCTCTTTTTATTTCCTCAGTTTAAGAAGCAACAACAAGAAATCAATTCCCAGTCCATGGATACGAGTACACATTCCTCGCCAGCAGGTCTGGCTTTAGCTGCATTGAGCAATTCACTTGGCAATAGTAGTTGGCATGGATAGCAGCTCACACAGTGCTTATTGATTCTATCAAATATACATTTATGCATGCATGAAGGCGGGTGGGTTGGGGTATGGAGCTTGAGTTGTTGCGAGAGCGTGGGGGGAGGGGGGAGCGTGCAATGTGTTGAATGATCTTTAAATACGGACGCACGCTTATTAAAAGCAATCGATAAAACTATGAATAAACACCATCAGGAGTTATATATATAACAGTTCAATCTTCTTTGCGCCTTTCAAACAGTACTGACCAGTGTAAATACTAAAACGTAAACCAGGTGTAATAAAATATAAGAGATGAGAACCAGCCAGGGGTTTGATAAAGTCCCAGTGCCGGCTCGCTCCCTCCCAGCCAGACCCCTCCCACTCCCCATTCCAATATCGACCTGCCGTATCAAGCCCGGTCTAGGCAGCAGCACGCCACTCTCCCAGGCAGAGCTAATCAATACAAGATAAGCCATGGGACACTCTCCGCCTTCGCTTCCTGACTAGAACAATACACTCACTCACACTCACTCACTCACCCAACACACACAAGCACACACAAACGCGCGCGTTCATCGTCCGCCACAATGCACAATGGTTAACTCACTCTTTGTTACACACACGCATAAACACACTCATACATTTGTGTGCTTATAACGATTGTGGTGCCGGGTTAACTTCCATACCTCACCCTCTTATCACTATATCTTTACCAGCTAAACATCGCATTTAAAATATATAGATAAGTAAGTATTTAAAATGAAATCATTCTCTAAACGACATTTTATGCAAATTAAGTTCCCATGTATTATTATTATTATTTTAGGGCATCAAAGGAGGTAGGTCAAATGTCAAATAACAATCAGTATAGTTTATAGGAGATAGAAAGTGTTAAGTTTAGAGTTAGATAGTTTACTACTAATTACGCATTTATATATTGTTTTAAAGTAAACTATGTCTTTCATACCACAATGGGGCCCATACCTTCCCAACAATCTAGGCAAGTCTATGTTAAATAAATTTAAAGAAAGCCTGAATTTCTATAGGATATTGAGATATATTACGTTTAATCCTGGCGAGATAAAGGAATGTTTCTTCTGTGTTGCCAGCTATGTGATAAAGGGGGGGGGGGGGGGGCGGGAGACGAACGAGTTCGTGGGCAGGTGGCCCCTGAAAACAAAGTAACTAGATAAAACATAATACATCTACAAACCTTTTGCTAGCCTGCGGGCTCTGGTGCCAAAGCTTGGATGTCAGAATGATAATCCCAAAAATATATCCTCAAGAGTACTGGATTAGTTGTTGATGTTTTTATTTTAGTTTATGCAGTTTATCCAGGGCGGATTGAAACCCTGTCACCTTCTTGGTCCATTCAGAAACATCAAGTAATCCCAGAATGCAACGAATAACTCAAACTGTGAGAGGCAGTATCCAGTGGTGTGGATGGGTATCCAGTTATCCAGTGAGAATATTTAATAATCCAACGAGAAATGGTCATCCATGACCGCCACTTTAAAAGGAAGATAAATAAAATGCTATTAGTATAGACTCTATATCATAGTGCACTTAACACTAGTCTAAATATTGCATTGTGCACACTATACAAGTATACAAGTAGAAACATATTGCACAAGTAGACATAATTTACAGAGATATTTCACAAGTATACATATTGTAAAGTAAATAACATATAGCTTAATACACATCACATAAATATTTGGGACAGTCTTTCACAAGTATGACTATTTTTGGGTGTCCAATTTTCATTTGCGTGACCGCATAAAACATAGTAAAATTCCACGCACTAAAATTTCAGACGCGAATATACCTTACACTTAAATACCACACTAAAAAAAAAAAAAACAAATACAAAGAAACAAACGAAAAAAATATAATAATACAACAACAACAGGCATACACATATGTTCACATTCCCAAATTAGATAATTAAGGAGCGATTTCACTACAATCTTCCAATTAAATCCCAATTTAACGCCTCAATTTATAAATGCAGTAAATCAAATGATCTTTAATCTGGTGAGCTTAAAATGAACAAATGCAAAACTGGTTAGAAAATTTTTTATTTTTTTGTGTGGAAATAACAACAATAACTTATAAGGGTAAACACCTAAAGGCTTAATGTGGTATGGTTAACGATTGGTGGTTAAACCAAACATTGCGCGGTAGCAAGTTGTCGGTCAAGCGATCAATGGTGGCCGAATGAAAAATGTTGGACGGTAGAAAGTCAACAGTATGTCTCGCATTCTCCCATGACCAGAATATCCCTAGCTTTCTAAAACATTGCTTGGCATCAATTTGCGTGTCCAGTTGTCGCTAATCGTACTGTCCACTCAATCCAATAGCATGTTTTAGCCACCAAGAAGCAGCAATAGCTAAGGGTCTGGTCTATCTGACAAAGTTTAAAACAACAACAAAAAAGAATTACAACTTTCAAGAGCGCCAAACTATTTTATTGTTAAAAGCTGTAGTATTTCTTGCCAGACGTATTTTCCCAGGCAGATCGTGCACCAGGTCAGGTAAATATGTTTACAGACTACACGTCTTGTAAAACGGTGCCAAATTTAGCAGGAGAGAACGAACAGATGGAATAAAAGAAACCACAAGGAAAGATAGAAAGAAAGAGTAGAAGAAGAAGGAAGGGGGGGGGAAGAAGAAAAAACAAAACAAGGCTAGATATAAAAATAATTTCAACAGCGACCTCCGCAGTTAACCTGAAAAGGGGGTAGGGGTGTGGTTGGGGAGAGAAGGCATGAGATAACAGGGAGGAGGCGGGGGTGTGAGTCATCTGTGCGTCAACTCATGACATTTATACTGCCAGAAGCTCCCGACTAGTGAGGAAGGGGGGAGATGATGGGTCGCTGTAATATTGTAATGGTGAGTAGATGGGTCGTTGTAATATTATAATGGTGAGTAGATGGGTCGTTGTAATATTGTAATGGTGAGTAGAACTGAGGATATAGGGTGGAGGATTAAGGAATGCTAGAACTACTCCCCCCCCCCCTCTCTCCTTTACGAAGTGCAAAATGCCAAACAGCGGTACTTCCTGTCGTGGCTGACCCTCTGCACGGCACTAATTCAACACTTCCGGTTGGCCAGCCGGTAAATATAGTTAAACTTTTTTTTTTGAAGATTTTACAAAGCTAGTCGTTGTCATGGTGTCATGGCAGTCTTGTTATTTGGTTCATTTGCTGGGGTGTCGCAAAAGTCTGGATCTGCTCTAACATACATACACACACACACACACATAAACACGATCTCTACCACACACTTAACACCCAGGTAACTCTTTGCACATACATATTTTTTACATATTTTTAAACATAATTAAGATTATACTTATGGGATAAAATATATCTTAGGTGACACTCGCTATAATATTATGAAAGGTTTGTCTTTGAATGTTGGTTTAAGATTTTTTTTATCACTGTCCTAGTGTCTTTTAAGTCTTAGTATTGGATATAACTTATTGTGTTTAAATATATTAATAGTATTCATCGATTCGCTTTAAACAGTAAATGAATATTTAGCCAATTGTTGTCTATATGACATATGTCGGTGTGTGTGAAAGAATATAGTCAATACAGGTAAAGCTATTTAGTGATCACAGTTTACTATGAAAACAACATAATCTATAAACAAGAGTATCTGTGTTTGGCTGACTGCCTTATTCTATACGTGTATCCTGATCTCAACTTTACATGTAGGCTATACATTTCACTACCATCTATGTATTATAAGACACATAACTGTTTAAATGGTTTAAAATGATTAAGAATTAACAACCGCTTGTTGTGAAACGTGGTATAAATAAAATGAAAACAACGACAACACCAACAATATTTTAGGTTTACCTATTTTGTTTCTAAAAATAGAATTCACTCGAGAACTGAACTCACACGCATAAAAAACCAACCTTATCCACGTATTAAAACCAGAACCCAGATACGAATATTTTGTTGGAACAACAGTAAATCCGCTTGACCACAACTTTAATGGAAACGGTTGGAGAGAGAGAGAGAGAGAGAGAGAACTATTTTTGAATAAAAGAAAAATCCGCAGACACACACACACACAGGCGGCACACTAGGAGCGAGTGAGCCGGGGCGGTAGAAGAGAGAAATATGCATACAACAGACGCACGCGTCGTGGTGGTGGTGGCGGGGTGGTGGGAGCTCAGCCAATCCGGCGGTGTCCTCCCCTCCCTTGTGTTCGACAATTTTCAAAATAACAAGCCCCGTTGCAAACCGCGCCGTTGAAACGCAGTCAGCACTGGGGAAATAACAGGCCGAGGAATTCCACGGATTTTGTTGAGGTTTTTATTTATATTTTATTGGATGGAAAAGAGGGGGGGGGGGGCTAGGAAAAGGCGAATTGGTGGAGGGGGGGGCGCTAATGTGTGGTGACGTCAGATAGATCCTATATACTCAGCCCCCCCCCATCCCCTTTTCTTTCCCTGCAGCAATCTTTTATCTTAAAAATGTCGACCCAAAGAATGCATTGGTTGGCTGTGATGGCAGAAATAATTGATGCAGGCATCATGTAGGCACATTGCCTATGTGTGTGTAAAGGCATTTGACTGTGGCAGAGAATTACATGGAATGTGGTACTCTGCCAATAGAACTTTGTGAACTCTAGCGATACATAGTACATTAGATAAAAAAATAGAAGAGATTTCATAGATACCATGACTCATACCGAAGTATTAGGTAATAACTCTATCCGTCCGTACGAAGTCCGTCCTACCTTTCATCCACCCATCTTTCGAAAAAGTTCTTCGCTAAAAAATCGTTGTTACAAATGTCCGAACCTTTCCCAAAACTTTTTTCCCAAGTTTTCCTAAATCAAAACTCCTACTAGTAAATGTGTGTGTGTGTGTTAATATGTCTTAATGTTAGCCGGAGGCCGGTAGTGTTTATAGATAGTCGCAACTGAGAATGTGTGGATCTTGTAAATTTGTGTTTCTTTATTCAGTAGCCTACTGAGCACAGAACTCTTAGCAACAGACAACTCTTAGGTCATTTGTGAAAAGAAAAAGCTTGAATTGAGTTAAAAACTCCTTACGACATTGTTACTAATTTTGCAATAAAATGTGTTATTAGTTGTTGTTATGGTGTTACTGTTTGTTTGTTTTTTGTTTTTTTTTTTTGTTATACTGTTGTGCATTGCATTGCACTTTATAGCCAAATACACAACTGTTCCCGAACTTTCGCTAGTTTTAGAAAACTATAAGAGACTTTGCCAGCCTTGAAAAAATACAGCAACAATTTGTTTTCAAACCCGTAGGGTCTATGAACCCTGTTGTTTTATATTTATAAAAATGTATATACCACAGAGTGGGACAGACGAACACAGAAATAGATAGCACAATAGGCGGACACAGACAGAGTAAGATCCCACGGACAGAGATATGTACAGATTAACAGTCAACCGAAAGACAAAAGGAACAAAAACAAAAACAGTTAATCCGGTGGCCGGGTGGGTGTTGAAGCAGAAGACTTATCAAAAGGGCATAACTCCCAACTAACTAGATATACTGTAGCCTGGCAGATAAAATAATATGAAAACCGGCATATCATTACTAGTCTAAGCATTATGTTTAAAGTATGTCATTGTTGATTTTCATTTCGATGTTATCGCAACAGGCACAGAGAACAAACAAAATAATATCTCAAGGAATCAAGGTGTAGGGTAGACCTACAACATACAATGTATAATGTAGGCTTATAACTCCATGCGGTATTCGCATCCTTTTTATTTATTAAATTGTCTTGCAATTCTCATCTTCGTATGTTTATGTAAAACCGCGCCCCTTCGCCCCCTCCTCCCCCCTCCCCCACACACACTCATAGGGCCCCCATCTCCATCCCAAAGAAGAGAGAGAGAGAGAGTAATTTCCCGGAGATTGCCGGCCTGTGTGCTGACTGCCGGGTGTGTGTCATGGATCGATAATGTAAATGTAAAGGCTTGAGTCATGCCGTGGAGGCCTCCATCGCGACGGAGCTATTGATCACCTCGTGTTTCAGCCTGGACGAATCTCTACCTCCTTCCCTCCCTCTCCTTTTCTCTCCCTCTCTTTCTCTCTCGCTCCCTCCTTTACGCCAGGAAGACGATACTGATTAGATCTAGAACAAAATGTAACCAGGGTTGAAAAAAACAACTTAAAAAAACAAAAACAACCGACGATTCTGATTTGGGCTTCCGAGGTTTTATCGAGTGTCTAATCTCAGAAAATACAAAAGGAAAAAATTGACACGTGATCTGTCACGTGATTCATCTCGCGTTAGATTTAGACTGTGAAACATTTAAATGAGAAAATAGGCAGTCAATGATATGTTGGCGTTATTTTTATATGACATAGCCTACACGACGATTGAGTGACCGTTACGATCCACATTCGTCTTTACATTTAGGCCCACCAATCAATGTCAGATAAAAAAAAAATCAGACTCTGAAAGGTGTCTGATTTCATGACATCAGTTTAAACTGGGAATCGTTGGGGGGGGGGGTGTTTAGAACTTCATGGACATTGAATTACCAATACAATCCTCATGCCTACAGACAGCCACTAAGATCAGTGAACACTACATGGACATTGTGTTAGCAACACAATCCTCATGCCTACAGACAGCCACTAAGATCAGTGAACACTACATGGACATTGTGTTAGCAACACAATCCTCATGCCTACAGACAGCCACTAAGATCAGTGAACACTACATGGACATTGTGTTAGCAACACAATCCTCATGCCTACAGACAGCCACTAAGATCAGTGAACACTACATGGACATTGTGTTAGGAGGTTGTCCCTGGGTCTACCCAGCTCTGGAGGATGTCCCTGGGTCTACCCAGCTCTGGAGGGTGTCCCTGGGTCTACCCAGCTCTGGAGGTTGTCCCTGGGTCTACCCAGCTCTGGAGGGTGTTCCTGGGTCTACCCAGCTCTGGAAGTTGTCCTTGGGTCTACCCTCCTCTGGAGGTCGTCCCTGGGTCTACCCAGCTCTGGAGGTCGTCCATGAGTCTACCCAGCTCTGGAGGTCGTCCCTGGGTCTACCCAGCTCTGGAGGTTGTCCCTGGGTCTACCCAGCTCTGGAGGGTGTCCCTGTGTCTACCCAGCTCTGGAGGGTGTCCCTGGGTCTACCCAGCTCTGGAGGTTGTCCCTGGGTCTACCCAGCTCTGGAGGTTGTCCCTGGGTCTACCCAGCTCCGGAGGGTGTCCCTGGGTCTACCCAGCTCTGGAGGGTGTCCCTGGGTCTACCCAGCTCTGATGGGTACCTGACATTCGTTGGAGTAAAGTAAAGGCGTCTGGACATTGTGCTAACCACACAATTGCCATCGTATGCCTTGGCCACAGAAACTGGTTAACGCCGTGCTGCTTCACCGCCCCATGATCTATTTGGTCCGAATGGTACTTTTTTTTTCACTTTCTTCACTACAACTATGAATTAATACTAGTTTCCAAAAAAAAAAAAAAAAAAAATTTAGTATATTACTTTTAAAAAAATAAAAAAATTCACCACCATAATTTGTTCACCATTTTATTTAGAGCAAAATTACATAATTTGTAGGTCATAGTTTGATACAAGACGCAGTTGTTGAGAACAAAATGTTTACAAAATCTTAGAATAGAACTATAGAATAATATGTCAGGTTTTCATTACTTTAGGGAGATTGGTTTCTTGATAAGGTTTTTTTGTAGTGTGTCTTTATCTCACAATGGCCATTCACTCCTAGCAACAACATGATATAATTCATCATTGTTTGTGAACGATGGATAAACAATATTGTCCATGTGAAAATTATTATCAGAATATTTGACTGTGTTTAATAATTGATTGAAAAATATCCTTTTTTTTTTTTGCTTTGTTTTGTTAGGTTTTTAATTAGGAAAACGGGGTCTTTACAAAATGAAAAGGGGGGGGGGGGCATTTTTCTCATTTGTTTTCAGTTTTTTTAAAGTTAGCAGAAGCCACCAAGAAGGTATAATAAACAAACCCCAAAAACGGTTATTAAAAAGAAAGATGTGTTGGAGATAATTGTAGTATATAGAACTCTATTTTCTCATGTGCTTGGCATTCCAGTACACTTGGCGACAGGCTTCAAACAGCTAACTATAGATCTGTATGACTCTAGTCTTCAAGTAAGGGATCGCTAGATACCCCCCACACACACACACACACACCATTTGCAGCCAAAACTAACCCCCCAAAAAAGTAAAAAAGGTTTGTCAACCTACTTAATCATTTATCATGGTAGCATACCAGGAAAACAAACTATACTAAACACTGTGTAGTATAGTATACCACAACTCTTTATCAATCAGTAGGTCGACCTTTGTAAGTCAAACATACCACAACGTTACAATAATTGTAGCTTTGAAAAAAATATTTCAGTCAGCTGGAAAAAGAGGGATAGGCGAGTTTATAGTTTATACATTGTTGTAGAAAGAAAAGAAGGAAGTGTGTAATAGTAAAAAAAGGTCTTCAAGTTTCTCATATAGATTTATGATTGGTTGTTTGTGTAGTAAACATTTTTTTACTCTTTTATAGACCACGACTAGAGTTTAATGTTGTTCTTGTTTGTTTTTTTAATGCCCTTTTTGTAGCAGAACGATTTCTGCTATTTCTAGCTTTTGCGATTTAACTGTAATTTAGTAGTTCTAGGTTTTTTTTACATAAAAAAAATAATTTAAAAAAAAACATCATCTATGTCATAGGTTCTCAACGGGGGCGATATCGCCCCCCGGGGGGTGGTGAGAAGCTTTAAGGGGGCGATGACATTCCCGGGGGCGATTGGGGGGCGGTGAAGGGCAAGTGGGCGATACAAACGTACCTGATATATTTTAACACCTCAGCTATTTGAATCGATTAGTTTTTTGATGAAATGTGATGTAAACGAAAGTGCTGCTAAATATCTGATATTCCCCAAACAGTATGCCTACATATTATTATATTAATAAGAAAGAGGAATCGCAATGACTTTTCGATGAAGTAGGGGATAGTATTTGGCAAGTATGGTGTGCGGCCGGATGGTCCTGTGGTTGGTTCAGCGGACTGTCCACCCTGTTGACCGATCACTGTCGCCCTAACATCTGCTAATATTAATGATTGTTTGATCTCAGTTTAACCGAGATGTCCTTAATGTGTTTTAGGTTATTGATGTTAACCTTGTACTATTGTTAAGCGGTATAGATAAGCAGTAATCATACAAACTGGGTAGTAATTGTGATGCTTGAAAATATACACATAAATTCTTTAGTCATATAATATTTATATAATTTTCAAATACTTTTTACAGTTTGATCATTTCAAGATTATAAAGTGTAAGCATTTATTTTTATAAAAGAAAAAAATAACAGAAATATTAGCTCAAATAAAACGGGCTAATTATCTCCCTTTAACTAAAAAAATGTTTCCACGTTTGATTCAATAGTGATGCCGAAACAAGTTCAGTTTTGAAATATAACAAATATTACTGATTATTAGACCTAAGGCTTTTGCAACCGAAATTGAAACAAAAATAGACAAATTGCTAGCAACACACCAGGTAAACGATTCACATTAATATTGATTTATTTAAACCTTTTGTTAAGGCAATTTTTTAATCTATTAATTCTTACAATATGTTTCCTTTTCAGTTTTTTTAAAGATAATTAATCACACAAAAAGTCTAGTTCCCCTAAAAAAAATTGCGGAAACTATAGTCCAGATGGGCGGAAAGGTGGGGGAGTGGGCGCTAAAAGAAATTTGGGGAGGGGGCGGTGTGCGGAAAAAAATTGTAAAAGGGGGCGGTAAGCCGAAAAAGGTTGAGAACCTATGATCTATGTGGAGACTAAAAGTTCAAGAGCGATGGGGAGAGGTGGGGTGGGGTGGGGGTCGGAATGGTCCCGTTAAGACCAGGTCAGTGATCGCGGGAAGAAGTCGTATTTGAACAAGCGACGGAAGCACGATGTTTTGAAACAAACACACACACACACGTGTACACAGACACACACACACGTTACACACACACACGTGTACACAGACACACACTGGTATGAACACAGACATGTGGTTTGTATCGAGTACCTAAGGCCGACTAAGTGACAAACTAACATGACTTCTTTACACGGTAGTCATTCCGATTTCTTGTTGGTTTGCTTCCCCCCACATACACTAGACTAGATACACACACACACAAATGAACATCTTTCAAGTTGATATCGATATCTGTACATCAGAAAGACATCAGACATAGAAGCCACATTTGTGTAGGGAGACTAGGATCTTGGGGGTGGAGGAAGAGACATCCTCTAAACTCCTGCACGTCAATTAGAGACGACCCACCGCCACTCACTAATCAAGGCAGCATGCAATACAAGAAAATGTCTAAAGGTTTGAATAAATAAGCAAGTAACCTTTAGGCTACAAAAAAAAATGTAAAAAAAAATACGAAATCAAACAATGTCTAAAAGTAAAGTTTATGTATTAAACCCTTTATATGCATTTCTGATTGCACTATGTTTTTCGGTGACAATGTGGATGTCTTCGGTAACGAGTCTATGTGCCAAGTTTGAGCTCGATGGGAAGACCGGAGGTTGTTCAATTAGTCTTCCGAAGATTTTTCCACCCAGAAATAAAGAACCAAGAAAAGCGAAATCACTCTAGACTTCTAGATCTAGACTCTAGAATGCTAGATCTAAAGTCTAAAGGTAAAGCCACAATATACTCAAGAATCACGTGTTTACTGTAATCATGATTTCAGCGAATCACTAGAATCGTGTTTCAGAGCGAATTAGAAATTCGCTGTTTCACAATCAGCCATGCCACACGTAATTCATGATTCACAGAAAATCACGACGCGCAATTTTATTTTCAAGAATCAAGAAAGTGTTGAGAGTAACTGTTCTTGCCATGTTTGTTTTGTTTTTTAACTAGGCTAATGATCACATGATCTAGTTTGCGCTTCCCATTGGCTGACACAGCTTGAATCAAGACTCATGTTTCCAAATTTTAGAGCATGTTCTAAATTTGTAAATCATCGCGAATCACTGAAGAAACTGATTCTGGTGAATCGCGTTTCGCGCTATGCCACATTTGAAACGGGGAGAATCATCGTGATTTTTTAATTGAATCGCAGTGAATCACTGATTTTGTTTCTAGTGTGGCTTAGCCTTAAATGATTTCAAAATCAAAGCTGATGAACATTCCCGAACAAATTTCAGCCGCCTTGAGGCTACGAGACTTACACGGAAGCGCTAGTTCACTTCTTAACGGTCAGTGTGCAGTGTTGTCACAATGAACAATGAACGTTCCTTGTCCAAGTCCAAGTAACAAGAAGCAACGGTAATTTTACTGCCCCACGTGAATTTCCTTTTGTCTTCAAGCCTGCTTCGCCCCCCCCCACCCCCGCTTACTGTCAGGTTTGATTGGCAGGTGGCCTTGTCGTTCGTTCTTGACCTTAATCGCAACTAAAGCCCGTCGTTAAATAAATGCAGCTACAACAAGGAACAACGACTCCAAAGACAGACAATTGTTAGCGCCTTTAAAAACACACATAAGTAAGAGAGACAGAAAGAAACACACACACAATGATGAAACCGAAAGGACTGGAAAAACAGCAAACAATTGGATGGACAGAGAATTGAAAGAAAGAATGGTGAACAAATTAAAGAATGAATAACAGGATGGAAATATAAACGAATTGTGAATATTTAAAGAATGAATGAATAACAAAAACAAACAAAAAATGATTGAACGAAATAAACAAAAGAATGAAGGAATGAAGGAAGTAGAAACTGTAGGAATGAATGAAAGAAATATTAAATGAACAAATAATGGATGAATGAAAGAAAGAAAAGATAAAATGAATGGGAGAATGAAATGATGACTGTAAGAATGATAATAAACGAATAAATAGATGATTAATCAATGGGTGAATGAAACAAAAAAAGAAAGAATGACTAGCTAAAACTTCGAACCAAACTGGTCGTATGGCTGGTGAGGCAGCGTTCACCAATTTCTGTGGCCATGGCATACAGAGGGATGTGTGATCAGCACAATGCCCAGCCGCCTTTACTTGACTTTCACTTAGCATGTTAGTTAATTGTCATTTTTCTCCAAAAACAAATAAAATAGTTGAAGTGCCTTGACCCTATAGAATAAAGACCCTATTTTATACTATTAATATTGCACCCTGTATTTCAAGTCATATGTCGTCTGACTTAAGCTAACGGCTTTGTATTTTGTCTGACAACATATAATGCATTGATGTTAAAAATATGCACGAGTCTTATTAAATAGCATCGGAAGTTTTGTTGCACGAGTGGACAACAGAGGGCAAACAATAATTATGGCTAATAACCCGTTTTATCAAAAGCCCCCCACCCCTTCAACCTCCCCTCTCCGTCCCCTCTCCCTATTAGAGCCTAGAGACTAAGGCTAACGTGGTGTGCCGGTGTGAATGAACTGTAATCAAGTTCACTTTCTCAGCACACTAAAAGTAAGACAACAATGTTCACTAACGTCCACGAGGCTTCACCGGACTCAAATTCTGTGTCCATTCATTGGAGAAAGAAAAGAAAAACATCAACAGAACAACATTAACTCAATAACTGTCATTTTCCGTTGACAGTGACAAGATTTCGAAATCATAATTAACTCCATCAAAAACATCAGCTCTGACCAATGAAACCTGAAACTTTGGCTAGGTTGTTTTTTTTTGTTTGTTTTTTTTGGTATTTTATTAAATAGTCTAATATTATTACGAGTGATGAAATAAAATAATGTTGGAAGCTAAGAAAATGTATAACGGTCTCAGTAAAACGAACGGATTTATATAAAAGTATTTGTGTTACATTATGGGTTTATTTTAAATGCTACCCAAAATGTTGTTTATTTTACCTTTCTAAAAACCCATGATTATGTCTAAGCGTCATAAAAGCTCAAGAAACCGTCAAGTCCGGACTTAGTATCAATGTTCGACAAGTTCTGTTTAGTGGATCTTTTTTATTTACGGCTATATCTTATCTGTCATTGTATAATCAGTTCATGG
This sequence comes from Anisus vortex, assembly GCA_949126835.1. Lineage (NCBI taxonomy): Eukaryota > Metazoa > Mollusca > Gastropoda > Planorbidae > Anisus > Anisus vortex. Next base: position 30,760,848 of record OX421496.1, on the reverse strand, counting down.
AAATGGTTTGGATGCAATGGCTATATCTGTCATTGTATAATCAGTTCATGGAAATAGTTTGGATGCAATGGCTATATCTGTCATTGTATAATCAGTTCATGGAAATAGTTTGGATGCAATGGCTATATCTGTCATTGTATAATCGGTTCATGGAAATAGTTTGGATGCAATGGCTATATCTGTCATTGTATAATCAGTTAATGGAAATAGTTTGGATGCAATGAATATATCTGTCATTGTATAATCAGTTAATGGAAATAGTTTGGATGCAATGGCTATATCTGTCATTGTATAATCAGTTCATGGAAATAGTTTGGATGCAATGGCTATATCTGTCATTGTATAATCAGTTCATGGAAATAGTTTGGATGCAATGGCTATATCTGTCATTGTATAATCAGTTCATGGAAATAGTTTGGATGCAATGGCTATATCTGTCATTGTATAATCAGTTCATGGAAATGGTTTGGATGCAATGGCTATATCTGTCATTGTATAATCGGTTCATGGAAATAGTTTGGATGCAATGGCTATAACTGTCATTGTATAATCAGTTCCTGGAAATAGTTTGGATGCAATGGCTATATCTGTCATTGTATAATCGGTTCATGGAAATAGTTTGGATGCAATGGCTATATCTGTCATTGTATAATCGGTTCATGGAAATAGTTTGGATGCAATGGCTATATCTGTCATTGGATAATCGGTTCATGAAAATAGTTTGGATGCAATGGCTATATCCGTCATTGTATAATCGGTTCATGGAAATAGTTTGGATGCAATGGCTATATCTGTCATTGTATAATCAGTTCATGGAAATAGTTTGGATGCAATGGCTATATCTGTCATTGTATAATCAGTTCATGGAAATAGTTTGGATGCAATGGCTATATCTGTCATTGTATAATCAGTTCATGGAAATAGTTTGGATGCAATGGCTATATCTGTCATTGTATAATCAGTTCATGGAAATAGTTTGGATGCAATGGCTATATCTGTCATTGTATAATCGGTTCATGGAAATAGTTTGGATGCAATATTGCAATACAAAAGCCTCTTGGGTCCAAATCATGTTTTAAAAAAAAGTCCTACGATTAGGCTTTTAGATTAGATTAGATTAGGCTTTTAGATATCCACAAAAGCTTATAGTAAACCGTTAAGTGAACTGAACCATGAACTCTGCAGCACTACCACTACTTCTTCACCTTACTTTCTAAATCTTTAGCCCTGTTTAGAACTGTATGCAAATTATAATGTTATATATATAACAACCACCCATGTACATGTGTGTCAGTAGAGTCAGTCACACAAGGAATGCACGACACAAATGCGTAGAGAAAATCTTAGACAAACCGGCGTCGCAAGCAAGCCGAAACCTGATGGCTCCAACGGCATTATCGTCTCGTGGAAGATGTAGAACCTGGGGGTATTTGATATCTTACAACACTCACGCGCTAGAACGGAGAGGGGTTGGTAGAAACGAGGAGTGTTTTAAAATAAGTATATTTACACAGAAAATCCAAACAACAGGCATAGACCGCATTACCAACTGTTCGATTGTGTCTGTCACAATTCTGGATTTAATAGTGACTATTAGCACTTAGATAGATAGCAGTGTATAACTAGAACCTTAGATTAGCTTAAGTTAGCTAGAATAGAGAGAAGGTTAGTCTGACGTCACTATCTCCTCCCTCCCTTACGCAATTACATCTCCCCATCACTCTTTCTCACCTGTTTCTCTACCCTTCACTATACTCTTGTACTACGCCCAAATTCAGAGTCTACTGACTAATACGATTCAACTTGGTACTACATCTTGGTTGAATGGGTACGAATGTGTTAGAATGTATATATTTTATCCTATGCTATATTAATGTATTCATGTCATGTCTTAATGTATTTATATCTTGTGCTATTTTAACGCATGTGAGCGAGTCATTATTCGATCCCTCATTCGCCCCCTCCTCTTCGCGTCCCCGCCACCCCCATCCCCTCTTATATCCCCTCAGCTTAGCGGCACGTTATGCAATTGCTTTGAGACGGTCGTTCTCTGAGCGGTTGACTAAATTCCCCCACTCAGCAGTTCGCACACACGTAACTAATTCTCGCCCGAAACCCCCCCCCCCCCCCCCCCAGCCACTTGAGTTAACTACTTAAGATTCTACAAAAGGGAGATAAAAGTCCCCACTCAGCAGGACGTCTGTATAAATTGTCTTTCATCTAGACCTCTCTCCCCCCCCCTTTTCCGCCCTCGCAACCCCGACCCCCAATCCATTTTTGGCTCCAATAAGCTTTTCTTATGCAAATGTATATTCAATCTAGCCAATGAGAATAGGATGTAATTAAATGTAAGCCAACCAAATTAACTTTGGGTCAGGTGACTAGTGTCCACGAAAAAGCCGCCCAACTAAACTCAAGATTAGATCTCTCCCAGCTCCCGAGCTAGATACATCGTTTTGGTCTAGCTCCCAAATTGTTACTCGGACTTGCAGATACTTAGCCAGTAATCGTAATTCCCTCATTATAGTTACGCAGCCTAACCTTGGATTCCGTAACAACACAGTATATTGAGTGTTAGACGTTCCTGTGCATATATCTCAAGCATTGTATCTCCCCTGCATGTTAGTATGTGTATCTCATCATTGGATATTGAATTTGAATCATAAATAAACACCTGAAACGTAACCAGAGACTTGCTTGCCTAACTTAGAACTGTCTGTTGTGTGTGTTAATAACATCTAAGCGAGCCAGTAGAGAACAAATAAATATTCCAGGTCAACCACAGCATCGGCACCTCGTACCTCTAAGACAACCAGCCATTATTACCCCCCTCTCAATCGCCACATCGTGACAAAGTGGGACCTCGTATCCGGGATTATCTGAACTTCAAGCCGTTCAGCGCACTGTCAACAGCAACAACCCGAGGACTACGCCGATTCTGAAACCGACCCTGGATGGGGGCTCATCTCTCTACAACACAAAGACTCTAAGCCAGCAACCAGACCCGTCATCCCAACGCCAGCAACCAGATCCATCAACCCATCAAACCAGGCTCGCCACCTTACGCAGCCCACGCCACCCCAGTCTACGCTCACGCCACCCCAGCCTACGCCTACGACACCCCAGCATACGCTTACGCCACCCAAGCCTACGCCTACGTCACCCCAGCCTACGCACCCCAGATACGCCAACCTAAGCCACCCCAGATTCGCCACTCCGAGCAATCTACGCCACCCCAGCCAGCTCACCCCATTAAGCCAGGCTCGCCACACTACGCCAGCCTACGTCACCCCAGACACACCAGCAACCAAATTGCCACCCCATTACGTCAGATTTGCCGCCCCAACCGCCAGGTCGCCACCCTCTGGCCCCGCATCAACGTACCGGCACCCGAGACGTCAGCAGAGAGACCCACCGCCGCCGCATCAGCCTGCCCGACAACTAGAGACCGCCGAGAACCCGACAACTGCCCTGTCAACCTCCCCGTAGGAACCCGCCGTAGTTCCCGGTATCCAAACCCGGAAAAATAGACACTAACATTAAACGCTAATCCAGTCCCGGCACGGGGAAAGAGAATTCCTAACCAGCCCGAAGATCTGCACCAACAGCGCCGAGCGCCATATAAACGATAACTTTATGATTGGATATACGTGTGTTAGTGTATGTGTGTAAAATTCTGGAATTGCTGTCTGGTGAGTACCATTTTGAGTTGTATTACGTTAGCTAAACTCTGAACCCCAACCCCTCTTACATTCCCTCTCTCTATCTCGTCATATCTCTGTCCGTTTACTGCCTTACTCTCGTCTTACTCTGTCACTATGGCTAAAGGTAGACTATTGCGTAAGCAGCAGAGAGAAGATAGACTTAGAGTAGAAGCAGAGAAGCTTAGATTAGAAAAAATAGCTAGAGAGGAGAAACAATTAGACAGGGAACTTAGACTAGAGCAGAGGGAAGAAAACCGGTTGGATGAGCAACAACCCAAGGCACACACAGGCCCTGATCACTCCCAGAACTCCCCCATAATATGTTGCGTCGTCACCCTCTGCACTGCGGGCACTCCCGGCCGGCCTACAACCCCCGACGACCCGGAAACCAGGACAGAAAGAAATATAGAGATCAACTCTAAAAGAGCCAGGGCCCTTCTCTCCTCAGGTCTCCAGGCCGAGGGGATCATTAAGGCTTCCTTCGTGAATCCCTCCGACTACACTGGCGAGTCAATCCAGATTACAATTGCATGGGGAATAACTGAGACCCTCCCAACCGCCCGGGTTTACATCAGGTCAACCCTATACACTGGTACGGCCACCCTAGCGGTCCGAGCCGACTTATCATTTGATGTCGTCCTGGGGAGCCGATACGTCAGAGTTAACGATTTCCCCCTCCATCCCCTAGCCTCAGTGGCAACACGCGCGCACCCTGACCCTGTTCCCCACCCCCCCGTGGAGTCCCCCACGGCCAACGAACTCCCTCGGGCCCAACAGGATGACCCGACACTGGCTCCACTACCCGCATATCGGTCCAACCCCCATTCTACTTTAGGCTACACTCCCGATGAGATGTTACTCGATCCCCAACCCAGTGATCCACTAGAACGCCTCAAGGGCGCCTGGACCAAACCCTCCCCCCACCCCGAAGAACTCTCAGTCTACGCCTACACCAATAACTTACAGACTAGGCTTAAAACTGTCCACTCTATCGCCTCAAAACACTTAGCCAAGGAGAGGGAGAAAAAGGAGACGCTATACGATCGGCGGGCCAAAGAACGCTCTCTGGCTCCGGGCGATCAAGCACTACTGCTCCTTCCCACCACTTACAACAAACTCCAGTTAGCATGGAGAGGCCCATACCCAGTTACGAAAAAACTCTCAGGCACCAAATACCTTATAAAGATCGGCAACCAAGACAAACTGTTCCCCATCAACTTGCTAAAGCGATACATAGAGCGCCCACGTGACAATAAACCCCCTGTAGCAACGACTATTGCTGAAGAAACAAAAGCCGATGACTCATTAACCGCATTCCCCTTACAGCAGACAGAAACCATAAGGGATGTAGAAATCTGTCCACTCCCAACCCCTGAACAAGCCAAAACAGTCAAAACCTTACTCCCCTCATACGCTGACGTGCAAGCCGACACTCCAGGGCGTACAAACTTAGAACCGCTCACCACGAAGGTCACCGACCCGCGAACCATTAAGGTCAAACTTACTATGCCAGACGCCAAATTAGAGGTCATTGAGAAAGAAATCAATTACCCGTTAGCCCACAACGCCATCGCTAGATCTACCTCCCCTTTCAATGCCCCGGTAAGACTAGTACAGAAAGGAGACATAATAGAGTCGTCCCACCCCCGTGGAAAAATTCACCCACCGCCCGCTTCCCGACGGGAAAATGGTAGACCGGGAATGTCGCCATCCCCTTACTCCCGCCCGAGACACCCACAGCCACATCGGCCTTATCGAGACAATCACTGCGCCAACCCTCCCCCGCTAATCAAACCAAACAGCGTCCCCTCATCTCGACCGGGTCAATCCCAATCCAGACCCCCTCCGCCCCTCCAAGATTCCCGACGTAGGGATCACCGCCACGCCAGACCCACCCCTCACTTAGCTCCCGAACAGGAACCCGCCGATCAGGGGCGTGACCAGTACTCAAGCAGTGACTACGATCGAGTCCACCACGTGTTCTCTATTTCCTCGGCAGACAAACATAACCAATTCCCCCGTAGCTACGTCGACGAGATAGTCAGAATCAACGGCCGACTCGCCTCTTGTACGTATGATTCCGGTCTTAGCTTTGAGGCCCTAGTAACGCGATCAAAAATCGACCCCCGCGACTACACAGGACGCTATGTGCGACTCCAAGGTCCATCTCATAACTCTCCTATTCAGCAGCTACCGACCGCACTCGTAAACCTCAGCTCAGCACTTTTTACAGGCCCCATTGAGGCCGCCGTAATAGAAGGCCTACAAGTAGACATCCTACTCGGAAGACCGATTGTAGGTAAACAAACGCATTGCCTGCCTACACCCGCAACCTACGGATCGCCCCGCCCCACCCCCAACCAGACACCTCTCCCCCACCCCATGTCCATTAAAGATAAGCTCCGTCATGCAAGGCTGCCCACGACGAGACTCGAACTAAGGCAAACACTGGGCGAATTTAGCAACTATCAGAATACCCTTATACCAAACTTCCGTAAAATTACCCGTCCGTTATTTAGATTGCTAAACGCACCCACATCGTTCCCATTATCTTGGGACAAACTCGCTACTGATGCTTTCGAGACATTGCAACAGTGCCTAGGCCAAAACCCCTTTCGACACACGCGGCATAGCGGACACTAACTAGTGCCCCTACACACTTCGTGGCCCAGCATACTCAGTAATACGGCCCCACGCGCGCACACTGTTAATGAGTGTGTAGTTACTCCCCTTTTCCCATGTCCCAGAGACAGTAACTTAGGTAGAAATCTTCTCTCCGAGTAGATTCCCAAATTGGCCCGGAGGGATGTCACAATTCTGGATTTAATAGTGACTATTAGCACTTAGATAGATAGCAGTGTATAACTAGAACCTTAGATTAGCTTAAGTTAGCTAGAATAGAGAGAAGGTTAGTCTGACGTCACTATCTCCTCCCTCCCTTACGCAATTACATCTCCCCATCACTCTTTCTCACCTGTTTCTCTACCCTTCACTATACTCTTGTACTACGCCCAAATTCAGAGTCTACTGACTAATACGATTCAACTTGGTACTACATCTTGGTTGAATGGGTACGAATGTGTTAGAATGTATATATTTTATCCTATGCTATATTAATGTATTCATGTCATGTCTTAATGTATTTATATCTTGTGCTATTTTAACGCATGTGAGCGAGTCATTATTCGATCCCTCATTCGCCCCCTCCTCTTCGCGTCCCCGCCACCCCCATCCCCTCTTATATCCCCTCAGCTTAGCGGCACGTTATGCAATTGCTTTGAGACGGTCGTTCTCTGAGCGGTTGACTAAATTCCCCCACTCAGCAGTTCGCACACACGTAACTAATTCTCGCCCGAAACCCCCCCCCCCCCCCAGCCACTTGAGTTAACTACTTAAGATTCTACAAAAGGGAGATAAAAGTCCCCACTCAGCAGGACGTCTGTATAAATTGTCTTTCATCTAGACCTCTCTCCCCCCCCCCTTTTCCGCCCTCGCAACCCCGACCCCCAATCCATTTTTGGCTCCAATAAGCTTTTCTTATGCAAATGTATATTCAATCTAGCCAATGAGAATAGGATGTAATTAAATGTAAGCCAACCAAATTAACTTTGGGTCAGGTGACTAGTGTCCACGAAAAAGCCGCCCAACTAAACTCAAGATTAGATCTCTCCCAGCTCCCGAGCTAGATACATCGTTTTGGTCTAGCTCCCAAATTGTTACTCGGACTTGCAGATACTTAGCCAGTAATCGTAATTCCCTCATTATAGTTACGCAGCCTAACCTTGGATTCCGTAACAACACAGTATATTGAGTGTTAGACGTTCCTGTGCATATATCTCAAGCATTGTATCTCCCCTGCATGTTAGTATGTGTATCTCATCATTGGATATTGAATTTGAATCATAAATAAACACCTGAAACGTAACCAGAGACTTGCTTGCCTAACTTAGAACTGTCTGTTGTGTGTGTTAATAACATCTAAGCGAGCCAGTAGAGAACAAATAAATATTCCAGGTCAACCACAGCATCGGCACCTCGTACCTCTAAGACAACCAGCCATTATTACCCCCCTCTCAATCGCCACATCGTGACAGTGTCAGAATAATCATTGAATTTCAGCCTTTTTATTATTTCAACTCTCACCAAAAGTACATGGTAGGCTACTTCAAATAACAGATACGAACCATTTATTTAGGCAGTGGCTATTTTGCAGGTTGGGGCGGGGGGGGGGGGGTACGGTGGCGCGTTCGGCTGGCGTGCTGAAGGTCCTGGGTACGAACCCTGGTGCAGGCTAGGATTTGTTCCCGGGTCTGAAGGGTGTCCCAGAGTCTACCCAGCTCTGATGTGTACCTGACGTTTGTTGGAGTGAAGTAAAGGCGGCTGTGCATAGTGCTGGCCACCCAATCACCTAGTATGATGTGGCCACAGAAACTGGTGTACGCGGCTTCATCGGACTGATGTAACAATTCGGTCCGATGGGTACTTTACTTACTATTTTGCAGGGCATCGGGCAAAGATTTTTGGGCATATTCGGCTTTGATAGTTTTATCGGCAATATTTTTATTTATTAAGACAGTATAGATGTCTAGTCGAAACAAGCGGATATGTAGATCTATTACTTATGTCTCTGTACAGTCCTGTTTTGTGTATATAGTCTATGTGTTGTAGTTTTTTACATACACAAATTTAACACAAAAATTAAGCCCTGATTCCATTTCAAAAGCCTGATACGTTCAATTTCTCTATCTCGTTGCACGGCTGTTCTGGAGACCTCAGTGTTGATACAGCATATACAAAAATTGTGTCAGGTCCAATCAAGTGCATCATATAATTGATCTGGAAAGAGGGGGGGGGGGGCGAGACTGATAACTCAAACGCGCTCAATTAGGTAAATGGCAAAGGTTAAACCAGGTCCTTTGGTAATAGCTGCCAGCATTTCGTGGTAGGTACGTTAAAATAAGAGCTCAGCTTTAAAAGCGATAGTGGGAACCCCCCTCCCCAACCCCCACACAGACGTTGTTAATGCCAGGGAAGATGAAGGAGAGTGTGAATAGTGATCAAGTTAAAATTGGGTAATCTACAGTTTTGTACCTAGCTCACACAACGTATAGAAACAAGCCATAAACAAATGTAACATAAAGATGAAAGTTATACCGTGGTTTTACATTCTAGAGTCTATAGAGTGAAATATATTGAAAACCAATTATTTCAGCACACGAAGATCACAGGATATATAGAACATACAGAATATTAGATTATTCCATTGAGATTAACTGTTGGAAACTCTATAAAACACTCCCGCTTACAGGAAAGTTTTAAAATCATCAGATAGTTTTATATTTCTTAGCCTGGAGATTATATCCGTGTTCTTAGTTCTATGTTAAATGCGCCCTGAGATTACATTATGTTTGTTGGCAGCGCTAGACAGATATTATTATTATTACACATTATCAAACAGTTTTTAATACATGGGCTTTGCTGTTTTGTTGATCAACGTGAAGACAGCAATGTAAATTGTAATGTTCAAACATGAAAAGAGCAGCACATGGGGAACAAAACATCAACAGGTCAGGTTCCTTTTAAACCCCGCACTCTTTAAGAGGCAACACAGAAAGTAGACCGGTTTATTTAATTTTACAGAGGCCCTTTATAGTTTTGTTTCTCTGGTGAGAGTGAAATTAGAATCAAAGTTGGAGGAAATGTTGGTACTGCTCTCCATGTCTGACGAAGTGGTGGGACACACATTGCCCCAGCACTCAGTTCTCAAATAGAGAGTTGAACCTTTGAGTGAGCGGAGCATTTGGAAAGTGGAGGGGGAAGGGGGAGTCCCGAAGAAAAGATGAATGAGAATTCTAGAATTATTTACCAATCAAGGAGTTTGTGGGTGAAAGTGTAATGTGTAATGGCGGAGAGTGTGTGTGTGTGTGGTTGTGAGGGGGTAGGGGGTTCTTCCAATAAAGAGAAATCAATCAACAGCCGTGGATTAGTAGTCGAAATCTATTATTCTAGAAAGTTATTTGATAAATAGTCGTTGTACCGGACACACGATCCCCTTAAAGGCAATTGTCAATGAGTCTGAATGAATTTTATTTCTATGAAGAGGATATCTAGTAAATATCTTCTTCACTGTATTTATGTAGTTATATAAGATATATTATTAGTGTTGCGAGTTATTTATTATTACTGCCAACATTCGCTTGGCGAATCTTCAGTTGTCATATTGTAGAAGCTACCTCTTTCTGTGTTAGTAAGCTTTCTTATTCGATTAAAATATTGCGGACATGGTTTATTTATGAAGTTACTGTGATATTAGGCAGACTGGTAAATAGATAGATAGATAGATAGACAGATCATTGATAGTTAAATAGATAGATAGATAGATAGATAGATAGATAGATAGATAGATAGATGATAGATATATAGATGAGATATAGCTAGATAGATCGATATATAGATGAATAGAATAGTAAAGATAGAGTGAGAAAGACAGATTGATTGATAAAGAGCGAGAAAGACTGGCCTAGAGATAGATAAATAGATTTAATTGCAAGAAAAACAAAGACTCAATTTGTTTATTTGTACGCAACGATAACAAAATGTTTACACCAGAGTGCAGAACACAAAACATGCTGCTACAAAATAACAGGCCAAAGTGCAGTTTTGTTTTCAATCGACCGGTGACCATTAATATGCATCCTTGCTATGAATAGCCGGAATAAATTGGTTGCACCTCGAATACAAGAACTAATAGAAGGTTTTCATTTACGGTTGCGATACAATTGATTTTATCCTTAGCCTTATTGCTTTTTTTTTAATATATATTTTTTTAAGTAGTTGGTATTGTTCTTATTTTTATCGGTTCTTCTGTTTTATTGTGTGTGTGTTCTGTTGTATAACAACTGTTGCTTTTGTCTTTGCTGTTCAGATAACCCTTCATTTTAAACCATGTAAGTTACTAACTACATATAAATCGTGGCTATTTTTTTTAGGGATTTAATTACGAGCCAGGGGCCGAAATCAATAACAAAAGGGTCAGCAATAACAACAACACCAACCTAAAAAACAAAGAAGGTTTAAATTACTATCTTAAGCCTCTGGACAACTACGAGAAACAAGAGCTGGAACAGATGACGTCATCCGCACAACGAGTCACGTGTCGCGTCCCACACAAACAAGAACGCCACTCAGCTGAATGGGAAGATGAGGAAACCCTAAAAATATCCCATTCCGTATGCCAGGGGTCGGTAACCTACGAAACGCGTGCCAGACTTGGCACGCAGAGCAATTTTCAATGGCACGCTAGAGACCTCAAAGAGGTGTTTTATATTGATGAAAAAAAGTTACATCATTTTACGGTTCTGAATGAGAAAAACTGACTGTTGAAGCCGGTGTTTCTGAATGACAGAGTGACACATTTCAGTGATTTGAATGCATTTACAAAGACTTGAACTGTTAGAGCACTGAAACGGATTTGCATATATCTTGAGTGAAATAAATTTCAAAACAATTAACTATATGTACTTCGCTTTATAAAGGCACATATTAAGATAGATAGTTCGGCTTTTTCAAAAAGACATCGAAGCACTCAAAGCAGAGTTTTCTAAACAAAGGCAAGACTCTTACTAAAACCTTATTAGATGTACGATAAATATTTTTTTTTATTGGAGGGATATTGGCGATTTTAAACGCAGTCAGATGAATTTAAAAAATAAAAAAATTGGCATCGAAATATGCCAATTTGAGGACAAATCTGGGTGGAAGCCGCTTAGAAAAATCATCTGTTATTCTCAACTGCCAGGCATTCGCTTTACTTTCAGCTTTTGGTTCAACTTACACTTGTGAACAGTATTAATACACATGGAAGCTGTGTAAAGCATTCAAAGCGGTCACTTACACTTCAATACTAAAAAATGACTAAATATGTATCTGCCATTATAAATTAGCGAATGAATTCAAGATAATGCGAACATTAATTTTTACAGACTAATTATATTTAAAACAGTTTTTATGCTCATCTTCTATGATTAAATATTAATATATACTAAGTAATTTTCAAAAAAATTTTTTTTTATTAATTTAATAAATATGAGAGTCTTTTTAATACTATAATATTATGCAATTGTTGTAATTATTAAAGTTTAAAAGATAAACTCCTTAAGGTTAAATGGACAAACAATTAATGCAGGAAATGTTTATTTAGAACTGTTTAACGTAAATTAATTTTATACCTCTAATAATTAAATCTTGTAATGAATACTATAATGCTGGATGTATATAAATATATAATAATTAGTCAGTAATAATATTTGTTATATTATAAAAACATAACTTCTTTAGTATCACTATTGAATCAAATGTAGACGCTTTATTTTAATTAAAGGGAGATAATTAGCCCGTTTTATTGGTGGTAATATTTATAATATTAAATATTATGTTTCCTTTTTTTCTTTTATAAGAGAATAAAAGGTCTATAACTTATAACTTTATAATGACCAAACTGTAAAATGTAGTTAAAAATTATACAAATATTATATGACTCAAAAATTATATTAACATTTTTCAAACATTACAATGTTACCCAGTTTGTATGATTACTACCTATCAAAACCGCTTAATGATAGTCTGATTAGTCCTGCACTTGCGTTTGATCAAATTAAAGGATATCTTCCGTTTTGTTTACAAAATATTATCATCAATAATATCAGTTGCTAGTTCCTTATCTTGACAACAAAATGATGTTTACAAAATAGTTACCTTAAATGTGAAAGCATGGTAATAAAATTTTGTAATTGGTATAAATGCAAATAAAAAGGATGATAATCACAAACACGTTTTTTTTTTTAGTTAAATATAAAGCGCTTTAACTTTAACGATTATCTCTATACATTTCCTTTGCTTTTGGCCTTGGTCTTGTCGCAGAGTTAAATTAATTGTCTAGTAAAAAAAATAAAAATAAAACAAATATAATAGAGCAGGTTGACATTTAGGCTGTTGGCACGCTGGATGCTTTAGAAATCCTAGTTTGGCACACCATCAGCAAAAGGTTGCCGACCCCTGCCGTAGGCGATGCTTCTTCCACTGTTCACTGATATTAACAGTCTAAAGATCAAACCGCTTTATTTAAATCCTAGCCTTAATTACAATGTTAACTGAGAGTAATGTTTGCATTAAGTAAAATGGTAAATCCGATTAGACACTAAGACATAGAGGTCGGCAAAATGTTTTTCATTTCTAATGTATCCAGCGTGCCAACAGCATGACGGTCAACCTGCGCCTCTAATATATATATATTTTTTAGAATAGACTTAAATTGCCCCTTTTTTGTTGGTCTTCGGCGTGGCATTAAAAATCGATCTTCGTGCCAAGTCTGGCACGCGTGCCGTAGGTTGCCGACCCCTGCACTAAGATACCAATGTAGTAAGTAGGCAGGGCTTGTAGGAGTGGCGATTTCCAATTCACTTGCCCTACTGTGACTAAGACGTACAAATGGGAGTTGTTTGACTTAGTTACTAGATGGCAAATTCAACATAATTTTAACGCTCTGATGATGCCTTGTGTTCAAATAGTAAACACGGACACACGTTGTTGTGTATGCTGCAATGTTAGTAAACACGGACACACGTTGTTGTGTATGCTGCAATGTTAGTAAACACGGACACACGTTGTTGTGTATGCTGCAATGTTAGTAAACACGGACACACGTTGTTGTGTATGCTGCAATGTTAGTAAACACGGACACACGTTGTTGTGTATGCTGCAATGTTTATAATGTTTTCCCATAGAGTCCATGTGTAGTCATTGAAATAGTCATACAGGAACTTAACTAGTCTCTTTTTAAGTCAATTGTATAAGTATGCCCCATCTTTCTCTCTCTCTCTCTCTCGGTCAAGCTCTCTCTCTCTCTCTCTCTCTCTTACCTCTTCTCCTTTACTCTAGCCTTCATTCACACTAAGGGAAACTGTTTAGCTGTATACTGTGCCCCCAGAGTTGACTGTATTATAGTAATAAGTTGAATGTACCTGGTGACCTTATTGTCTTGTGTTTGTCTGTCTGGACTTGGTGAGTTCTGGTCACTAATGTATTGCTTAAATTTATGCAAAATTGACAAGAAGATCTAAGTAAGTGATTATGTTAAGTGGTGTTGCTGGAGTTTTCATGTTACATATCAGTTCCTCTTTCCCTTCATCATTCTATCTCCCTCCACCATTCTCCCCTCACCTTCTATCACAACCTCTCAATTGTTCCTTCGTTCGCTCTTCTCCTTTATTCTCCTTTATCTATTCCTCTCTACCAACCCACACTCTCTGGTATCCTCACTCACACCCTCGAGTCCTTTCTCTCGTCCTCGCTCTCTCTTTCTCATTCTGTCCAACTAACCTCCTTCTCTCTCTATCCCTGCTTCTCCCTTTTCTCTTTCTCTCTTTTTTTTCACACCACTCCCTCTGTCTCTCCCCAGCCTCTAGAAGTCCTTCTTCCTTTTCTCATACACACTTTGTTTTTGTTTACTCCATTTCTCTTTTCTATAATTATCTCTACCTCTTTGACCATTTCTCCTTCTCCTCCCCCAACCTTTTTCCACCCTGCACGATGTTTTGTGTTGGGGCTTCTCTGTATTAGTGGCTCCCAATAATCCAATGAAATAAATTCAATTATCGTCACATTATTTTAAAACAAACTAAACTCTATTCACCAACAACCAGTTTAGTGGCAGCATCTCTAAAGACATCATACACTACTCAAGGTTGGCTGATGGGCGAGGGGCGCCGTTAGATGCGTGGGTAGGGGAGGGGTGCTCGGTATCAATCAAGTTGACTCAACCCAGAACTGGAAAGATCAGACGTGGGGGAGGGTAAGGGGTGAAGGAGTGATTCAGCAAAAGGAGTATAGAATGCGTATTGCGATAGACACAACAGATTGAATGACAAGACTTCTTCAGATGACCAATAATGACCACAACAACACCAGTAACACTTGAAGAAGGAATAACCCAGTGATGTAATACAATGAATCATAGGATTCATAGGGAAAAGGAAAATATCGTTTGCATTACGTTATAGTTATAATACAACAATACACGTTGCTGAGAAGTTGGGGCTGGCCGGGGGGGGGGGGGGGAGAGGCACTGTAGAGAGGACGATGGGAAGAGAGAAAAACAATAGAGGGTGTGTGAGGCTGAAAAATCGATTCCATGCCATGAGCTCAGGTATCGATCCGGCAATGTATTCGGCTTTAGGTTATTTGCGGATACTGAGGGCATGAAAGAGAATTCCAAGAAAACAGTCTGTCTGGGGCCTGGTTGGGAGGAGGGGTGGGTAATTCCTATCTTTAAAAACGATTCCGATAAACCCCGGAAAATCGTAGAACGAAACAAATCGTTTGTAACAACATCTAAGATAAGATTTAAATAAAACAGGACAAGGCAGTGGAGTAAGGCCACTAAAACTAAAATTATGCGCCAATTGAAAGTGTTTTCATCTAGCCTTGATTGAAAACGTTATAGATTAGGTGAGGCAAACTGAAAAGAGAAACTTTGGTGAATACAATATGTTTTAATATCCTAACACTGTATTGGGTTGATATCATGTCCGCTAAAAAAGTTTTAAAGTCTTCGTTTGGAAAAAACTAGAAGACATAGGGTTCGAATCCAGATAAAAAAGCCGGTTTCCCCCCCCCCCCCAACCCCGCACCCCGACCGCCAGATGTGAATGTTGTATTTGAATCCAGCCAGCTCTGCTGGGTACCTGACATTAGTTTTGATGAAAAGCAAAAGGCGGCTGGGCATTGTGCTGTCAACAAGATCACGTTGTGTGTGCAACAGAAAACTGGTGAACACTTTTTCAATAACTCTATGGAACTACATGGTTTTAAAGTTATACTTTACTTTTCTATTTGAAAAATATATACGAATAAGATTAGGAGGGAGGAGTGGTGAGAAAACAGAGAGATGGATTCAGAAAAAGATAAAAATGTATCAAAAGAGTGTACGAGAAAATTGCAAGAAACAGAAATAGTGTAAACAAAAAATATAAACAGTGTGTATGATACACAAATAGAGAGACGGCAACATGAAAACAAATGCGAGAAGGCAAGTGAGAATAAGTCAAATACATTCAGCTGATAAGCGAGGCAACAAGATAGAAAGAGAGAGAGAGAGAGATAGAGCAGACCAAAAGGGTGAAAGAGAGATTAGAGAAAAACAATCCTATTTAGAGAGCGATGGAAAGAGGTAGCTGAAAGAGAAAGACATGTATTCATGAAAGGAGAAAGAGGACAAGCTATAGAGAGAAAGATATATAACAAATGCCATTCAAAGATAAATTAAAAGCTAGTCAACATTAACCAAAATAATTGTCATGATTTAAATTTTTTAAACCATAGAATTCCCGCTGATGTCTGGGATTTTAAATGACCTTTATAAGTGAACAAAAACCCAATTCATAATAGAAAACAAAAAACCAACTACGTAAATAGAAAACGTTATTGATTTTGACATGAAAGTTCCAAGCCTTTAAATTGGAAACCGCTGTTGTATTTTTAATAGAAGAAGAACTGAAACAAAGTCTTTGTGTATAGTAGTTTCAACTATTTCAACTGTTGCGTCAGACACGAGTCAGACCTTACATTTTACAAACGACAAACATAATTCTTACATTTTGTTAGTTTAATTGGAATGAAGTTTCTTTTCTATCAATCGTATTTAAATATAAAAAATTCACACAAATACACACACACACAAATACACACATAGCCTACACAAATACATCTACAAACATATACTCACACAACCAGACTAATATTATATGACTGTTACTATATATCGATTCCCTCGTCGTCACGTGGACATATTTCATCCAACTCCCATTTTATTATCTGGCTATCGGCACGGCCATAACATTTTCTTTATTAAACGTGTTGGCGCGCTATTGAGCCGAGTCAGTCGAGGTGGGCATCGACTATTTTACCGCTGCTGCTGTAGTCCAACATTGAGCCGTGTGGACTACCCAATGTAGCCTTAACTTCAGAATACTGAAGGGGGTGGGGAAGAGACCAAGGTGGGAGGATAAAGCAATTCAATAGAACGCTTTGAGTCTGGTTGGTACAGGGCTAATGGCGCAGGATTTTATGTTCATCTCTATGACTTTCTCTTTTATTTTTTAATTTATCTCTTATTGTTGTTGTTTTTTTAGTATATGTTGCACAAGGAATTAATTAGATGTGTTGTAAAGCTAGAGAACTGTTTGGTAAAAAAAAAAACAACACTAGAACAAAAAATACTACAGGGATTTCTAAAAATAAAAATAATTCTCGATTAAAGATCAACTGGTTGTTGGTAGTCAGTGTAGAAAAACTACAAATAGTATAAACAAAGTACAATTTTAGAAACTATATCTAACACAACAAATTAAGTAGAACAGGATAGGTACATTGGTAGAAACTATACAGACCTATAACACAACAAATTAAGTAGAACAGGATAGGTACATTGGTAGAAACTATACAGACCTATAACACACAAAAATTAATTAGAACAGGATAGGTACATTGGTAGAAACTATACAGACCTATAACACAACAAATTAAGTAGAACAGGATAGGTACATTGGTAGAAACTATACAGACCTATAACACAACAAATTAAGTAGAACAGGATAGGTACATTGGTAGAAACTATACAGACCTATAACACACAAAAATTAATTAGAACAGGATATGTACATTGGTAGAAACTATACAGACCTATAACACACAAAAATTAATTAGAACAGGATAGGTACATTGGTAGAAACTATACAGACCTATAACACACAAAAATTAATTAGAACAGGATAGGTACATTGGTAGAAACTATACAGACCTATAACACACAAAAATTAATTAGAACAGGATATGTACATTGGTAGAAACTATACAGACCTATAACACAACAAATTAATTGGAACAGGATAGGTACATTGGTAGAAACTATACAGACCTATAACACAAAAAAATTAATTAGAACAGGATAGGTACATTGGTAGAAACTATACAGACCTATAACACACAAAAATTAATTAGAACAGGATATGAACATTGGTAGAAACTATGCAGACCTATAACACAACAATTTAATTAGTACCGGTTAAGTACAATGGTAGAAACTATATAGACCATAGGTTCTCAACGGGGGCGTTATCGCCCCCTCGGGTTGGGGGGGGGGGGGCGATGAGAGGCTTTAGGGGGGCGCTGAGATTCCCGGGGGCAATTGGGGGGCGAAGGGCAAGTGGGTGATACAAACGTACCCGATATAAATTGGAACGCCTCAGCTATTTGAATCGATTAGTATTTGCATGAAAAATGATGTAAACGCAAGTGCTGCTAAACATCTGATATCCCCCCAAAATAGGCATTCATTTTATTATACTAATAACAAATAGGAATTCCAATGACTTTTCGATTAAGTAGAGGTCAGTATTTGGCAAATATGGTGTGCGGCCGGCTGGTCTTATGGTTGGTTCACCGGACTGTCAACCCTGCTGACCGATCACTGTCGCCCTAACATCTTCTAATATTGTTGATATTTTGATCTCAGTTTTACAGAGATGTCCTTTAATGCGTTTGTATCATATCCATATTGCAGACGAACTATCGATAAGCGGTATGGATGCGTAGTAATCATACAAACTGGGTAGTCATTATAGTGCTTGGAAATATACATATAAATTCTTTAGTCATATAATATTTATATTTATTACAATTACGTTTTACGGTCTGATCATTTAAAAGTTATAAATGTACGACATTTCTTTTTTTTTTTATAAAAGAAACAAAATACAGAAATAGCTCAAATGAGACGGGTTAATTATCTCCCTTCAAATAACAAATGTTTCCACATTTGATTCAATAGTGATGCCGAAGAAGTTATGTTTTGTAATATAACACTGATTATTATTATTTCTTTATATACATTCAACTTTATGGTATTCATTACAAGATTTAATTATTAGAGGATTAAAATAATTTACGTTAAACAGTTGTAAATAAAAACTTCCTGCATTAACTGCTTTGTCCATTTAAGGAGTTGGTATTTTAAACATTGATAATTACATAAATTACATAATATAGTGCTTTTAAATAAGTCTCTTATATTTCTAAATTAATAATACAAATAAATTTGTTTTAGAATTAATTAAATTTATGTTTAATTAAAATTAAGTTTGGGGGGGGGGGGGCGGTAAGCGGCAAAAAATTGTAAATGGGGGCGGTGAGTCGAAAAAGGTTGAGAACCTATGATATAGACCTATATCATGTTATGGACCTCTTTAGGTTGATTATTATTACGACTCGTTAAATCGGATTCAATGAATATAGTTGTATCTTTATTAGAAGTCTCTAGATTCTGCTAATCTGTAGCCCAAGCTAGGGGTTCCTTGACTGACAGGTCTATGCAGTAATGTAGTTATATTCGTGATAATTATCTTCAACACCTTTCTCAACAACGATAGATCAAACAACTCCAGTTGTTGAATAAACAATTTTATTTAAATTGTAGACTCAATATAAACGATCAATAAACTTCATCAACTGGTGGCAACATAAGTATCAATAAAATGGCATTATATGTACATGTATGAATATAGCGACTTCACTCTACAAACGTTTAAACTGAACTAACTTTAAGGAGGTCGGGACTTTACAAAGAAAACGATCATCGAAGATTCTACAGGGTCTTAATACGCATTTTAACCTCTTTCTCTATAATTACTACGATCCAGAATTATCCCCCAATTTCCACGGGATTTGAACGAATTATTTTATTTAAACTGCCCTCAGGGCATAAAGGTCAAACCTTGGTCGCTTTGGACTCTGATACGCACTTGTTAAGAGGTCAATGCCTTACTACGTCATTCATTTATGACCGATATTCGTAACATCCCCCCCCCTTCTAAAGCTTTATAATTATTTCTTTTACATTTGAAAAAATGTTAATTTTAAGGAATAATTATAAAAGAAAATATTCCGGGGAAAACAATACAGTTCAATTGGCGATCCCAATAATTCAATCGAACTGATAACAATAACATAATAATATATGCAATATAAATTCATCTTATCAAATGGCTTAACTATAGTCATTCAATCATTCAATTTTTAATTCAAAACAATGGACAATTAAATTGTTTATCTAAATCTTGTATACAAGAAAAATACATAATCATTCTTAATAGATATAATATAATACCAGTTAATAATTTCTATTACATTGAACATTCCACTGTAATAAAAACTCTCTCGTCCATTTAATTTATAAACTAATATCCTTTACATTTGTAATCAAACAACAAAAGAAAAATCACTTAAGGTCTATTCAGACACGACTTATTTTTTTCATAAGGAGAAAAAAAAACCCAACGTTCTGATAGAACACATGCTAGGCCTAACTCAATTACAAAACAAAAAAAATACTAGCCCTGACCTAATTTCAGAACAACACGATCATTTTCTCGACAGTATTTTTTTCCATGTTTGTAGGCTGGCTAACACATTACTTTTAACAATACTGTCTGTGTCAAAACCCAAAATTTCTAGGTCAGTATTCTTTTTTCTTTCTCTCCCTCTTCCTTGCGATCACTCTCTCATTCCCTATTGATTCTAACAATATTGACATCGCTATGCAAATTTACCTCATCACAGCCTAGGTCAAAAAATATTGCTACGCGATTAAATAGTTATCGTATTAAATGAGCATTCTTTAACATCTATCATCTCAAAATCAAATTCATTTATTATTATTTTGAGAACATTAAACATAGTCTGTTCACGAATTAAAATAGTTTATAGCAAAAATCATTAAAAATATTTCAATCTTTCATTTTACCATGACCTTTCGACGTCATTATTTTCTTTTTTTTTTAAAAAAGAGTTCACATCGTAGCATTCTATCTTTCATGCAGACATGGATTTACTTGAAACAAATTTGGTTAATTTACTTAATTAACTATCAATCAAAGCAGATTATATTATCTTCATACAATCTTAGTACTACACAGTAAGTACTTATTTTCTTTAGATTACATTAAAGACATTTCAAATACAATATTATTGAAGTGGAAAAGAGTTAAGCATAGGCTACTATTAATTTTTTTCAGAGAGAAATCAATGTAACAATTTATGTACAAAACAACTGCTGGTTTGACTGTTGTGGTAAAACATTTCATTTCCAATCTTTTCAGTGGTGTACATTGCTCTTTTCCATTTTCCATAAAGGTTTAATTCCTTATTCATAGATTCTCCTGTTACTTTCACAGTGTTCAGGTCTACCCAATCTTTTGCTTGTCAATACAATTCATTCAATCTATTTTAACTAATACAGAAAAAATATAGATTAGTTTTACAATCTTGACATGAAATCCTTAATTAATAATACATTTGTTGAACATTGGTGTGTCAACATTATAAATTCTCAACCATGAAATTCTCAACCATTCTGGTTTACAGTGTCAAGTCAGTGGCACATCCTAAATTTATACAAAACAAGGATAAGTTTTCATTAGTTTCACTTCTGGTCTGCTTTTCATGTAACAGTATCCTAAAAGTGAAAACATCATATATAATACAGTTCTTGGAATTCTTTTTAGTCATAGCTCTGCCTTGCTGCAACTATTTTTACCCTACATTATCATACATTCAATGATAATATAATAAATGAATAAATTCACATAGAAGAAATTTGCATCTTGACTCAGTGCAATATTTCAACAACAGTACATGATAAAATAAATCCATAGTACTAAGTACAATCATAAAACATTTCTCAATACTTTAGTGATAGAAAATTCTCTTTTCTTAAAATCATTTACATCTTTATCAATCAGATTATCCTCTCTGCCAAATGTTTCAATTATCATTTCCAGAGATTCTCAACCACATCTTATAATCAGTCCACATTTATAATGTCCTCTGATTTAGAAACCAATTCTGCGGATAAAACTGATCTTGTTCTCTTATAGCAATTATTTTAAATGCTCAACCTAACAAGTTTGTTTAGAAATATCACACTATAATGATATTTACTCTAACAATACTTTTACTCATTCCTTTTTCTTCACAAGTAAGGGGTTTAGTTTTAAAATAGTAAGTTTGGTAACTAACTATCAGTGAATTTGTCATTCAATTCATCCTGTACTCCAGGCATAAATTTTACAAATAAGAGTAACAATGTTAACAACATCAAGCTTTTTCCAATTGTTTTCAGAAGGTAAGGCTTTATCATTTTCAAATGATATAATATATTTGCCTTTCTTTCATCACACAACAATGGCATCTGCATGTGAGCAGTGTACAATTTTTTCCTAACAAACACAGTTATGTCAGACAAAAAATTTATGTACTTATCTAGGTACTTGCTCAGCCCAAGGAGATCCAATTCGGTCTGCCATTCCTCTGGAAGTAGTTTGAGTGGTCCTCGGACAGTGGGTCCAAAGATTGGTCCATAGGCTCCTCGACTTTCCGGATGGGATTCAGTTGACATCTCCTGCTCCAGGCATAAGTTCTTTAGGACTGGATTGAAGAGTTCCGGGGCGAAGTTGGTCCCTCGATCTGTCGGTATGGATTGTGGTAACCCATAGCTTTTGATAGTTTCGGTCCAGCTCTCCGCACTCGTTTCTTCAGTGATGCTCCTCAAATCTTCATCTGTACCGGCAACTGCAGGTTTGCATTGTTGTTTGTTTATGCTGTGGTCTATCTGTTCATAGACATCAGTAGTAGGATTTTCTTTCTCGTCGACAGCTTTCTCATGCAACTGTAGCAACTCTGGGTCTACTTTCTGCTCAGCAATCAATTCATTTTGTGATGACTTCTTTGATTGTTCATTTCCTTTCGGACAATCTTCAATCATGGAGAAAATAGTAGTATCAAGTTCCACTCCTTCTTCCACTTTCTTCTCTCGTGGGAGAATTTCTTCTTTATTTTTCTTTTCTTGTGAGATAGTTTCTTCTTTCTTTTTCTGTGGTGTCATACCATTTATGACATCACCTACAGGATAAAGTTCTTTTTCTTTTCCTGTCTCCACAATAGGACTAGGGTTTGGATTTTCCTTCACAATCAGTTCAGGTCTCACCCTCCCTTTCGCCAAATCATTTGCTAGGATAACGGATATGCCCTCAACAGGAAGTTTTGATATTACTCCAACTGTCACATATCCTGTCACCAAGTCAGATGTGAGGTATATCCTATGTAGAGGTATTTCTTCTTTCCATTCAAAACCTCTCAATAGGACAGTCTGTCCTGTCAATGTATTATCATTCAATGGTAATACATCTTTAAGCAGCAGTGTTAATGATGCTCCTGTGTCTCGTAATATTTTTACGGACTTCAGTGGTCCTTCCTTTTGTAAGGCCACACAACCTTCACTAATGAACGGTTGAAAACTGCACAGGGTCTCTGTGTCAATTTTATTCTTCCCTTGACCATGACTTTCGGGTGTTGTTTCATCTTTCGATGACTTCAGACTCTTTTCCGAGTCAAAAATACTTTGGTCTACTTTTTCGTCTCTGTGGACTTGGACAATTAATCCAATAGTAGCCATTCTGTATTTATAATCAGGATATTTATCCTCATTATCTTCAGTTGTAGATTTCTCTACCTTCTGACTTTTGCTCTCAGGCAAATCCACCCTCAGTGTTTCTGGTTTAGAAGAATCTTTCTTCGAATTCAGTTCGTTTGTATTTTCGCTTTCTTGTACATTCTGTATTGGTTTATGGCTAGTGCACATTACCACTTTGTTAGGTCTTTTGTTGCTTCGTATACTCCAACAGTCTTCTATGCTATGTCCTGTCCTTTTACAAAAAGTACATTGGACGTTTTTGTTGATAGGTTTTTTATTAACATCATTTTGTTTCACAAAATGCTCTTTTTCACGATGTTGTTGTTGTGTGTTTTCTGCTGGCCGTTGTGGCCTATTAACATTCTTTCCATCAGCTGTCCTATGACACAATGTGTACTGTTCAGCTAAATCAGCAGCCTTATGTGGGTCAGTGATATCACGCTCGGATAAATACATTCTTATATCCGGCCTCACTTTGTTAATAAAATCTTCTAACAGAATGATATCTTTCATTTCTTTTAATGTGGAGATATTTCTGGATTTTATCCACTGATCCATTAACTTTTCTTCTGCTCTAAGGAAGTCTAAGTGTGTTTGGTAAGGGGACATTGTGTACTGACGGAACCTTTTCCGATAACTTTCCGGTATTTGGTTATAGGCTTTAAGTACAGTGTCTTTAATGATTTCATAATCATTTAAATTCTCCTCTTTTAACAATAAAACACAATCTCTTGCCCTTCCCTGAGTAAAAGCTGTTCTGACTAATATTCCCCATTTATCTTCTGGGAACTTAAAATCTCTGCAAGAAATTTCAAAGGTCTGGAAGAAATTAGCTATTTCACTTTCTTTATCAATGTAGGTAGGGACTAGCTTTTTCCATCTGGCCATCTCTACATCATTATGAGATTCTTTTTTAGTAGCTCCTATCTTTGCTAGCTCTATTCTTTCCTGACTTTCTCTTTGACTTTTCTTATCTTCCATCTCAAGACGTTTTTCTTCCATTTCAAGCCGTTTCATTTCTAGTTGAAATCGGAACTGTTCAGACATCTGACCTTCAACTTGATATCCCTCCGCGCTTGATTCTACTTTCAACTTGCCACTCGCAATCAACACATCTTTTATCTGCTGTGTCAACACAGTTCTGGATGGTGTAGTTTCAGTAACTTCTATCTTCAAGATCTCAGCGATCTCTTTTAACTTCTTTATTGATAAAGTTTTCAAAACTTCTTCTTCTGGATTTTCAATAAATTCCATTCTTTAGTTAAGAGATTTATAAAGTGGTAAATTTCCAACTTACGTTTTTCCAATCGGAAGAATAATTTCAGCGTTCTTAGGCTTGCTCAGTAGGTCACGGCTCCAACACACAACACAACACAACTTGAATATATGCTTCACTATACAACTATCCCGGACGAGCCCCCAAACTGTTATGGACCTCTTTAGGTTGATTATTATTACGACTCGTTAAATCGGATTCAATGAATATAGTTGTATCTTTATTAGAAGTCTCTAGATTCTGCTAATCTGTAGCCCAAGCTAGGGGTTCCTTGACTGACAGGTCTATGCAGTAATGTAGTTATATTCGTGATAATTATCTTCAACACCTTTCTCAACAACGATAGATCAAACAACTCCAGTTGTTGAATAAACAATTTTATTTAAATTGTAGACTCAATATAAACGATCAATAAACTTCATCAACTGGTGGCAACATAAGTATCAATAAAATGGCATTATATGTACATGTATGAATATAGCGACTTCACTCTACAAACGTTTAAACTGAACTAACTTTAAGGAGGTCGGGACTTTACAAAGAAAACGATCATCGAAGATTCTACAGGGTCTTAATACGCATTTTAACCTCTTTCTCTATAATTACTACGATCCAGAATTATCCCCCAATTTCCACGGGATTTGAACGAATTATTTTATTTAAACTGCCCTCAGGGCATAAAGGTCAAACCTTGGTCGCTTTGGACTCTGATACGCACTTGTTAAGAGGTCAATGCCTTACTACGTCATTCATTTATGACCGATATTCGTAACAATCACAACAAAGAGTAAAGTCAGCGCAACTATGGTAGAAAACTATATCTAACGAAACACTGGGTACAGACAACGGCACAAACAATATATATAAAAAAAATATTGCGTTCACGCAATGGTAAATAAAGTACCCTTCGGACCAAACTGATCATGGGGCTGATGAAGCAGCGCAATGCAATGGTACAATAGCAGAAACACACACACAAACAAGAGACTGAGTACAGGCATGTGTAGATGAAATTCCAACTGCACACTGCAGCGCTGCATCCACAACCTCGCTGAAACAGGAATCGATCGAACTAGACAGACATTCAGACAACCCAATAAAGATCAGCGCCCTCTCTTTTTTATATTTATTTTATATAAAAAACGCCGTCCCTGGCCGTTATGTTCTAGTTGGTTGCCTGGCTCCCTGGTGGTCAATCACAATCAGGATGCCGACTTCGATTCCAACACCTCTGGGAATTGTCAATTGAAACCCGGGGAAAAGGGCCGCGTGCAAATCAAAGCTGTTGCAAAAGGGGGAAACGTCGATGGGACATCGTAGACACAATATGATTCAATATGATCAAAATACTTTTTTTTAAACTCTTTAGGGCCTTGCCAAGTTAGATAACCTAAAGTCTAAAAGTC
This sequence comes from Anisus vortex, assembly GCA_949126835.1. NCBI lineage: Eukaryota > Metazoa > Mollusca > Gastropoda > Planorbidae > Anisus > Anisus vortex. The sequence goes on along the minus strand of OX421496.1, from coordinate 30,734,880 downwards.
TAAAAGCTTTAAAAAGGTATTGCCCTTCCCAAGTGAACAAAAAATGCCAGAAATAACACAAGCGGTTCGAGCGAAGCTCGTAAATGTTTATAATTAATGCACGTGCGGGCTTGCATTTATACCCAGCAAGCGATGCACACTAGTTTTACATGCATTAAACTAAAATTGAGAATGCACAATGTGTCATTAAAATGATGTATGTAGAACAATGGTCTATATTCTATACACCGTAGCTATCTAAATATAGACATATATATATCCAACAGGAAGTCTTTTCTAAAAATACCCCCCCCCCCCAAAAAAAAATACACTAAAATCTTGAGGTCAGTGATACATCAATTAGGGTAAACAGGTGTGTATACAGCAGAAACAAAAATAACGAAAAAGCATAAATAAATAAAATACAGACAGCAAGTAGCATAGAAAAAGAATTCCTGCACACTCTACTCAGTCAGACGGCAACAAGTAATAGAAAAGACACGTGCAATAGATTGATACATAGACTAGAAGTGCAGTGAGAATTATATCCAAAATCATCTTGATGTTAACGAAGAAATGAATCTAGTGGCTTCAAAGATATCAAAGCAAAAGCAACATAAGTAGTTTTAAAAGGTAAAAATATGTGAAAATTGTTTGCATGGATATGTGTAATAAATAAACGTTAGAAATAGACACTCTTGCTTTTTAAACAAATATATTGATCTGTTGGTTTTTGTTAACTAGGTTGTTGTTCATGTTGCTCTTTTTATTGCTCTTTTTTTTCCCACCCCAATGTTAGGAAGGGGCATGGTGGAGATGAATCTTTATTATTGTTTAATATGTCTAGTTGTCAGTAGTCCATGTCTAATTGTCAGTAGTTCATGTCTAGTTGTCAATAGTCCATGTCTGTGTTTTCAAATCATTTTTGTCTGCTTGGCAACTTGTGTGGAAATTAAACTTTAAAATTGGCATTGCACCTAGTAGAATGTCTGAAAACACTGTGGATGTGAAGTGTGGAGCCGTAATTCTAGAGATACATCGCACGCTTTTACAAATGTTGTTTTTGTTTCCTTACTTTATGTTCAATACATGAACTAAGTATAGTGTCGTCCCATGTAGACCTATGCCAGACAGAACAAACGCAAGTCTTGCCTCAAGCCACCCAACTCACTGGCTAAACTACATTTCCCCCAAGGCAGTGTAAAATATCCATAATATTTCTATCCATAGTTATACAATATGTACATATAAAACTATTTCTCACACACACTCAGACAGCACTTAGACTAGTCTATATCCTGCCAGTACAAAGGAAAAACATTTATGTCAAATCTTACCATGATAAGCTATTAAAGACAGACAGGTTTAAAAATTTAGGAGCCAGATCTGAAGCCAATGAACTTGTTGCCACTTACAAAAAAATTCAAACACCGATCATTTCACTAAAACTAAAACAAAATTGTGACTCTTAAAATGAAAAAGATCTTGAAATACTTACTATGTATTAAATAGGTCCATGCTTACCTAACTATAACAAAACAACAATAAAAACTACAGCTAACTATAACAAAACAACAAAAATAAAAACTACAGCTAACTATAACAAAACAACAACAATAAAAACTACAGCTAACTATAACGTCAGCTAGCAAGTCAGGGAACAGAAGCTGTTAGTTTATTCTCATTGCCCCAAGCTAGCAATTTATAACCCCCATTTAATAGCTTTTAATGTCACCTCCCTATTGGCCATGCAAAGTTCACAGTTGTCAGGAAGGATATTTTAGTATTTGTTTTTCATATAGCCAAACTGCTGTTGCTTTTAACTCACGAACAGTGACGCTGATTTTTTGTTCAAAAGGCAAAAAAAAAAAAACACGGTAATGACAGGAAAAAAAAATTGATACGTGACAAAAGATGTCATGTAAGGTCAATAAAGACAGATGCAAGACAAGAAATATATCATTGGACAAGAAATATTCTTTAAAAAAATTGACAAACAGTAACAAAAGAAAAGATAAAAAAAACTTTTAAAATAATCCAAAGGAATAATTTTAACCATATAAACAACATAACAAGGACAAAAAATAACATTAGATGAACACATTCCGTCAATTTTTAATAGATTCCAAGATTTAAATACACACGACTTAAATCGATAATAACAATTATGGCGATCTCCGAAAACATCTCAGCAAAGATCCAATCCAATTTAGTTACAACACGAACACACCTACACGCACTGTTCAAAAGAAAACTTTCACATAAAATAAACAAATATATTGCGAAACCAGCACAAATCGATCCATTTTATAACCCCAGATTCCTCTTGTGTCAAAAGGACTTAGACCTAACTCAATAAATAGGAAACTTATTTTAAAAAAAAAATTAAAAAAAAATACAATAACAATAAAAAAATATATAAAAATTCGTATAAAGCTGTATAAAACAATATTTCTTTCCAGATCAATAGGATGTCCATTATGCCATACACAACTATAATAATGTTTCATAAAAAGAGAGACAAGCCGTTTTAGGGATCCGCTTTTTTTTTTTTGGTATTGTTTGTCGTTTCAGAAGTTTACAGACATTGCGTAATGTATGGAATGCTGAAAGAAAAACATCGGACAAGCATCAGCAGGATAGTAACGGTAAATTGATTTCTTTACATACACACAAACTCAACATTACAAATGTAAAATTCTGCAACTCTTTTATGTCAGCAGGCGTGAATTTTTTTTTATTTCAGTGTGTTTCCTGTTGTATCTTATTTATTTTATTTTTATTTTTTGAATGTAGATCTAAAACTTAACGGAAACAGAAATACAGAATAAAATTTGATATACTTTACTTCTCTTGCTCTTGTATTTTTTTTATTTACATCATATTGGTGTAGGCCTATATTTAGAGTCCTGCGTTAGAGCGTTTGAATTGCTATTTGGAAGGTTTCAATCTTAAATTCATATATAAACATCAAAATATTTTATTACCGGAATGACCATCAGTATTCCCACCATAATCTGACCGGGCTTGGTGCTCTAGCATCGGCTATCATTCTAAAGGACATTATTTTGTCCACTGGGCTAGAAAAATGACCAGGAATTTTATCCCAGCTCTGGTGTGCACCTGAAATTAGTTGGGTAAAAGTAATGGTGACTGGGGTGTTGGGCAAATCGCAAACACCCCTTGAATGTCGTGGTCGAGGAAACTGGCTTCATTAGCATTAAGAACCGAAACAGGCAGCTAGGGATACTTTTACATTTATTTCATTTGCTGTCTTTAACACAGCTCTTTACTATTAGCATCGTCTTTGTGTCAAGACTAACAGGCTAGATCCAGGGATTCCAGGGGATGATTAATGCTTGGTTTTAGGGCCCATAGGTGATCCATTGTGGTGAGCATTCATTAAAACCAAACAATAGCTACCATCTTTTATCGGGGAGATTTCTCGAAATCATTAGACCACCTTGTTGCTGCCCCGATCAGCCCTTCTCCCTATTGATCCACCACTGGCTAGGTCAACGCGTTGGAATTGTAGAGATAACATGATCCAATGCAGGAGTGTTACAGATGTCCAATATGTCCACCACTAGTCTCAGCGGTCATTTTTTTCTCTACCCCAGATGTGAGAGGGAGGATTAAGGATTTATCTTTACATCCCTCTACCAAATTTTCAGAGATTTATGACAAAGGACAAAAACAATGGAAATAAGACGGACTCTCGTCCTGGGAATGTTGCTTCCAGCATCACTAAGCTGCAATACTTATAGATCTTTTCGTGTGTAGTGCTAATACATTTCCAACTTCAGACTTATCTCTCTCTCTCTCTCTCTCCCTCTCTCTCTCTCTCTCTCTCTCTCTCTCACCCACTTTCTCTCTTTTTCTCTGCACTTTTACAACCCGGAGAGAGAAAAGAGTATGGTGCCTCGAATAAAACACACAAACAACCCGGAGAGAGAAAAGAGTATGGTGCCTCAAATAAAACACACAAACAACCCGGAGAGAGAAAAAAGTATGGTGCTTCAAATAAAACACACTAACAACCCGGAGAGAGAAAAGAGTATGGTGCTTCAAATAAAACACACTAACAACCCGGAGAGAGAAAAGAGTATGGTGCCTCAAATAAAACACACAAACAACCCGGAGAGAGAAAAGAGTATGGTGCCTCAAATAAAACACACAAACAACCCGGAGAGAGAAAAGAGTATGGTGCTTCAAATAAAACACACTAACAACCCGGAGAGAGAAAAGAGTATGGTGCTTCAAATAAAACACACTAACAACCCGGAGAGAGAAAAGAGTATGGTGCTTCAAATAAAACACACTAACAACCCGGAGAGAGAAAAGAGTATGGTGCTTCAAATAAAACACACTAACAACCCGGAGAGAGAAAAGAGTATGGTGCTTCAAATAAAACACACTAACAACCCGGAGAGAGAAAAGAGTATGGTGCTTCAAATAAAACACACTAACAACCCGGAGAGAGAAAAGAGTATGGTGCTTCAAATAAAACACACTAACAACCCGGAGAGAGAAAAGAGTATGGTGCTTCAAATAAAACACACAAACAACCCGGAGAGAGAAAAGAGTATGGTGCTTCAAATAAAACACACAAACAACCCGGAGAGAGAAAAGAGTATGGTGCTTCAAATAAAACACACAAACAACCCGGAGAGAGAAAAGAGTATGGTGCTTCAAATAAAACACACAAACAACCCGGAGAGAGAAAAGAGTATGGTGCTTCAAATAAAACACACAAACAACCCGGAGAGAGAAAAGAGTATGGTGCTTCAAATAAAACACACAAACAACCCGGAGAGAGAAAAGAGTATGGTGCTTCAAATAAAACACACAAACAACCCGGAGAGAGAAAAGAGTATGGTGCTTCAAATAAAACACACTAACAACCCGGAGAGAGAAAAGAGTATGGTGCTTCAAATAAAACACACAAACAACCCGGAGAGAGAAAAGAGTATGGTGCTTCAAATAAAACACACAAACAACCCGGAGAGAGAAAAGAGTATGGTGCTTCAAATAAAACACACAAACAACCCGGAGAGAGAAAAGAGTATGGTGCTTAAAATAAAACACACAAACAACCCGGAGAGAGAAAAGAGTATGGTGCTTCAAATAAAACACACTAACAACCCGGAGAGAGAAAAGAGTATGGTGCTTCAAATAAAACACACTAACAACCCGGAGAGAGAAAAGAGTATGGTGCTTCAAATAAAACACACTAACAACCCGGAGAGAGAAAAGAGTATGGTGCTTCAAATAAAACACACTAACAACCCGGAGAGAGAAAAGAGTATGGTGCTTCAAATAAAACACACTAACAACCCGGAGAGAGAAAAGAGTATGGTGCTTCAAATAAAACACACAAACAACCCGGAGAGAGAAAAGAGTATGGTGCTTCAAATAAAACACACAAACAACCCGGAGAGAGAAAAGAGTATGGTGCTTCAAATAAAACACACAAACAACCCGGAGAGAGAAAAGAGTATGGTGCTTCAAATAAAACACACTAACAACCCGGAGAGAGAAAAGAGTATGGTGCTTCAAATAAAACACACAAACAACCCGGAGAGAGAAAAGAGTATGGTGCTTCAAATAAAACACACAAACAACCCGGAGAGAGAAAAGAGTATGGTGCTTCAAATAAAACACACAAACAACCCGGAGAGAGAAAAGAGTATGGTGCTTAAAATAAAACACACAAACAACCCGGAGAGAGAAAAGAGTATGGTGCTTCAAATAAAACACACTAACAACCCGGAGAGAGAAAAGAGTATGGTGCTTCAAATAAAACACACTAACAACCCGGAGAGAGAAAAGAGTATGGTGCTTCAAATAAAACACACAAACAACCCGGAGAGAGAAAAGAGTATGGTGCTTCAAATAAAACACACAAACAACCCGGAGAGAGAAAAGAGTATGGTGCTTCAAATAAAACACACTAACAACCCGGAGAGAGAAAAGAGTATGGTGCTTCAAATAAAACACACTAACAACCCGGAGAGAGAAAAGAGTATGGTGCTTCAAATAAAACACACTAACAACCCGGAGAGAGAAAAGAGTATGGTGCTTCAAAAAAAACACACTAACAACCCGGAGAGAGAAAAGAGTATGGTGCTTCAAATAAAACACACTAACAACCCGGAGAGAGAAAAGAGTATGGTGCTTCAAATAAAACACACTAACAACCCGGAGAGAGAAAAGAGTATGGTGCTTCAAATAAAACACACAAACAACCCGGAGAGAGAAAAGAGTATGGTGCTTCAAATAAAACACACAAACAACCCGGAGAGAGAAAAGAGTATGGTGCTTCAAATAAAACACACAAACAACCCGGAGAGAGAAAAGAGTATGGTGCTTCAAATAAAACACACAAACAACCCGGAGAGAGAAAAGAGTATGGTGCTTAAAATAAAACACACTAACAACCCGGAGAGAGAAAAGAGTATGGTGCTTCAAATAAAACACACTAACAACCCGGAGAGAGAAAAGAGTATGGTGCTTCAAATAAAACACACTAACAACCCGGAGAGAGAAAAGAGTATGGTGCTTCAAATAAAACACACTAACAACCCGGAGAGAGAAAAGAGTATGGTGCTTCAAATAAAACACACAAACAACCCGGAGAGAGAAAAGAGTATGGTGCTTCAAATAAAACACACAAACAACCCGGAGAGAGAAAAGAGTATGGTGCTTCAAATAAAACACACAAACAACCCGGAGAGAGAAAAGAGTATGGTGCTTCAAATAAAACACACTAACAACCCGGAGAGAGAAAAGAGTATGGTGCTTCAAATAAAACACACTAACAACCCGGAGAGAGAAAAGAGTATGGTGCTTCAAATAAAACACACTAACAACCCGGAGAGAGAAAAGAGTATGGTGCTTCAAATAAAACACACTAACAACCCGGAGAGAGAAAAGAGTATGGTGCTTCAAATAAAACACACAAACAACCCGGAGAGAGAAAAGAGTATGGTGCTTCAAATAAAACACACTAACAACCCGGAGAGAGAAAAGAGTATGGTGCTTCAAATAAAACACACAAACAACCCGGAGAGAGAAAAGAGTATGGTGCTTCAAATAAAACACACAAACAACCCGGAGAGAGAAAAGAGTATGGTGCTTCAAATAAAACACACAAACAACCCGGAGAGAGAAAAGAGTATGGTGCTTCAAATAAAACACACAAACAACCCGGAGAGAGAAAAGAGTATGGTGCTTCAAATAAAACACACTAACAACCCGGAGAGAGAAAAGAGTATGGTGCTTCAAATAAAACACACTAACAACCCGGAGAGAGAAAAGAGTATGGTGCTTCAAATAAAACACACTAACAACCCGGAGAGAGAAAAGAGTATGGTGCTTCAAATAAAACACACTAACAACCCGGAGAGAGAAAAGAGTATGGTGCTTCAAATAAAACACACTAACAACCCGGAGAGAGAAAAGAGTATGGTGCTTCAAATAAAACACACTAACAACCCGGAGAGAGAAAAGAGTATGGTGCTTCAAATAAAACACACAAACAACCCGGAGAGAGAAAAGAGTATGGTGCTTCAAATAAAACACACAAACAACCCGGAGAGAGAAAAGAGTATGGTGCTTCAAATAAAACACACAAACAACCCGGAGAGAGAAAAGAGTATGGTGCTTCAAATAAAACACACAAACAACCCGGAGAGAGAAAAGAGTATGGTGCTTCAAATAAAACACACAAACAACCCGGAGAGAGAAAAGAGTATGGTGCTTCAAATAAAACACACTAACAACCCGGAGAGAGAAAAGAGTATGGTGCTTCAAATAAAACACACTAACAACCCGGAGAGAGAAAAGAGTATGGTGCTTCAAATAAAACACACTAACAACCCGGAGAGAGAAAAGAGTATGGTGCTTCAAATAAAACACACTAACAACCCGGAGAGAGAAAAGAGTATGGTGCTTCAAATAAAACACACTAACAACCCGGAGAGAGAAAAGAGTATGGTGCTTCAAATAAAACACACTAACAACCCGGAGAGAGAAAAGAGTATGGTGCTTCAAATAAAACACACAAACAACCCGGAGAGAGAAAAGAGTATGGTGCTTCAAATAAAACACACAAACAACCCGGAGAGAGAAAAGAGTATGGTGCTTCAAATAAAACACACAAACAACCCGGAGAGAGAAAAGAGTATGGTGCTTCAAATAAAACACACAAACAACCCGGAGAGAGAAAAGAGTATGGTGCTTCAAATAAAACACACAAACAACCCGGAGAGAGAAAAGAGTATGGTGCTTCAAATAAAACACACTAACAACCCGGAGAGAGAAAAGAGTATGGTGCTTCAAATAAAACACACTAACAACCCGGAGAGAGAAAAGAGTATGGTGCTTCAAATAAAACACACTAACAACCCGGAGAGAGAAAAGAGTATGGTGCTTCAAATAAAACACACTAACAACCCGGAGAGAGAAAAGAGTATGGTGCTTCAAATAAAACACACTAACAACCCGGAGAGAGAAAAGAGTATGGTGCTTCAAATAAAACACACTAACAACCCGGAGAGAGAAAAGAGTATGGTGCTTCAAATAAAACACACTAACAACCCGGAGAGAGAAAAGAGTATGGTGCTTCAAATAAAACACACTAACAACCCGGAGAGAGAAAAGAGTATGGTGCTTCAAATAAAACACACTAACAACCCGGAGAGAGAAAAGAGTATGGTGCTTCAAATAAAACACACAAACAACCCGGAGAGAGAAAAGAGTATGGTGCTTCAAATAAAACACACTAACAACCCGGAGAGAGAAAAGAGTATGGTGCTTCAAATAAAACACACAAACAACCCGGAGAGAGAAAAGAGTATGGTGCTTCAAATAAAACACACAAACAACCCGGAGAGAGAAAAGAGTATGGTGCTTCAAATAAAACACACTAACAACCCGGAGAGAGAAAAGAGTATGGTGCTTCAAATAAAACACACAAACAACCCGGAGAGAGAAAAGAGTATGGTGCTTCAAATAAAACACACTAACAACCCGGAGAGAGAAAAGAGTATGGTGCTTCAAATAAAACACACAAACAACCCGGAGAGAGAAAAGAGTATGGTGCTTCAAATAAAACACACAAACAACCCGGAGAGAGAAAAGAGTATGGTGCTTCAAATAAAACACACTAACAACCCGGAGAGAGAAAAGAGTATGGTGCTTCAAATAAAACACACAAACAACCCGGAGAGAGAAAAGAGTATGGTGCTTCAAATAAAACACACTAACAACCCGGAGAGAGAAAAGAGTATGGTGCTTCAAATAAAACACACTAACAACCCGGAGAGAGAAAAGAGTATGGTGCTTCAAATAAAACACACTAACAACCCGGAGAGAGAAAAGAGTATGGTGCTTCAAATAAAACACACTAACAACCCGGAGAGAGAAAAGAGTATGGTGCTTCAAATAAAACACACTAACAACGTTTTATGAACACTATGGTCTAGCGGCATCGAGCTTGAACAACCGTCCAGGAGGTCCATTCACCGTTAATGCCAAAGCTGTTTTACACGGGACTGAAGCGTTTACCAGAGTCTACCCAGCTCTGACTGGAAGCTCATATTGGTTGAGGGAGAAGTAAAATTGTCTTGACATAGTGGTGGCCACACAATTCCTTTCTATAAGTGGTCACGAAAAGTGGTGTGAACGGTGCTTTACTTGGCCCATAGGCCAACAAGGCATGAAACGAATACCTTGCTTAACACCGTATTTAGTTATACCGAAAGGTCCACCAGTCTTGACTCCGCTTAGGAGGAGAAAGGGTCCTATGGCATGGTAATTCCTTTACACTGGTCACGAAAACAAATTATAACCATAGACCAGACCTGTTAAAACAATGTATGTCTATCGAACAATAACCATACACCAGAACTATTAAAACAATAAATGTTTATCAAAACTGGAAAGCTGGAGGGAAAGAGATGCAGAGAAAGACAGAGAAAGACAGATATTAGATTATTAGATGATATAACAGAATGGCATGGCATGGCTAAAACAACGGAAATACTAGAGTTTCCTAGAAAAAAACATACGTGGAAAGACATGATCGCCTACGCCAACCGGTATGGCACCTAATGATGATGTCTATCAAACATTAGCCATTGAACAAAGCTACTTAAAAACAGTGTATGTTTATCAAACAAGTTATTGAAGATAAGTTGATTATGGAAAATATTGACTAGCTGTGAAAGGTCACCAGATCATATCAATGCTTCATTGTAAAATAACAGCACGGATGTTTCCTGCATACACAATTAACTACCAATGTTAATGAATGCATCGGCTTTATTCATATGAATGCGTATTGCAGGGTAATGTGCCAGGTGTTTATACAAATACAGGTCGTAAAACATGACTGACGCTCATACAGTCCCTCCAGGTAAGGTTCTCAAGTTAAGGATCACTGACCACATTTAGCATTAACGATGGAATAGAGTGAGTTTATGTGTATTTATTACAATTACAAAGTAATGACAAGTAATGTCTATATCGGACAAAGTTTATGTTTTTCAAAATGAAAATATTGGTTTAATACGTTTCTAGAGTCTAGGAAAAGATTTTTTCGGAGCTGGGTAACCTCATGAACGCAAAATACTTTAACTGGATTCGAACCTCGAGCCCTTCAGAATGATAAAAAGAACGCGCAACCGCTAGACCACCCTTACATAATCTATTCTTCCATTGGACTCACGAATCCTCAAATGTCTGCTAGTGTGAGTACTTTTACTTAGGACATTGTGCATAGAACTGCAATGCGCTTTGGAACAAACAGTTTGGTCCTACAACTAAAATCGTTAGAGACACTGCTGTTATACATTGGTTACCCACATTACCCTTGACTTGACAGACTCATGTGTTGGGCAGGTTGTCAACATACATCAAAGCCAAATGACCAACGAAACCTATACTCCGGCATTAAGTCTTGTTTACTTCAATAATTCATCAACCCTATCCAGTTATAACGGAAGAGCGCTTCCACGTTGGCGTTCAGCTGGCACGGGTCAAGTCTAATCAATTATCTCGCTTTGGCGGCTACGGCGGTAGCCAACGTACCGGATTAGGGCCCAGCGCATCCCGGCGGAGGCAACGACAAACTCGCCGCAGTCACCTTATAAAGTGTATGATGACCTTCTACACACAACGGACCAGTGGACTTTCAACGAAATATAAACCTGTGGACGTGTATTTGTTCTGGATCTATGGACCAATCCCTAAGGCCCTACAATCCGTAAAGAAAATAAAGAAAAGAATAGATTGACAAAAATGTGTTTATATGTTCTGGTGTGAGATAATTCCCAAAAGGCGGGAACATTGGCGGTAAACACAAACAGAATAGAACGCAATACAAGTATAACGCAGTTATATTAAGCTGAACAATACCGGGCCAAACTGAATTACCAACACAGCCCCAATAAACGAGGTCTATGTAGATCTATCTATATAGATCGAGATAGATTCTTACCATTAAAGTGATGCCTGCATGAATCTTTATATTAATGAAAATCCAAGCAGATGTAAAACTCGCGCGGTGGTCCAGCAACAGGGTGCCGAATTAACATTCAAGCTCTCTTTGCAGATCTTGTCAAATAAAAAAAAGCTAATGAGCATTGTGCTGGCCACACAATCTTCTTGTATGCTGTGGCCAAGGGCATTGGTGAACGCTGCTTCACACGCCCTACGTATCAATTGGTACCAACGGGAATACTCTACTTATATAAGTGATCAATATTTCTCAAGTATGAAAATTAACAAATGTAAAACAGATCTTTCGCAACAGATTACAATCTGCAAGCAACAGATTAGTAAAAAGCAGCTGGAAGATAGATATTCATAAAATGGTGAATGATGGCAGTCGACTCCATCAGTCTCCTTAATTATGATTAGCATAATTGATCTTGCAATTCATTAAGGGTGCACTTTATCAATTATACAGAATTCTAATACAATTTTGAGTCTGGTGGAAAGCATAAAAACTAACAAGTTGTATTTTTTTATAATAAGTTTATGAGCATTTAACATAATATTGTGAATATATTGTCCTTGTAAGTATCTGGCTCAGTAGCCATGCCCATTGTGACATGCGACCCGCCAAGAAAAATAATTAGGCCTACCCACCCCTTGGTTTAAAGTTTGAACCCTAACAGCATTACCAAGTTTTAGTCCGAAATTATATACAATCTACTGACGAACTATAACTAACAACTGCCAATGCATACATAGCTATGGATGTTTCATTTATTTTTTCGGATTATTTAGAATTATTATTATTACACGAGTTGCCTGTCTTGAATTTCTACAAATCGGATTAATCTAACATGAATTACCTGCTTTCAAAAAAATCACATTACGTTATTATTACACGTTGACTGTCTATATAGTGTATTATTATTGCAACAATTTACTTGCAACATTCATACATTGAGCATCTGAATTTCGTAAATTATAGTAACATTTTTCCTCTAGTGTTAAAAAAGAAGTGTTATCTTAGCTAATTCACCCAATGTTATCTATGTATTTAAAATTGTAGGTAGTAAAAAGCCCAGGCATAGAGGGAACTTTTTCTTCAGCCCGGCGCTTAATAACCTAACTGAAGAATTGGTGAATAGAAGTAAAGAATTGGTGAATAGACCTTAGTAAAGACTCGATATAAACTGTTCTCAAAGTATTAGTTGTACGCCTAGCAACGAAGCCAAACGGGTTTCATGCTAAGCTCCACCCCAAATTTTGTGTCCACCTACAGTCTATAGTCTACGGTTTATAAGTAAAAGACCTTGTTATAATATATTTTGACACATCTCATGTGTATTACAGACGCTCCTTCTATAAAGAAGATTATTGCGTCCTACGTTCATCCGTGGTCCCAGTCTAGTCTGGCATCTTTATTAATGTTTTTAATGATGTTAAGTTACTGGTTTTCATGGTTTGTTCAGGCAACCCATTCCATGCCCGAATACCACTCGGGAAGAAAGAGTACTTATATATTGCATTTGTTCTCTGTGGGTGTAATATGATTAAATAGACAAATAAAAATAACATTTCGCACTTGTTTCGACATAAGTAAATACACAATCAGTGTCAGGACTTTGGCGTTTGAGATTTTTTTCTTTCGTTTTCTTTGCCATGTCGTATTGATATTTTGTTTTTTCTATAAAAAAAAGAGGGGGGGGGGAGTATTCACGATATAAATGACCTAATTCCCGAACAATTAAAGTAAAAACAACGATCTCGATGTTTGTAAAAGACTGTGAATAATATGATTCAAAGACACATAATCCTACCATCCACCACCCCTTCCTCACAACAACGCCAACCCCTATCGGGAGCCTGTCCCCCCCCCCTTCCCCCGCACCCCAACCCAAAAAATATTGGATTGGATGGATGAAGTCAATACAGGCTATTAATCATTCAAGTGATGCCTGCACGTATTCTTTTATATAGAGCCTAATGTATTCATACACACAATGGACATGAGCCGCATGACAATCAAGGAACAGGAAATTAGAAAAAATCTCTATGTTAAATATATATATACTTATAAAGAGAGCGAAAGAGAGAGACAGAGGGGGGGGGGGACAGACAGACAGACAGGCAGGGAGGCAGGCAGGCATACAGACAGATAGACAGACAGAAAGATTGTTAGATAGTGAAAATATTCCACTAAAACCACTCGGCTAATAATCTGTAAATGATTTGAAAATAGAAGCGGTATTCCATTCCAATCACGATTTTAAAGACGATTGCACTGACAGAATTTTAACATTTAAAGACTTTTTTTTTATTATAATAGTGCTTTTGTAGTAATTTTACTAGGGTATTTAATTAAAATCAATTCACTGTAATGGCTTTTATAAGGTTAAAGTTAGAATGTTGTTATAAGCGTTTGTTTTTCAAAACCTTATAATTGTGCAATGTACATTGAAATGATATTTTTTTTAAAAAAGACATTATGGAGAAACGAGGCAGTGAGATGGGAAAACTAAGGAAGAGAGTATAGCTAATAAAATAATATTTTAAAAAAAAACGTTGATTAGTTTGTTATAGTGAACATATTATATTTGTATAGTAAAGTGTAACATACTACACATTCAGCTTTTATATTTCCTGCACTTGAATGTCTAAAAGAGTATGCTTAGTGTGGGAGATCAGGGGGGGGGGCATCAATAGTTAAGTACAGTGTGGCATAATGGGCACTATGTTTTAATATGGACATAAACGGCTTATAACACAGCAACAATCACTATAGTTTCCTTTAGCAACAAACAAACAAAAAAAAAACTCACATAAAACCAGCATGGACGTATGTTCCGGTAGTGCAGAAAAGTAAACAAAAACAATCTTTGTCTGAAACCTCTATTATGAAAATATTGACCGTTCTTTCACGAGCGTGCGCGTGCAAACATGTGATTGAAAGGTCAAGCTTGACAATGTCGTAAGTGATGAGATAGATGCCGAGAGGTGAAGGGGCACGTGCCATGTTGGTATAGGATGCATCTTACTTTTTTTCATGTGCATGCATTTTGTGTAGCACTTGGGTCAGAGCTGTATACAGGGATGGAAGGTGACAGTGTACATTACAACCCACTCTACCTATAACCTCTTTAGGGGCCAGAGCTGTATACAGTGATGGAAGGTGACAGTGTACATTACAACCTACTCTACCTATAACCTCTTTAGGGGCCAGAGCTGTATACAGTGATGGAAGGTGACAGTGTACATTACAACCCACTCTACCTATAACCTCTTTAGGGGCCAGAGCTGTATACAGTGATGGAAGGTGACAGTGTACATTACAACCCACTCTACCTATAACCTCTTTAGGGGCCAGAGCTGTATACAGTGATGGAAGGTGACAGTGTACATTACAACCCACTCTACCTATAACCTCTTTAGGGGCCAGAGCTGTATACAGTGATGGAAGGTGACAGTGTACATTACAACCTACTCTACCTATAACCTCTTTAGGGGCCAGAGCTGTATACAGTGATGGAAGGTGACAGTGTACATTACAACCCACTCTACCTATAACCTCTTTAGGGGCCAGAGCTGTATACAGTGATGGAAGGTGACAGTGTACATTACAACCCACTCTACCTATAACCTCTTTAGGGGCCAGAGCTGTATACAGTGATGGAAGGTGACAGTGTACATTACAACCCACTCTACCTATAACCTCTTTAGGGGCCAGAGCTGTATACAGTGATGGAAGGTGACAGTGTACATTACAACCCACTCTACCTATAACATCTTTAGGGGCCAGAGCCGACACGAGCCTATGTAGCACCCCAGGGCAAAAGTTTCAGCGATGCTTCCTTGCTTTGTGTAGTGCTATATTTGCCGACCCTAAAAGTGTCGCCCCCGGGCATATGCCCCCTCTGCCTAATACGTGAGGGCACTGTTAGGGGCCCCGTATAAATACAGACGTAATATAGTTTAATTATACTGAAAGCGCCTCCAACCACCTTCCTAAACCTTTGAAACACTCTATTTAAAAACAAGATTTTGAAATTTATTTCTACTAAAAGCTCCCCAAAGATCACGTCAGGGACCCAGGCTAGCTTTCCATACAAACGCGTTATGACTTGATATGTATGGCGCCAGTGCGGGGATGGTTTGAAACCGTTGCATATTGTGTTTCTGTTGTTTTGTTGTTGTTGGTTTTGTACACGCTTTCTTATATGGTATTATATGGTACTCCACAACAACAAATGTTATAATTCAATTTTTCACCCGTTTCCTAGCAAGCTATCGATATGAAAAATTAAAATACAACCGCAATGACAAAAAATAAATTTTCTCCATTACTTTTAAAGGCGAATTTTTTTGTCTTTTTCTATTTAAAAAATACTTTTTTATTTGATCCAAATCTTACATTTAAAAAAAACAGGCCTCAAAATTTATCAGAACGTTAATCCTAAAAGGGACCCCCCCCCCCTCCCAGTCCAAGAACTGTATTTAAAAAAAATATTTAAGAATAACCGAGTGGCATCAGGGAATGGTTGAATGAACAAACCAAAAAAAAACAGTAGCTTAACATCATTTAAAACACTAATCAAAATGCAAGATTAGACTAAGACCACCGATACCTAAGCGTAGGACGCAATAATCTTCTTTATAGAAGTAGCGCCTGTAACACAGAAGATATGATAGATATAAACGAGGGCTAATAAAAATCACGATTAAAAAATATATTTTATTTTAAATCGGATTTCTTTCATTATTTTTTTATTGGATTTCTTTAACATTTTAATTTCTTTTATTCTCATTTACTCAAAACTTTTTATTTTATTTTCATGTAGAAATCTATAAAAAAGATATTAAAGTTTGTTTTTTTAAAGGCCAACATTACTGTTAATAAAACAAATAGCCTGAAAAAAACAACAACAACTTGTTTTAAATAAATCCTTTTTTTAAATATTTAAATTAGATTTTTTACAATGATGTTATTTTCTCTATTTTAGTATACATTAATTTTAATTTCGTTTTTAGTTTATTTATATTATTTTTTATGTTAAATTGCATATCACTTTAAATTAATTAATATTATATAGATCTAAGTCTATACTTATTTTAACATTTTAAAAGCTATTTTTGAAATAATAAAATTCATTTAACATTATGTAAAAAAAAATTCCGATATCTAATTATATCCTAATAAAAATTGTACCTGATATTTTATGAAATATTCTAGTTGTAATTTATTTTTTAACGTTTTTAATAAGATTATAACCAATAGCAGGTGACAACTTAAATTAAGAGTTTGTATTTTTCCTCAATATTATATTTATTTAACATATTATCAGTAATTCTCACATGTCCTATTCCAGTGACAAAATGTTAAGACTATGTCCGAATTGCATCACCATTTCTACCAAACATCAGGCACAATCTAAATATATTTTTCTATAGCAAGAATATTCAATCTTTTATTACGGTAATTCAATTTTTGTATATGTTAGTAGCCTACAAGTATTTCAATTTAAAATATTACATTCGTATACGCTCTCATCAGTGCACAATTAAGCTTACGCATATTGACAGCAATCCAGATACAGAAAGTGTATAATGAATCTTTTTTTTAAATATCTGGAAGCTTGTATAATATTTATTTCAGACAAATTTTAATTAAAATATGTATACATTTAAATATTATAAAAGAACTAGTAAATGACATAATACCATTTAAAAAATCTAACAAAACATTAGTATTCATAAAAAGTAACTTTTACAAATGTAATAAGAACATAAAACTAAAATGCTATCTCACTTTAGTTAGAATATGCATCTTCTGTATGGGATCCATCAACGAAAGAAAACATTTTAAAAAATAGAACAAATTCAGAAAAGAGCTGCAAGGTTCATAACTAGCGAATATTCACAACTGACAAGAGTTACACCATTAGTCAAATCACTAAACCTAAAAACATTTAGAGGACAGATGGGCAAAGAGTAAAGTAGTAATAATACATAAAGCATTAAACTCTAATTTAGAAATACAACACAAATGCAATCTATCACAATGTTCAGATAAACATAAAGACAAAATCGCTTTCCTTTTCCCTTATGCAAGAACAAATGCACATAAGAACTCTTTCATCCCGAGTGGCATTCGGGCATGGAATGGGTTTCCTGAACTAACCAGGGAAACCAGTAGTCATTTAAAACACTAATAGAAATGCAGGACTAGACTCAAACCACGGAAAAATCTTCTTTATAGAATGAGCGTCTGTAATGCATAAGATAAGATACATTTAAATCATGTTTTTTGTCCGATTTTAATAATTATTTCAATCGATCTTAATCAATGATGTCATCAACCCTGAATAAAACAACAACTCCAATAGGTAACAGCAATAATTATAACACCCACACAGACACATACGGCAAAAGCCCTGTAAAACTAGTTTGGAACTGATTTGTCCCATCATAATAGATTCCCAGTATCTCTAACTCTAAATGATATAAACTATATTTAAATATATATTTTTTTATTGCTTTTAATCTGAACTGTTAAGACAGAGCAAATGATTCAACGAAAATGGGAGGGGGGGGGTGGAGGTGGTGTCGCGTTGTCTTCAAAAAGAGTTTGAACCCTGGGCAGTAGGACTATTTCTTCCATTGTGCCATGCAGCAAGAGAACAACAAAAATATGTTTGGCAAGGCATTAGCTAGTAAAATAAAATAATTAAATCAGCAGTCAGTAGCAATAGATTGTTTACTAGGTTCAAAACCACACCTGGTGCACTTTCAAATTGTGCTTTTTTACTTCATTATTTTAAACGTATTAGCTCCCTTTACTTGAAAACACACATGAGCTTCACAAGTTCCAAATTTGTTTTAATCTTTTAATCTTTTTTTTAAACCGTATTTTAGGTCGTTTTGCGTCAACGAGAATAAGTACAAAGGGAAATAACTGGGTTAAATGCTATTACAGTGGGGATTGTCTACCCTTAGAACATTTGCGGTGGGGTAAATGTCAGCGTGGGTGGGGATTCATACAGTGACACGAGAGAAAAACTGTTGGACATTATAAAATGGTTTAACTCCATATGACTTGATATTTTTTCATGTCACACGGCTGAGGAGGTGAGGGCGTAGCCACAGGGTGACATTAGCAAACAACGATTCTGGGGAAAGATGTGGAGAGGGAGAGGGGGGCGAGAGTTCTCTCGTGACATATGTATTCCCATGGAACTTAAAAACTGCAATACAATTTTTTTTTTAAATGGTGACCGCTGGTCTGGTGATGGTCAGCAACTAAGTCATTCCCCTCCCCCAACCTAACTAATAAGACTTTAGATACGCCAGTGGAGCATCGCACACCACTTACCAACGTTTGAATATCATTTCAACATGGCTGACAGAATGAAAAAGATACACACAAACCGTCACATCCGGTATATTATTACCAAAAAAAGATAATAATATGAATGAGCGGGGTTAGGAAAAAAAAAAGGGGGTGGGGCGTAACATTACTAAACGTTGTAACGATGTAAACGCTAGATTTTCATTCCGCTTTGTTAACACGACCCCGATGCATTAGTGAGCGAGTCTATAATATATTACAAGTACATATAGAAGAAAGTTAAGATTTTGAATAAATCAATATGTGTTTATCAATTTAAGCTAGAGGAAAAAATAAGAAACTATATTTATATAATATAGCCTATGCCCATTCCTCCCCCCCCCCCCCCCCCCCAACGACTACAGCGGTCAAGGGATTGATCATGATATGCATATATATATATAGGCCTATATAGTTCTACTTAACGCAGCATTGTACCAGAGCAGTCTCTAAGAAAATAACAGTGTTTACCAGGTTTCTTTTGTCACGACACACAAGAGCAGTTTATATCTCTAAATGATAGCCCCTTTATATCAGAGTTTGGGAGGAATAATTGACAATCAGAAGAACTAGAAAAATCAAAATATATTCCTTATCCGGGATATGATCCAGACACCACCAGCTGGCACAACAGTCTCTGGGCTCCGTATATGTCCATTTCATTTATTGCGAAGTTAATGTTAGAAGCAATTATAAATTGTGTTAATTTTAAAACAAAAATCACTTCTATTTATTGATGAACTTTCAATTTAAAACGATAAAACGAATGCATTTAAGTAAACTTAATACCCGGGACAAATTACAACTGAATATTCGCAACTAGCAAGTGTAAAACCAATAGTTAAATCACTAAATCTAAAAACAAAGCTATAAAAGTACACAGAAGATGAAAGTCAAACTTAGAAGTATTATAAAACGTCATATAATACTCAGAAAAAAATAAACATAGAAATAAAAACAACGTTCTCGTTTCCTATTCCAAGAGCACATTCGTATCACTTATCTTTCTCCCTCAATGGTATTCGAGCGTGACATGGGTTACCTAAACAAGTCGCTAAAACCGATAACTCAACAACACAGTGACGCAGCCAGAAATTCAAGGTTGGGGAAAGAGGGGGAGACAATAAAATGCTACATTTGAACTGATGCACAATGTCAACATAAAATATTGAAATACGGATATTTGATTTAGTCAGTCAAAATGGAAATATTATTTTAAACATTTAAAAGTTTATCATTTTAATTCTCTAAACAAAAAAGATTCTATGAGACAAAATGTACATTTATTCTCAAGTATAAAGTTTAAAAAACTGTACAACACTGACACAACATCAGAGAATTGTCAAACAGTGATGCAGTGATACATTAATTAATATTGAAATAAATACATATTATAACATTTAATATAATTTTAAACGGTAAATTAATTAATAATGTGAATGCTGAATATAATTTTTTCAGATGTTAACTCTAGATTCTACATGTTGTTTTTAATTCTAAGTTTTGGAAAAAAAGAAAGAGGGGCTGCCGAAGCTTGCCCACAATTGCGTCCCACCCATGGCTATGCCTTTACTTATAATGTAAAACCCTTATCAAAATGCAAGACTTACACTCAATAACACAGTTAATCTTCAGTAGTTTAGGACAAGTAGATTGTACACTCCGAAAAAAAAGGCAAGGCTTGGGGCCACTATTGTCTAGGATGAGCACCACTGAACAGACACACACTAATAGATAGCATTTATCAGGGCAATATGAGCTTCCATTGTTTCTGTTAGGGGTGGCGCAGGGAAAAGAAGAGAGAGAAAAGGGGGGGGGTGGAATGATAGAAAACAGAAACTTAATACAGATTGTAGAATGGGATTCCAGACACAAATCTTCGTCACTGCAGTAGACAAACAAAAACAAAACAAGAAACTGCCTGAAAACATTCTAAACGTTTATAAGGAAAGAAATGTTATGATGCAAAGAACATCATCATTGGGGAAATGTCTATAAAAAAGTTCACGTTATCAAATATACTAAATGTGTATCTGATTTTGCATTTGAAAGATCCCTTTCTTTAAGTGGGGGTACATTTAGTGCCCTCACATTGGGGGGGGGGCAGAGGGGGGCATATGCCCGGGGGCGACACTTCCAGGAGGGGGAGGGCGACAAATGTAGTCTAAATATAGAACATATAGCACAGTTACTGTATGCAATGGGGTGGCGCAGAAACGTTTGCCCTGGGGCGCTACATAAGCTTGTAAAGGTTATGTGGCACATTATACAGTGAACCATACCAACACGTAGTCACCAGTGGCTAATTGTATAGTTACAAATGTAGGTTGACATTTGGCACCATTTAAATATTGGCACAATATTGGGTTGACTTTGGTTCATGTTTAAAGATTGGCACATTACGAGTTTGACATCAGTTCATGTTGAAAATATTGGCACAGTATGGTGTTGACATTAGTTCATGTTGAAAATATTGGCACAGTATAGTGTTGACATTAGTTCATGTTTAAAATATTGGCACAGTATGGTGTTTACATTAGTTCATGTTTATAATATTGTCACAGTATGGGGTTGACATTTGCTTATTTTTATTAAAATATTGGCACATTATGGGTTGACGTTTGCTCATGTTTAAGATTTAACCATATGGGTTTAAATTTGCTCATGTTTAAGATATTGGCACCGTATGGGTTTAAATTTGCTCATGTTTAAAATATTGGCACAATATTGCGGCCGGTGTCGTTTTCTTACTTGATTATAATAGTAGTTTAGTTATAATAGATATTTTTAAAAAAGTAAAGAACCCTTCGGACCAAACTGATCATAGGGCTAGTGAAGCAGCGTTCACCAGTTTCTGTGGCCACGGCATACTATGGGATGTGTGGCCAGCACAATGCCCAGCCGCCTTTACTTTACCCCAACTAGTGTCAGTAGCCCACCCGAGCTGGGTAGACTCAGGGACACCCTCAAGTCCCGGAAAAAAAATCCTAGCCTGCACCAGCATTCGAACCTAGAACCTTCGAATCGCCAGTCCAACGCGCTGCCGGTCGACCACTGTGTCCCATAATATTATAATAGATAATATAGATATGTAATAGATATATCCACTACAAATTTGTATTCTTTATTTAACACGTTAAATGTATAAGATACAACTGAGTTAATCAAGTGGTAAAAGCAGTTGCTGTAGTTGAAACCGTCCTTCTATGAGACACTCTTGCCCATACATGTACAACTATATTTACATTTTTTGTGTGAATGTGTGTGTTATATATTTATTTTTATCTGTGTAGAATCAATCGAACGGCAAATATAAGTTATTAATGCATGAAGACGTATCGGATTGCAACTATAATCTTGGTGTATTTTAAAAAAACGCAAAATATGAATCCATTCGTTATCATTAGTTACCATGACAACCGAATGCCGAATGTTTCAATTCACCAAACAAATCATCCATCACACACGAAGGGGTGTGGTGGGGGTGGGGCTACTTGACTCCGGCTTACTCTCGTGCCATATTTTCAAAGACTCCCATCCCCCCCTCCCCCCCCCCAAAAAAAAAAGCAAAGAAATTATTTCAAAACAAACTCTTACAACCCTGTATTGTCTCCCATTGGCAGCCACCTCCACCATTCTTCTGCATCATAGAGCGCACCCTGGGAGTTGGGGAAATAAAGGTATGTAGTACTATCGATTCATTCTGACAGCCATCTTCCAGCTGCCAATGTTACAGAGAAACGCTAAAAACAACAACTATCAAACCACAACGCCGGCTAGTACATAGTTGCAGTCCATGGTTTGGGAATGTGTTCAATCCTTAACAATTGTTGGAAGAAGAATGGAGGAGAGGGCAGCGTGCCCGGGTGGGGGGGGGGGGGCAAGGAGAGGTCTTAGGTAGTTGGCAGCCTGATAACAAAGTATTCCATCAACATGTCCAGTTTATTTCCAGTTTATTTCCAATGAACAGTGAATTAAAGCAAAAATAAAAATTGCAAAAAAAAAATAATCTTTTAGTAATGACTGCTAATAATGAATTGGTGGAAGTTGGTCAGGTTCAATGACTCATGTTGCAAGAAGCCCAGTTCATAATGATAATGTTCAGTAAAGCAAACATAAAGGTCTAATGACTACCGTCACGGTAGTCTAGCTACTGCGCGTTCACTCTCCCATCCACAACCGATAGCCTACTGATGGAGTCTCTTGACAGTATTACTTATGGGCTCTAAGTGTCTCCGAGTCTGATGCGTTACTTAACAGTATTACTTGGGCCAGGGGTCAGCAGCCTAAGGCACGCGTGCCAAACTTGCCACGCAGAGCAATTTTCACTGGCACGCGAGATACTTCCAAGAAGTGTTTTTTATTGTTGAAAAACATTTTCTTGTTCTGAATGAGGAAAACTAACTGTTGAAGACGAGGTTTCTCAATTACATAGCGACACATTTCAGTGAGTTTGCATTTACAATGACCACTGGAATGGATTTGCATAAAATTTTTGCCATTAAATCAATTCAAAAACATTTAGCTACCGATACATGTGCATCCCTATATTAAGGCATATATTATGATAGCTAGTTGGGCTTTTCCAGAAGTACATCGAATCACTCAAAGAGGAGTTTTCTAATCAAAGGCAAGACTTTCAAATTGGTGGACTCATTTTTTCATATTACATCAGGCCTAACTGGTTTGATCTTACTACAACCTTCTAAGATGTATATCTTTTTTTTTTAAGTAGAGGGATATCGGTGATTTTAAAATGCAGCAAGTTGAAGTTGAAAAAATCTGAAGGAAGCTGCTTAGAAAAGTCATCTGCTATTCTCAACTTCTAGGCAGTCGCTCGTCTACTTTCCGCTTTTGGTTCAACTTACACTTGTAAACAGATTTTATCGCACATGAAAGTTGTTTTAAGCATATTTTATTATTTTATTTATTTTATTGAGGCATTTTTATATAGCGCTTACCTTACAGCTCTAAGCGCTTTACAATTTTTACTATATTACATATATTATTTTACATATAAAGAGGTCACCCACAATTGTACACTCAGAAAAGACTATTTGATATTATACAATTAGAGAAGAGCATTCAAGGGCATGGTGCTCATTAATTGATACAGAAGAATTACATTTCAACGAGTTTTTATGCTCAACTTCTTTAATTAAACATAAATATAAATAATTCTAAACAAATTTATTTAAAAATTAATGTATTCAAAATAAGAGACTAGTTTAATAGCACTGTATTGTGTAGGCTAATCTCTGTAATTGTTAATGTTTAAAAGATAAACTCCTTAAATGGACAAACAATTAAGGAAATGTTTATTTGCAAATGTTCAAAGCTAATTATTTTAATCCTCTAATAATTAAATCTTGTAATGAATACCATAATGTTGGATTTATATAAAAGAATAATAATTAGTCAGTAATATTTGTTATATTACAAAACATAACTTGTTTGGCATCACTATTGAATCAAATGTGGAAACTAGTTTTAATTAAAAGGGAGATAATAGATCCTTTTTATTTGCGTTCATATTTCTAATATCTTTCTCTTTTTACTTTTATAAAAGAATAAAAAGCTTACAATTTATAACTTTGAAATGATCAAACTGTAAAAAGTATTTGGAAATTTGATAAATATTATATTAATAAAGAATTTATATGTAGGCCTATAATATTAAACATTACATTAACTACCCAGTTTGTATGATTACTACCGTATCTATACCGCTTAACAATGATATATCGCATGTAGTGCTGATGAAAAACAGTAAAAGACATCTCAGTTAATCTGAGATCAAAATATAATTAATATTAGCAGGTGTTAGATCCTCATCTTGACTACCAAATCTATCATGTTTATACAATAATTACTATAAATGTGAAAGTTTAGTATTGTAGTTGATATAAATGCAAATAAAAAGGACTAGTATCACAAACACGTTAATTTTGTATTAAATATAAAACGTATTAACGATTTTCTCTATAAATCTCCATTGCTTTTGGCCTAGGTCCTGCTACGGAGTTAAATTAATTGTCCTATAAAAATAATTGTAAAAAGTATAATAGAGCAGGTTGAATGACTAAGAAATCCTAGTTTGGCACACTGTTAACAAAAGGTTGCTGACCCCTTGCTTAGGCTATAGGCCTTAAGTGTCACTGAGTCTGTCTGGTACATTACTTGACAGTATTACTTATAGGCCCTAAGGGTCTATGTAGTGAATGTCTGGTATAAAAAGGCCAGGAAAAAATATTTCAGTTCACCGAGTCCAAACATATAGGGTCAATTGGGGAAAAGTAAACAGCAATGGGTGGTGTGCCTCTTGTATTATTAGATGACACAATCCACTTGTATGATAATGGTAATCTTAACTAAGCTATCAATTGACCAAAATAGTATTTAAAACATGTGTTTTAATGTCTTTTGTTATTTGTTGTTAAGTTCAACAATACTTTTTGAATAGAACACAAATTTCACCAAACAAAAAATTATCCTCTTCTTTACAATACAGAATCTAAAACTGCTTAGTTTCATAATCATAAAGATCTAAATGCAAATTAAGCACTTTTTCTACTATGCTCTTGAACTAAAGAAAGGGACACTGTCGCCGACTGGCGTAGGCCTACCGAAGGTCCTGGGTTCGAATCCTGGTGAAGACTAGGATTTTTTTTCCTAGGTCTGGAGGATGTCCCAGAGTCTACACCAGCTCTGATGGGTACCTGACCTTAGTTGGGGTAAAGTAAAGGCGGCTGTGCTTTGTGCTGGCCACACAATCACCTACTATGCCATGGCCAAAGAAACTGGAGAACGCTGCTTCACCAGCCCTATGATCACTTTGGTCTAAAGGGTACTTTACTTTTTTTTCTTGAACTAAAATCAACCAGTGTTATAAAAAGAAAAGGAAGGATATATTGGATCTCTGGTCATTAAAAATTAAAAGGTTATTTACAGGTTCCAGTCATAAAGCACTTTACTTTACTGGGTTTTTAAACCAAAATATGGGTTGGTGTGGGTTTCTTTAAACTTAGGTCCTGAGCTAATTTTGGCTATAAGTTTTTTAATGTTTCCCTTTTTTTGTCCCACTATGATAAAGTAACACATTTGATCTCAGAGCATTTACAATGAAATTAACCTTAAATTGTGGAATTTTTCTCGGGTCTACACTGAAGAAGAAGTCATGGAAAAAATGTTTGATTGCAGAATATTATCCAAATGACAATATATATATATATATATTATAATATTTTATATATTATAAAGGTTGCACAAAATTTTTAAAATGATAATATATTTAATTAGAGACTGCCTCATATACATAAAGAAAGATATATTAATATATTTAAATATGACACAATATATGTAAGATTAATGGCAATTTATATACAATACAGATAGGTATAACAATATATTTATATTTATATTAATATTGCACAATCTTATCTAAATATTATAGCAATATAATATAATATATTCTTGTAATCAAGTCAAATTGCCATTTATTTGGACCAATAAAGTAATCTTATCTTATCTTCTTAGATTTCTCAGAAACATTTTACATTATAATAAAAAAGTGGCAAAAAAAAATACATTATAATGACAGCTAGTTAGCATTATTTAGGCTACATACTGCTAATGTGGTTAGTTTGCAAGAAACGAATGAAAGTGGCAATTTAATGCAATATGCTTCAAACAAACCTTTGTATTAATTTAAACCAAATGCATGCAATACAGAGTGAGAACATATATATTTCCCCTAGATATATTGCATCAATCATGTGTGTGTATGTAATCAAATGTTATTATGATTACTGGCACATGCCTTACTGCAGAGTTAGGATGCAGAATGGTTGAGATAATTGAACAATTTGTTTGAAGCCCACATACATGGGTGTCCATGGTAGAAATG
This sequence comes from Anisus vortex, assembly GCA_949126835.1. Lineage (NCBI taxonomy): Eukaryota > Metazoa > Mollusca > Gastropoda > Planorbidae > Anisus > Anisus vortex. The sequence continues at coordinate 30,708,112 of OX421496.1, read as the reverse complement.
TCTCTGGGCGTCCTTTCAAGATCAAATTTACAGGCACCAAACAAAATTTTTTCAATTTTTATTTATTTCATTTAATCTATTAGCAAACTAAAAAAAAATATCTTTCAAGATGCAATGCCTGTAATTGCTCATTTGTTGCAGGTGCTCTACAGAATATCATAATTAGGGCCTACAGTTCAAACAGACAATAGTCAAAACTAAATGATCTATTGTAGGCCCTGCTTGTGCTGCCCCTGAGTTTATTTAAAAAAATAAGCTAAATTGCCTGGCGTTGCTCTTAGATTTAGGCCTACACTTTTTTTGTTTGAAAGTAATATATATATATATTTAATTAAAATTAAAAAAATTGTAGAAAAAAAAAGTTATAGACTAACTGGAGAATCAAACCCGGTTTGCCCATATGGCAGTCGGATAATATGTTAACCACTTAGCTAACGAAGAAACATGTCCAAAGTGAAATTGCACAAGTATAATATGAGACAATAATAAAGTTCACGACTCTATAAATTAACTAATATTATTGGTTGAACACACATACAGTCAACTTTATATAGGTCTTATAGGTAGGCCTATACATAGATTATAAAGGACTTTGACTTGTCCACTTGTCCATTGTGAATCAATCAATTCAATAAGTGCTGATGACTGATGATATGCAAATTCCAAATGAGGTCAAGTTTTTATGAAAAAGGCCTACACTACTTCACTTTCAAGGAAAATGTGTTAGAAAATGATAATTAAATATTAGTTGGTCTAAGTCTAAGTCTAATAAATAAATGCTGCATTTAATTTGAAATATAAAAAACAATTTTTACTAGCATAGTCTTAGGTAGGCTTACTACTACTACTAAGATAGGCGGGGAAAATTAAAAATAATAACATGTTATGAATTATAGTTTATAGGTAGGGCCTAGGCCTATATATAGGCCCTATCTATGTCTATGTCAATGTCTATAACTGTCTATAAAAGGTCATTCTGTAAAGTAGGCCTATGCCTACTAAGTCTAAAGTCTGCAGGCCTGCCTGTAAATAATAGCCTACACATACAGCCTAATAAATATAATCTATAAATAACACCAATAATTGTAATAATTTTACTTATTAACATAAATTAAAACACTAAACAAGTAGGCCTACACTCGAAGTAGGCCTAACCATATTTAACCAGTCCATACCATGGCCATGGATATAAGTTCATATAAGCGTGGGCGTAGGAGGCCGAATCTTCTGTTTAGAAGGAGTGTCTATTTCTATAACTATAACACAAGTTTATTAGTAGCCTATTAGGCCTATAACAAAAAAAATAGAATGGGCTCTATTCATAAGACTCATAAGTCATAAGTAGTTGAATTTCAAATTGGAGGCCGCTCGATCTGTCTCTGTTTTTAGACTTTAGTTTTAAACTTAGCCCTTAGCCTTAGCTTAGTTTAGACACAGGCCTAAGCCTGGGCATTTTTTGCCTTTCTTTTCTATTTCTACTAAATTTCTAGGAATCTACTAATATTAATATTGTAGACTAGAATCTAGGCACTCGTATTATTAGCTGTCAAATGAAAATGTAAACAAATCTGAACATGTTTTGGCTTGCCCATGTTTTATTAAAGGAAATTTAAATTAATATAATGCATAGATCTAATTACTTACCTTAGTAGATAGACTTTATAACACTTGAATTAGCAGCAGTCGATACATTTGAAATGCAGCTCTGGATAAACAATATATGTGACTCATTTATTACTTCCCTTGGATAATCATTCAGTTAAAATTTATTCTATATGTTCATATTGAACAATGGAATGTTAGGTGGCCCTGTGGCGCAACGGTAGCGCGTCTGACTCCAGATCAGAAGGTTGCGTGTTCAAATCACGTCGGGGTCAGCGTATTTTTTGAATTTTTTGTATTTTTCAATCACTTTTTCTTACAATAGCTATCATATTCTATCGAATATTAAGTTCTACATTGAGAATTGAAAGCAAGAGCGCACTGAGCATACTCATTAGCATGGATAACGCTATAAGAAATGCCCATTCTTATCTTATCTTATCTTATCTAACTAAAATGGTGATATTTCATAATTGGAATAGCCTACCAAATTATTGTGAAAAATAAGCCATAAAAGAAAAATGAAGTCAATCAATCACTCAGTCAAAGGCAATCAATCAGTCAAATACAGAAGTGTCTTATGATTTTGTGTAATAAACTAAGACGGGGTATAGGTCTAATGTTATCAAAAGCATTCTGTAACATCTGTTCTAGTGTTGTCGATAGTACGACACAGATTGCAATTATCCGGCATCGAAAACCACTGTAGCGCGATTAAAGCATGGCACGCTTACGCTTAACTATTTTTAATGACACACTAGAGGCTTTGCAAGATGACGGCAATTACTGTTGTAAATTGGTGCATTAAAAATATTTTATACCAATTTTTGTCATAAATATTGTAGGTTACAGACAATAGGATTCATTTCATAAAGAATATAGGCTTTTGCAAACTGCAGTGACCCAACTATCTTCCAGTGTTCAGAAAACATTGATTGTATCATTCTTAATACATGTCACACTTGGAGAATACAATATCACGATAGGGATTTAGGCTAAATTAACTATTAGGCAAAATGAGCACGTGCTTATGGTATCAAAATGGTATCAAAATGTTTTCATAGCAAGAATTTAACCAACCAGTCCATAGTCATGTGGTGTAATACTGCAAGTAGTGCAGCTGATACCAAGATATGCTAAATATAAGGGTCGCACATTAAATTAGATAAACAAAATGTTATCAAGGAATTTGAAATTTTAAAAGTTGGATCAAACTTGTGAAATCTAAGATTTGGAGGTATAGTAAGCTACTACAACATCAAAACACACCTGCACAAACACACCTGCACAAACACACCTGCACAAACACATACATATAGACACACATACATATACATATATAACCTACACACAGACATATTGTTTTCCTATCTTACTGTAAGTTTTGTTTATTTGCAAATAATCAAATTATATTTAATAGTTTATAAGTTTATTATAGTCTCTATTTTGAGTGTAAGTGTGTGTGTTCGGGGGGAGAGGGGTAGTTCTTACCTCGGCTATGATAGGGATAATTATGTTTAAAAAAAAATTCAGAATTTGTGACATTTGCAACATTCGGTTTAATTCAAAGATTCATGCAACACAATATTCAAAACAACGTTTAAAAAAAAATAGCCTTTTAGGCTAAACAATTTAACATATTCCATAACCCAAGTAACACTAACATCCAGATAGTAGGTAGTATGTACTATCTAATAACTATCTATACAGGATATTCTCTGTGGATTCGGACAACGTGCTACAAGACTGCCTCAAGCACCAAATGGCAGAAGACTAGTTTTGGACGGAGGTCACTCCACTGAACACCCAGCTGCACGGCAGCGTTTACTAAACTTTTATTTCGTGACCAGATTATTTTTTATACTTCTGCTTCGCGACTGTTAATCTAGGATTTTAGAGAAATAATTGTTCTACAATAAAAATTGTAATATTAAAACATAGGCCTGAATAGATAGAACAAAGTAACATCAAACACAAAAGTAAATAATGACGTAAGAAGCAATACATTATCACATGTTTAGTTACATACAACTTTAAAATACATTTTTTTTTAAGTGAGACTACCTTAGACGTAGAGCAGACAGGACATGTTAGATTTGTCCACTGAATTCTTGATGTTTTTGTTATTAGCTGAGCTAAAATATAATAATAATAAAAGGAAGTAGAAGTAAGTTTATTTATATAGCGATGCCAACAAACATAACGTAAGCCCAGCGCGTGTTGACATAAAGCTAATGTTTATACAAGAGTATTACGGATTCTGGATTAAACATTTGAAGTAATTTGAACCTAGGACTTAGTGTAAGAGTATTATTTCTACAGTTCTTGTGTTAAAGTGAGTGTAAGAGTATTATTTCTACAATTCTTGTGTTAGAGTGACAACTCATTAAACGTGTAAAGACTTCAAAACTTTTGAAAACTAATTTTCACAGTGATCAACTATAACATTTTGTTGCTATTCTAGTAACAGATGCCTATAGCAAGTGAATTTCCAGGACATTTTACTTTCGAAACTAATATAAATTTCTATCATTTGCAATAGCTACATTCGTATTCAAATATTACAAAATGTCCTATTAGGAAGAACTATTATATAAGACTTAGATCTCTATAGACCTAGCTTCTTCATATAATGCCCTATTATGAAGAAGTATTATATAAGACTTAGATCTCTATAGACCTAGCTTCTTCATATAATGCCCTATTATGAAGAAGTATTATATAAGACTTAGATCTCTATAGACCTAGCTTCTTCATATAATGCCCTATTATGAAGAAGTATTATATAAGACTTAGATCTCTATAGACCTAGCTTCTTCATATAATGCCCTATTATGAAGAAGTATTATATAAGACTTAGATCTCTATAGACCTAGCTTCTTCATATAATGCCCTATTATGAAGAAGTATTATATAAGACTTAGATCTCTATAGACCTAGCTTCTTCATATAATGCCCTATTATGAAGAAGTATTATATAAGACTTAGATCTCTATAGACCTAGCTTCTTCATATAATGCCCTATTATGAAGAAGTATTATATAAGACTTAGATCTCTATAGACCTAGCTTCTTCATATAATGCCCTATTATGAAGAAGTATTATATAAGACGTAGATCTCTATAGACCTAGCTTCTTCATATAATGCCCTATTATGAAGAAGTATTATATAAGACTTAGATCTCTATAGACCTAGCTTCTTCATAAAATGCCCTATTATGAAGAAGTATTATATAAGACTTAGATCTCTATAGACCTAGCTTCTTCATAAAATGCCCTATTATGAAGAAGTATTATATAAGACTTAGATCTCTATAGACCTAGCTTCTTCATATAATGCCCTATTATGAAGAAGTATTATATAAGACGTAGATCTCTATAGACCTAGCTTCTTCATATAATGCCCTATTATGAAGAAGTATTATATAAGACTTAGATCTCTATAGACCTAGCTTCTTCATAAAATGCCCTATTATGAAGAAGTATTATATAAGACTTAGATCTCTATAGACCTAGCTTCTTCATAAAATGCCCTATTATGAAGAAGTATTATATAAAACTTAGATCTCTATAGACCTAGCTTCTTCATAAAATGCCCTATTATGAAGAAGTATTATATAAGACTTAGATCTCTATAGACCTAGCTTCTTCATAAAATGCCCTATTATGAAGAAGTATTATATAAGACTTAGATCTCTATAGACCTAGCTTCTTCATAAAATGCCCTATTATGAAGAAGTATTATATAAGACTTAGATCTCTATAGACCTAGCTTCTTCATAAAATGCCCTATTATGAAGAAGTATTATATAAGACTTAGATCTCTATAGACCTAGCTTCTTCATAAAATGCCCTATTATGAAGAAGTATTATATAAGACTTAGATCTCTATAGACCTAGCTTCTTCATAAAATGCCCTATTATGAAGAAGTATTATATAAGACTTAGATCTCTATAGACCTAGCTTCTTCATAAAATGCCCTATTATGAAGAAGTATTATATAAGACTTAGATCTCTATAGACCTAGCTTCTTCATAAAATGCCCTATTATGAAGAAGTATTATATAAGACTTAGATCTCTATAGACCTAGCTTCTTCATATAATGCCCTATTATGAAGAAGTATTATATAAGACTTAGATCTCTATAGACCTAGCTTCTTCATAAAATGCCCTATTATGAAGAAGTATTATATAAGACTTAGATCTCTATAGACCTAGCTTCTTCATAAAATGCCCTATTATGAAGAAGTATTATATAAGACTTAGATCTCTATAGACCTAGCTTCTTCATATAATGCCCTATTATGAAGAAGTATTATATAAGACTTAGATCTCTATAGACCTAGCTTCTTCATATAATGCCCTATTATGAAGAAGTATTATATAAGACTTAGATCTCTATAGACCTAGCTTCTTCATATAATGCCCTATTATGAAGAAGTATTATATAAGACTTAGATCTCTATAGACCTAGCTTCTTCATATAATGCCCTATTATGAAGAAGTATTATATAAGACTTAGATCTCTATAGACCTAGCTTCTTCATAAAATGCCCTATTATGAAGAAGTATTATATAAGACTTAGATCTCTATAGACCTAGCTTCTTCATAAAATGCCCTATTATGAAGAAGTATTATATAAGACTTAGATCTCTATAGACCTAGCTTCTTCATAAAATGCCCTATTATGAAGAAGTATTATATAAGACTTAGATCTCTATAGACCTAGCTTCTTCATAAAATGCCCTATTATGAAGAAGTATTATATAAGACTTAGATCTCTATAGACCTAGCTTCTTCATAAAATGCCCTATTATGAAGAAGTATTATATAAGACTTAGATCTCTATAGACCTAGCTTCTTCATAAAATGCCCTATTATGAAGAAGTATTATATAAGACTTAGATCTCTATAGACCTAGCTTCTTCATAAAATGCCCTATTATGAAGAAGTATTATATAAGACTTAGATCTCTATAGACCTAGCTTCTTCATATAATGCCCTATTATGAAGAAGTATTATATAAGACTTAGATCTCTATAGACCTAGCTTCTTCATATAATGCCACTGTGCCCCTACATCTATACTTTGAAGTTTTTCTTCTTCTTTTGCCAACATAGTCATTTTTTTTTTGCGTCTGTGTCCCGGTACCGGATTACGACCCGGTATTTTTTGAAACGCTGCTCTATGGTCATCTATGGTCATCTGGAGAACCTATTGACCTTAGTTCATTTTGTCAGAGAGATAGAACTAAATGTTTGAATAGACCCATCTATAATTGATTGAGAATAAATAATAAGATGCATTCAGTAGGCCCTTAGAACACGACTAGACAGCAGGATCATTAAATCGTTATTATGAAATTGTCAATAACAGAATGGCGAAGTAAGCACATTGCAATTATAAAATTTACAAGTTAAATTATTGTTGTTTTTTTATACAAACACACAAGAGCGCTGTATGACAAGTGAATATTCATATATCTACGTGTAACATCACTAGTATAAGTAAAAGCATTAATATTAGAAACACTCCAGGAAAGAGGGTTGAAGAAAGGTTGTAGGACCAATAAAACCTAAACAAAAAATGTTTCACTTAGAAATAAAACAGAATAATCTAATACAATTATAATCAGTAAGAGTCTGTAAGAGACATTGGGATTTAAAAGAACAACAGGCAATATGCAAGGACACATTTATAAACATTCTTTCTTTCCGTGTGGCAATCAGACATGAAATGGGTTACCTGAACTAATGAGGAAACCAACATCTCAGCATCATGTAAATCTCGTAGGTCTATATCAAATGCAAGACCTAACCTTTAACCACGCCTTAGCGTAACAAGCAATGACCTTCTAAATGAACGTTTATTACTTGCATTGGCGGACGAGTTTTGCGTGTGGATGTAGATTTAAGTTGGTATCGACCCTTTAAAAAAAAAAAAGTAAAACACTACATTATATACCTACATGTATCATGGGCTCTGATAGTTTATTTTAAAAATGTATTTGTGAAACATAAAAGAACAGTAAATATTGTGGGAATAATGTCTTAAAATTATGACATGACACCATATGACACCATAAAATTTGCATTTCTTTATAATAACGAAAATTAATTGACGCAAGAATATGTAAGCTTGCAATGTATTTCCAGACCAAAATTAGATTATAGATATCTATGAATGAGAAATAAATGGATAGTATAGTTTTAAGAACATGTTATATTTGAGAAAGCGAGCTAAAGTCTAATGTACAAACATGTTAACACACACAAGGTGCCTGTCTATGATTGATAAATTCCTTCAGGACCATGCACACCCGCTTCACGATAGTTACATCATATCTAGTCGAAGTGGTCGGCTTCTTTCAATAAGGGCAAAAACTGAGAGATTTAGGAACTCTTTTGTTCCATCATCAGTGAGTATTTTTCTAAAGAATCATCAGTCAGCCAGAAAATACAACCGATGACTCCTATATGATACTTTTTCTTGTATGATACATGGTATTATAGTATGCGTGTATGTCTATTGTGCTTGAGTACAAATGAATCTTTAATATTGTTTTAAATATGCTTAAAGACGGTATTTATGTAATCAAGTTAAATTTACATTTGTTTGGATCATTAAAGTAATCTTATCTTATAAAAGAACAGTAAATATTGGTGAAATAATGTTTTAAAATTATAACGTGGTTATTTCCCTTGCACCATACAATTGATATTTCTTTTTAATAGCGAGCATTTATTAAAGCAATACTAAGTACTAAGTACACTGTATTTCAAGACCATAATTATATGAATGAGAAATAAATGTATAGTATAGTTTTAAAAATATGTTATATTTGAGAGACCTAGCTAAGGTCTAATGTAACACAGATGTAAACACACACACATATACACAGCAGCAACAGAGAGCATAAAGATATAATTGTGTGTCCCTTTAAACAAGGCTAAGAGCGATACTATCGACCAAGTGACCAGCGTAAGTCTCGGGGAGTACGGGCTGGGGGAGTACGGGCTGGGGGAGTGGGGGCTGGGGGAGTGGGGGTAAAGGAGAGCTACTACCAGTGAAGCCAACAAAGTAAATGAGTTGCTGGTGAGGGCAAAAACGAAAACAAAACAATAAAATGACCAAATAAAATAAATCTGACGTCTAGTGATTTAATATGAGTAGGAGGGAGTGGGAGGGTAGAGATAGACGCATGCTCATCACGTGATACACCTGAGAGAAAGACAGAGAAAGAGAGAGAGAGTGTGTATGTGTGTGTATGTGAGAGAGAGAGAGAGGTTTTCTTAATGAACCTGATCACGCTGAAGGTGAGTTCAAGAAAGAGACTGCTGTGACCCAAATATAATAATATTGATTAAGTGTCGGATATTACGAATGTGAGGCAGTGGGTGGGGCGGTGGGTGGAGCAGTGATTGAGGCGACTTGAATTAGAATTTAAGTTGTATAGAAGTCCACAAATATTGTTTCATAACATCAAAACATCATAGTGACATATAATGAAAATGTATAGTTGATGCATATTCTTGTAGACTTGTGTAGCCTAGACCATTCTAGCCTAGTTTTTGTATAAAAATTAGTTCTACCTAAGTTTTCGTTGCTCGGTTTTAAATGCGTTCAACAGCTAACAACATGTCTGTTGGCAACGCTTTACCCAAAACAAACTCATTATTATTATTATTATGGCCTATATTATAGCATTATTATACTTGGGCTAAAAAGTAAAAAAAAAGAAACTCCTTTCATTGAGAATGGTTGCTGCGTAGCTAGTTAATGGTGCACTTTTGTCGGAATGGCAGACTTGACCTAAGCATGCAGGGATAGTGTGGCCAGCACGATGGGTCTAAATGATGTCCATTTACAACTGAATCATTGGTTTAATATCAATTCCAAGGTCACAAACTAAACAGGTAATAAATAATAAACTAAACGGAGATGGGAGAGGGAGCGCCCAGAAAAACAAGGAGGTGATTGGTTCGATCTAGTACACAGAATTTCAGTTTGTAAAAGTTTGACGGCCATATTATTAAACAGTCGTGATTGTGTGCTCCTTACTATAATAATAGGTCCATGTCCGTACATTTCTAACCCAATAAGAGCATTTTTATTTCGCATTATTACTTCACATTAAATAAAGAAAATATTGTTTCAGTCAAGTTTCCTGGGTCTTTAAAAGTCATCACGAATGCCATTGTCACCAGTTTCCTGGGTCTTTAAAAGTCATCACGAATGCCATTGTCGCCAGTTTCCTGGGTCTTTAAAAGTCATCACGAATGCCATTGTCACCAGTTTCCTGGGTCTTTAAAAGTCATCACGAATGCCATTGTCACCAGTTTCCTGGGTCTTTAAAAGTCATCACGAATGCCATTGTCGCCAGTTTCCTGGGTCTTTAAAAGTCATCACGAATGCCATTGTCACCAGTTTCCTGGGTCTTTAAAAGTCATCACGAATGCCATTGTCACCAGTTTCCTGGGTCTTTAAAAGTCATCACGAATGCCATTGTCGCCAGTTTCCTGGGTCTTTAAAAGTCATCACGAATGCCATTGTCGCCAGTTTCCTGGGTCTTGAAAAGTCAACACGAATGCCATTGTCACCAGTTTCCTGGGTCTTTAAAAGTCATCACGAATGCCATTGTCGCCAGTTTCCTGGGTCTTGAAAAGTCATCACGAATGCCATTGTCGCCAGTTTCCTGGGTCTTGAAAAGTCATCACGAATGCCATTGTCGCCAGTTTCCTGGGTCTTGAAAAGTCATCACGAATGCCATTGTCGCCAGTTTCCTGGGTCTTTAAAAGTCATCACGAATGCCATTGTCGCCAGTTGTAAACCCAAGTCTAAAACAGTGGTCTCAAACTCGCATGTGTCATTTTATTACATAAGAGATGTGTCAAGGGCCGCACCCCTTCCCCAACAACAACAACCCAACCCTAGTCAATAAAAAACACTTCCTACATCTTAACCCATTTCACGAGGCCTACTTATCACTATTAATAGCTATGTTACGTAATATAAAATTAACAATAAAAGTTGATGTGTACCAGTACTAGTTGTCTGTATTTCACTAATAGTACATTTGTTTTGTAAGCTTACTTTTGGGTCACAAAAATTCACTTGGTTGGCCGCATGCGTGAGACGTGTAAGTAAGTTAATTTTTGTATGTGCTTGCACTGTGTATCTCTTTAAACCATAGGTTCTCAACCTTTTTCGTTTCACCGCCCCCTTTTACAATTTTTTTCCGCTCACCGCCCCCCCCCCCCCAAATTTCTTTTAGCGCCCACTCCCCCCCCCCCTTTCCGCCCGTCTGGACAATAGTTTCCGCAATTTGTTTAGGAGGGCTAGACTTTTTGTGAGATTAATTATCTTTAAAAAAACTGAAAAGGAAACATATTGTAAGAATTAATAAATAAAAAAAATGCCTGATCAAAAGGTTTAAAGTTTAAATAAATCAATATTAATGTGAATCGTTTGCCTTGTGTGTTGCTAGCACTGATTGCCAGCAATTTATATATTTTTATTTCAATATTGGTTGCAAAAGCCTTAGGTCTATATAATCAGTAATATTTGTTATATTACAAAATAGAACTTGTTCGGCATCACTATTGAATCAAATGTGGATTTTTTTTTTATTAAAGGGAGATAATTAGCCCGTTTTATTTGAGCTAATATTTCTGTTTTTTTCTTTCATAAAAAATAAATGGCTTACAATTTATAACTTTGAAATGATCAAACTGTAACAAATATTTGAAAATTATATAAATATTATATGACTAAAGAACTTTTAATGTATATTTTCAAGCATTACAACAACTACCCAGTTTGTATGATTACAACATATCTATACCGCTTAATTTTAACGTATAATTTATTACGCGGATTTCAAACTCATTAAGAACATCTCGGTAAAACAGATCAAAATAACATTAATGTTAGCAGATGTTAGGGCGACAGTGATCGGTCAGCAAGGTTGACAGTCCGATGAACCAACCACAGGACCAACCGGCCGCACACCATATTTGCAAAATACTGACCCCTACTTCATCGAAAAGTCTTATTCTTATTAAGATAATAATAATAATATGTTGGCATACTGTTGGGGGATATCGATGGGGATATCAGATATTTAGCAGCACTTGCGTTTACATCACATTTCATCCAAAAACTAATCGATTCAAATAGCTGAGATGTTAAAATTATATCAAGTACGTTTGTACCGCCCACTTGCCCTTCACCGCCCCCCAATCGCCCCCGGGAATGTCATCGCCCCCCTAAAGCTTCTCACCGCCCCCCGGGGGGCGATATCGCCCCCGTTGAGAACCTATGCTTTAAACTCTCGGCCCTCAAAAAGTTCTTTACGAAAACTATAAAAAGGAATTAACTCTAGAGAACAGTAAAGTCTTCAAATAAAAATATTACAGTACAATATAGCTGAGTGATAGAGAATGTCAGAGTAAAGATGGGAGAGATGATAAGAAAGAAATGTATGGAGGATAAGGAAGATTTAAAAATAAACGCTTTTAATAACAATTGGATAAGTGTTTGTTATTGTTGTTTTTCTATGAAACATAATTAATAAAGTTTGATATGTGAAAGAGTACTAAAATAAAAAACAAATGCATTACTGTCAGACATGTCTATTGTGTCCTATTTGTCGTTTCTTGTTGTTCCTATACTGATAGATGTATTTTTAGTATTGTTTAAACTGTTGCTCTAAGCTTACTTTTATACTTTATTGGAATCGATTTTTTAAAATTCAAGAATCACGACAAAACGTGCGTTAAATGAATCAATTTTTGGGGGTAGGGAACCATTAGTGTGCTATTAATAGTTTTGTTTTTCTGTTCGACAATTAGATAAATGTTTACCAACGGCTGTATTTACTATTAGGAATTAACGCGAAATAAACGTAGAGCATTAACAGATGAAAGGGAGGGTGGGGGAGGAGGAAAGACGGACATGCAGACATTGTCCACAACAGAATTGACTAAAGTTCAAGCTCCAATTGGTGTAAATACCGTTACAACAAAGACATTTTATGTGGCATTCTGTGATTTTTCAACAATAGTGTAGCATTTGTTGTTTTTTCTCCGCGACGTTAGAACTTTAGCGGCATTTTTACTATTAGAAACTTTTACTTTCTTATATTCTACTGACCGTAGGATTGTCTAAAAAACCGGACAGTATTTCAGAAGATTCCCGAGTATTAAATACATCTACATGAAAAATATATGGGCGCGGTGGCCGAGCGGCAGCGCGTTCGACTGGCGATCCGAAGGTTCTCGGTTCGAATCCTGGTGCAGGCTAGGACTTGAGGGTGTCTTTAGTCTACCCAGCTCTGATGGGTGCCTAACACTAGTTGGGGTAAAGTAAAGGCGGCTGTGCATTGTGCTGGCCACACATCCCTTAGTATTCCGTGGCCACAGAAAATGGTGAACGCTGCTTCACCAGCCCTATGATCAGTTTGGTCCAAAGGGTACTTTACTTTACAAATACCGGATATGTTTTATAACAAGGTGTGCAACAGGCGGCCCGCGGGCCACAACCCGGCCCGCCAGACCAGTTGCTGTGGCCCCAGCTAATAGTGTTTGTTTTTATTTTTGGCTCACGAATTATTTTTTTTTCATAATCGTGAAACCAGTTTTAAAGTTTTTGAATTGACCATACTAAATCAAAAGGAGTTACTGACAATTTGGAAGTCTTTGAATAATTTTTAGACATGGCCAGTATGTCTTCAACAACAACTGGCCATGACATTAGTGAACAGGTTTTGAGGCTGATGGAGATATTTGTACTTGACCCTTCCAAACTGTGTGGTTTGAGTACTGATGGAGCAATCACATTGACAGGGAGAACCAATGGATTCACCAAGAAGTTTTTGGACACCATTGGTACAGAAAGGGTTGTGGTTGATCACTGCATTATAGACCCGGAAAACTTGTGCACAAAGTCACTTGGTTTCACTGATGTCATGAAAGATGTGGTTCAGTGTGTGAATTACATTCGCGCTCGTGGACTGAACTATCGGCAATTTAAGTTCTCTTTAGAAGAACTGGACTCTGATTACCATGATATTCTATATCTTACTGCAGTTCGTTGGCTCAGTAAAGCTGCAACTTTAAAAGATTTTGGCGCTTAAGAAAGGAAATTGAACAGCCCATGATAAATAAGCAACAAGATGTTGCCTATTTAGACTGGTTAAATGAACTTGCTTTTCTAACTGACATCACAAAGCATCTGTTCGATTTAAATGTGAAACTACAAGGTAAACATCAATTGGTAAACAAGATGTACACATTTCTTCATTTGAAAAGAAATTAAAACTTTTTAAGACCCAGTTCAATAGAATAACACTCACTCATTTTCCTACTCTGGCTCTCAAAAAAGCAGAACTAGCAGATTTTGATGGCTCCAAATATGCTGAAAATGTTGACAAGTTATGTACTGAATTTACAATTTACAGATTTGACGATTTCAGAAAATGTGAAAAGGATTTTAAGCTGTTTCTCAAGCATTTGATCTTGTACCAGAGGACAGTCCTGGGAGCTGTCAAATGGAGCTGATAGACTTGCAGTCTGATATGAACTTGAGAAGAGCATATGATAGCAATGACTTGGTAACTTTTTACAACATCTATGTATGTGGAAAGCATCCAAATTTCGAGCAACATGCCAGGAAAATTATCTCACTTTTTGGCAGCACATATTGCTGTGAGCAATTATTTTCAAGGCTGAAATTCACTAAATGTCGATACCGAACACAGATGAACATCTAACAAGTCAGCTTTGAGATGCTACCACATCAGCCAGATTTCTCTTAGTCAGAGCAGACATTGATAAATTGTGCAAAAATACTAAAATAACACAATATTTGATTGTCTTTTATTTATTTCCAAATGTACTGGGGGGCACGGTTGCCGGCGGGAGTACCGAAGGTCCCGGGTATGAATCCTGGTGCAGGCTAGGATTTTTTTTCGGGTCTGGAGGGTGTCCCTGAGTCTACCCAGCCCTGATGGATACCTGACCTTAGCTGGGTAAAGTAAAGGCGGCTGTGCATTGTGCTGGCCACACAATCACCTAGTATGCCGTGGCCACAGAAAACTGGCGAGCATTGCTTCACTGGCCGTTTGGATCAATTTGGTTAGAAGGGTCCTTTACTTTACTTTTAACTATAGCTATCCTATGGTAACTGGCCCTCTTTGTCATTCCAAAGTCCCAATGTGGCCCAACATTAGAAAATGTTGCACACCCCTGTTTTATAATCTTTGATTATACTCTATTTTACTAAAGTTTAGGAGGTGAAGAATAGAAAGGTGTCCAACATTTTTTGAAAATCCTAGTATATCTGTATACATTGGAACTCATCTATATACTGTGTGCCTCTTTTATACATCGTAGGCATCTGGTCTTGCCAGTAAGAAGTATTTATAAACCGCGGACATCTAGTCCAGGGGTCGGCAACCTAAGGCACGTGTGCCAAACTCGGCACGCAGTACGATTTTCATGGCACGTAAGGGACCTCCAAGAATATTTTTTAATGCAAGTGAAAACGACTGTCTGCATAATTAATGGGTGCTGCATGGCGAACTACATGGGAATCACACTGGACGTCGACTGTTTTAGTTCAGGAATGTTTGTACGCAAAGCTCTCATCATTGGACTTGCAATCTGTGATTGAATCTATTGTGTAGACTGTAGATAGGCAATTTTATAGTTTCTAAAGTCTCTTCTAGAAGAAAGTGTAAGGTCTTGGATAGTTTCGTTTCTTGTTTGGAAGCAATTAAGGTATATCTTATTGGAAAAAAAAATTCCGGTATTGAATGAGGAGAACTGACTGTTGAAGCCGATGTTTCTGAATGACATGGCGACACATTTCAGTGAGTTGAATTTGTATTTACAAGGACGGGGTCAAAAAGCACTTGAAGTGTTAGATCACTGGAATGGATTTACATAGAAACTGGACATATCTTGCCGTGTAATCAATTTCAAAATTTAAGGCAAATTAAGATAGATGAGCGTTTTCAGAGGTACACTAGTTATATTAAAACAATTTAACTTGTTTGGCATCAATCGCATCAAATTTGGAGAATTTCTTTGAAAAGAGATAATAAACCAGTTTTCTTTGCATTAATATTTCTAATATGTTTCATTTTTGTTTCTTTAAAAAATAAATGGCTTACAATTTATAACTTTAAAATGATCAAACGATAAAAGATTGTTGAAAATTATATAAACATTTTATGCCTAAAGAATTTATCTGTACATTTTTTAATATTACATTAACTACCCAGTTTGAATGATTACTGCGTGTCTCTTCCGCTCAACTAGTGTTGTATATGTACCATTATTTCGTTTAAATAATAGTTAAGCGTAAATCTTATGTATGCTGAAATCAAACCATAAAGAATTAATAGCTATTACTAGAATAATATTTTGACAACTAAATTCAAATGCTGATAACCATTAATATGTCGAGTAATGAAATTGTGTATTAGCTATGAATGGTTTTTTTTTTTTGAAGATGATAATAACAAACTGGTTAATTTGTTTTTCATTGCACTTTCGAGAGGATACGAGACTCGGTTTGGAAGAAACAATGAGCGCAACAGTTCTTCTCAACCCCGCCCTAGTGCCATAGAGTCTGGACTTTGTGCTACTGGGCGACAGTGCAGGTATACGAGCGAGTCCCCATGTTAATGAGCCAAGGGTAATTCCGTAGGTGGGGTAAAAGAAGTGTAGTGCATGTACTGCGGAGACCGTTCCCTACGTTAAGGGCGGCTAGTCTCAGACAGGATCTTGATATGCTTGATACACACCCCTTAACCTCGTTACGCCCTCGACTTAAGAACCGGAAGGCTCGTCCCGTTGTTTATTTTAAACAATCTTAAATCGGTATATTCAGTAGATCGAGTGTGTTAACAAATAAAATTTGTTTCGTAATCCAAGATTTCCTTTAAAAATTTCATTCTATTTTCGTTAATCCCCAAGTGTAATTATATAAAGTTTGTTTAATTGTTTAGAACGTGAAGCGCAATATAAATCAGAAAAGGGAAGGAATTCAGCGAGAAAATCTTCGTGCTTTAAGAATAAAAAAGTTATATTAACATTGATTATTGATGTTTGTTTTTTTCAAAAACGTGTCATGCTATTTTTAGAACAGTAAACACTATTTAGCCAACTGTAATTTTTGATGACTTTTCTTTATTGCATTTATTTATATTTTTGATATGTTTTTCTTTCCCTGTTGTGTTTCTTTTTCTTCTAATTCTTTGATAGATAACAGATCACTGTTTCATGGTTTCCAGATTTGAAATAAGCTTAAATTGATATTTTAAACACAAGTAAAAACAATGTGAAATAAACTTCACTCAGCACGACACAACTTTCAACTTGAACGCTTCAATGTTAACGTCTAGATATTATATGGTGTCTTTTATATTAGCGTGGCTTTTGTATTACTGTTTCTGGCTGTTTGGTAAGCCACCAGACATCCTTAAGGCTTTTTGACCCACTTTCCGTCATCATATCAAACTGAAACTTGGTTCATAGACGTTAAGCCGATGAAAATATATTCTTTCAAGTTTTCAGCCAAAACTCTGCCCCACATTACACTTTATTGTGCGCATGTGTACATCATCAATACGTCATCAATACATCATCAATACGTCATCAATACATCATCAATACGTCATCAATACATCATCAATACATCATCAATACATCATCAATACATCATCAATACATCATCAATACGTCATCAATACATCATCAATACGTCATCAATACATCATCAATACATCATCAATACATCATCAATACGTCATCAATACATCATCAATACGTCATCAATACATCATCAATACATCATCAATACGTGTATGTATGTTGACTTTACTTTCGTTAGTAGCCTTTTTATAGTAGGAAAAGTGCCAAGTTGTTTTGTTAGGAAAGATACACACTAATCCATTAGAAAACATTGCCGGCTCTTAGTTTATTCGACCAGGCCAACATCATATTGAATAGATTATTGTGTTGTATTTCGACCAGGCCAAATTCATATTGAATAGATTATTGTGTTGTATTTCGACCAGGCCAACATCATATTGAATAGATTATTGTGTTGTATTTCGACCAGGTCAACGTCATATTGAATAGATTGTTGTGTTGTATTTCGACCAGGTCAACATCATATTGAATAGATTGTTGTGTTGTATTTCGACCAGGTCAACATCACATTGAATAGATTGTTGTGTTGTATTTCGACCAGGTCAACATCATATTGAATAGACTATTGTGTTGTATTTCGACCAGGTCAACATCATATTGAATAGATTGTTGTGTTGTATTTCGACCAGGTCAACATCATATTGAATAGATTGTTGTGTTGTATTTCTAGGATCCCTCCCTTCCAGTATGACGTCACAGCGCTCTGCAACCCCCTTCCCCTAAATACTGCTGTTTACGTCTCAATAATAAGACCTCGAGTTTTGTGAACTTATTCCACTGGCTTTCTTGATGTATTTGGCGCTTCATGTTAAGTCTGCTCAGGCTTGATTAATCTAGATCATAGGTTCTCAACCTTTTTTCGGCTCACCGCCCCCTTTAAAAAAAATTGTTCCGCTTACCGCCCCCAACGTGTTTTAGCTCCCACTCCCCCCACCCCTCTGAAATTAAAGGGTAAATATAGTTTCTGCAGTTTTTTTTAGGCCGACTAGATTTGTGTGCTTATTTATTATCTTTAAAAAAAATGAAAATGAAACACATTGTAAGAATTAATAGATACAAAAAATTACATAAACAAGAGGCTTTAAAAATATCGGTATTAATGTGATTGCCTGGTGTGTTTCTAATAGTTTGTCTATATTTGTTTCAATTTTGGTGGCAAAAGCCTTAAGTCTCCACGCTTCACTATTTGCAGCTCACCTTGTTTTTATTTTTTGACAACCAAACGATATTAACATAAAATCAACTTTCCACAAAAATGGTTGATAAGAAGGAATTCAATACAAAATTGTTGCTGAAACTCAAAGACCTACAGAAAATGATTGATAGGAAGGAATTCAATACAAAATTGTTGCTGAAACTCAAAGACCTACAGAAAATGATTGATTTTCTCCCAAAAATAGCATTTGTTTTTCAAAAACTCGAGCATCGAATCCAAATGTCATACATTATATTTAAACGATCATCTTTTGCTAACCTACGCACCTCTGTGTGCAGTAGCCATCGCTTGTAGTCCTCGTCAGCAAACAATTAACAATATTTATTTGTCATATAGTACAAACACCATAAGTACACTAAATAGGCAATAAAGGCATAGATAAAGACATAACAAGAAAATTATAAAATTGGCAAACAATAAAAATTATATCGAGACAATAATAGTTGGTCTAATACAGATATTAATTAATAATAATAAATTAATTTAAGGTATCAATGCAGAGCTGTGTAAAAAAATCATTGAATGTATACTTATTTGTGAACGTGTGAACTGCTGTAATATTGTAGCGAATGATGCAGAGAATCACCAAGACTTTTAGTAACTAAATGTTGTCACACAATAGACAGCCAATACATCTGGAATAGACTACTTTTTTTAACTACAACATCAATCCCCGATACGCCATACCATCGCCACTGAAGAAATTTCTTTTGCACTGGAAAGCCTTCTAGTACAAGTAGTCTTATAGATTTTTATATTTATTTATTTATTTTAACTATTTTTCTTTAATAAAATATTCGTAAGCTACAAGTAAAGCTTGATTTTCTGGTAGCGTGGACTCATCCAGTTATAAAGAAAATTGTAATGTCTTTAGAAAATATCACAATGTACTCTAAATCAGGGTTCGGCAACCAAAGGAACGCGTGCCAAGATTGGCGCGCAAAGTGATTTTCAATGGCACGCGAGAGGCCTCCAAGAAGTGTTTTTTATTGATAAAAACAGCATCAACATTTTCCGGTTCTGAATGAGGAAAACTGACTGTTGAAGCCGCTTTTTCTGACACATTTTAGTGAGTTGAACTTGCATTTACAAGTATTTACAAGGACCACTTGAATGGAATTGCATTGAAACTGGACATATCTTACCGTGAAGTCAATTTCAAAACATTTAACTATATGTAAATCCCTATGTTAAAGAATATATTAAGATAGATAGTTGGGCTTTTTTAGAAGTACATTGTACATCATAGTACTCAAAGCGGAGTTTTCTAATCAAAGGCAAGACTTTCAAATTGATGGGCTCAATTTTTCATACCTCACCAAGCCTAACTGGTTTGATATATTTCTACAACCTTCTTAGATGTAGTTATTTTTTAAGTGGAGGAATATTGGCGATTTTAAAATGGAGCAAGTTGAATTTTAAACTTAAAAAAAAATGGGCATACAAATGTGTCCATTGACGGAAAAAAATCTGGAAGGAAGCTGCTATTCTCAACTGCAAGACATTCGTTCTACTTTCAGCATTTGTTCAACTTACACCTGTGAACAGATTTGATCGCACATCAAAGCTGTTTTAAGCATACAAAGAGGTCACTTACACTTGTCAGCTCATTAATTGATACAGACTAATTACATTTAGGCTAAACGAGTTTTTATGCTCATCTTCTGTAATTAAACATAAATATAATTAATTCTAAAACAAATTTATTTGTATTATTAATTTAGAAATATAAGAGCCTTTTTTAATAGCACTATATTATGTAATTTCTGTAATTATTATTGTTTAAAATATAAACTCATTAAATGGACAAACAAATAATGCAGGAAATGTTTGTTTACAACCTTTTAACGTAAATTATTTTAATCCTCCAATAATTAAATCATGTTATGAATACCATAATGTTGAATTTATATAAACAAATAATAATTAGTAATTAATATTTGTTATATTACAAAACAGACCTTGTTTGGCATGACTATTGAATCAAATGTGGAAACATATTTTTTAATTAAAGGGAGATAATTAACCCGTTTCATTTGAGCTAATATTTCTAATGTTATTTTTTCTTTTATAAAAAAATGGCTTACAATTTATAACTGATCAAACTGTAAAAAGTATTTGAAAATTATATAAATATTATAAGACTAAAGAATTTATAGGCCTATGTATATTTTCAAACATTACATTGACTACGCAGTTCGTATGATTACTACGTATCTATTCCGCTCAACATTAGTGGTCACACCAAAACCAATGGTAATAAATGCATTAAAAGACATCTCAGTAACACTGAGATCAAAATATCATTAATATTAGCAGATCAGATTAGAAATTTAGCATCGTTTTCATCACATTTTTAAAAGAAATCGATTCAAATAGCTGAGGTGTTCAAATTATATCAGGTACGTTTGTACCGCCCACGTACCCTTCACCGTATTTATTCAATTTCCTATTTCTGTGACACTGTAGGATTGTGGCTAGGAAGGTTAATCATGTTTTCGTTCTTTAAAACCAGGGATGTTAAAACCGGTTTGTTTTCAAAACCGGTTTTCGGTTCGATAAAACCGGTTTAAAACCGGATTTCGGTCCCCCCCCCCCCCACCAGGCCAGAAAAGCCAAATGTGCGTAGTTTTGTAGGTATATTTGTAAAATAGTTCAAACTTAATTATTGTTTGCAGGACATTCAATGGGTTGATTTGTGTGAATACTTTACCATTAAATTCTGTAGAACTAAACAAAATCTGGGCTAATTTATTAAAACTGATAATAGCTTTCAATAGTGATAATGAAATTTGCGATTATCGTTGACTATAATATTAAGAAGCATATGAAGAGGATGACGATGTTAATCCAAGATGCTTCGTACCGGGTATGCAGATGCGTACACAATCCAGTGGTACTGCCACCGCTCAGGCTTATATGTTGGGCACATAGTTTACACTGAGCCATCGTTAAAGAATTGTTTTCAAAGATGAGCCGTAAAGTAAAAAGATTCAGGTTAATTGTAACTGTAACTTAACATTTGCTTTGATGTTGTTTTTATCGCAAACCATAGTTGTTATTTGGGGAAAAAAAAACAATATCTAAGACTAAATAGTGTTAGCAGGAATTGTTTTGTGCGAATCCAACATTATTTATTAACAATGTTTTCATCACAACAAAAAGAAAAGTGTTGCTACCAACAAACCGAAATTCGGTTTTGAAAATCAAAACCGGTTTTCAGTTTCAAAACCGGAATCAGGTATCACTACACTGCATCACTACAGCTTTTATGAAAAAAGAAATACCGCTATTTAAAAAATCATCCCTTCGGAGATGTCTCATGATACGATGGCCCAAGCTCGTCATGCTACAGAGACCACGTCAAGAGACAATTCGCTAAATAAGATGGAGATGGATAGGCCAGAACCTCAGCAAACCTACAATCCACATCACGAGATACGTCCTCGCCTGGAACCCGTAAAACAAAAATCTTCGTAATGCTAATGTATAACTAGATGACTTATATCAAAAACTTTGTTTTTATGGGTTGTTAACTAAATACTTTGAGCGCACTGAGCATGCTAATTTAATAGCATGAATAGAAGCGCTATAGAAATGCCCATTCTTATTCTTATTCTTATATTAACTTAGCAACACTTTGCAAGTATGTACGTAAATATTTTGTATAATTGACCCACTTCGCGCCATCTCATCGATCTGAAACTTGGCACATATACGATTCTCCCTGGGCAACATATTTTATTCAATTTGTAGCCACATTCCTCCACCCCACCAGCCACAAAAATCAGTTTTTAACTGAGCTATTCCTTACACTTTTAGGTTTCGCATTGGTTAATTGATATTTAATTAACGAACATGCGTTTAGTGTCTTTACAGTGCTTTTGAGCTATCTTTATCTTTTTGTGGGTAAAGGGCAAATCTTCGGAAGCTGATGGATAAGAAAAATACAACAAAAACTACATAAGGCCTAGGCCTACTTACGTGCCAGTATATTACCTTTTCTTTTGATTTTATTACTATGTGAGTTTCAAAGGGCTAAATCTTTAAATGACTAAGGCATAATAAAATGATTATAAACACCATACTTGTTTCGTTCGTTTTGGCTTTATTGATATTGTCGTTTATTAGCCTAATTAAATTTCTTTATATTACCATTCGTTTTTAAATATTTTTTCTATTGACTCTGTGGGTGGTGTCACGTGCGAAACAGCTAATGACGTATTTGATAGTTTATTTAGGAATGTATAAATTTTACATTCGTTGATTCACATCCCTCTTGAATCCCACAAGGTTGTATAAGTATTAGTATTTCAATATATATATTTGTAGATATTATATTTTATTGGCTCGTAGGATGTGCAATTAAATGTTAATTTGTAAAATTAGGTAGTAATATACCTTAATATATAAGAAATACACAATCCTGTTTGAAAAGTAGTAATAACAATTTATTCCGAACAAGAATGAAGTTATGGATGGAACAGCAAAACAGAATACAGGTATCAATGGTGGACGATAAACTTAACCAGTTGAGATTCTTCTAGACCATATCAGGCCGTAATAACATATACAGGAGAGTGGTCAATAGCGGTCCTTACACAACAGCGCCCAAACTAAAACTCTTCTAACGATCTCTCACCCCGTGCGACGTATCACGCGTTTTAATGCAGTCACGTAGTGTCTAGAGATAATATGTGCACGTTTTTATTCTTAGTATGAAAAAAACATTATAGTTTAAAGATTTCTTTCGAACTTAATTAAATATTGATAGAGAACCAATATAACTACGGAAATAACACTACTTTCCTTTACGTAACAGTGGCGAAGGGCAAATTCTTTGTTAGCTAAGTCAAAATGCATATAATGGAGCTCGGGATAAGAAAACCTGTCTTTGAAAGCTCTATTTAATTTCAATATTTTTTTTTTATCCGATTAATCTGTTCTTATTTTTTACACATATGTTTATTCTTTTTTCTTAATGTTTGTTATGCTTAATATTAAGACGAATTCAAATAATAAGTAAATGTATATATTATAAGTATAGGCTAGATATTATATTAGAATGTTTATGTAAGAATACATTTAATATTGGAATTTTAAAAATAAGAGATTGTTTATAATAGTAGCCTAGAATGTTTATGAACTTGTATATAATATGAAAAGGTATATAGTATAAATATATGTTTTTAATATGAGTACCTGTGTATTTGAGAATTTGAGAAGAGACTGCAAATAAAATCAAAATGTATATAATATGAGATTGTATAAAATATTACAATTTATAAAATTATGATATTGTCTAAAATTATTTTAGACTCTAAAATATGATGAAAATTTAAATAATACGAAAGTATTCGAAAATATGTGAATGTATTTAAATAGGAATATATGCATATAAAATATGAGAATGTATAAAATGATTAAAAAGTATACAATATGAGAATCCCTGTAACAGGACGAAAGAGTGCATAAGGGCTCAGTAAAGTGTGATTCACTTTGCAACATCTGGTGCCGTTGGAGAGAACCCGCCTTTTTTTTCTTCTCTCCTTTAAATTAGTCAATTCTCCATCCTGTCACAGATGTCTACTGGAGTCTGAAGGTCTGAATTGGGGCTATTTATAGAAACTGATGGAGTCTTTTTTTTTTTCTTTATCAACTACGTGAAGCGAACTCATAAATAGAGTTGTAATTATATCGCTATTGCTGGACGCGAGACTAAACCCTAGAAACCCGAAGACCTGTCGTGGGAAAATTTCGATGTCAATACTTGTAATGTTTCTCATAAACATGGTGAAATTTGCATATGAAAAAAAAAAAGTGTATGCATATAATCTGGTCACTGTTTCTCTTTAAAAGAATAGTCACTAATGTGGCTCTACCAGTTTCAGAAAGACGCTGTCACTTATTTAATAGGGAACTGTGACTAATTTATTTTTAACTTATGAATGATAGGCATACATCTTGAAAAATTCATCGCACTGGATGTCAAACATACAACACTGAATGGTATTTAAAGAATATCTTCATACTCGACGAATTTCAATTTTCTTTATTACGAATATACTTAACATGTGTTAACCTAGCCTACGCTAGAGTTGGCAGAAACAAGGGTGTCAAAAGGAGGACATCGAGAGACAAAAATGAGGACAAAGAAGGACATTGTCTTTGAATTTAATTGTTTCACATTAAACCTGCAATATGTACACATGTATTACAAGAGCTGACAGTAAATGCGTATAGGTAAACTGGGTTAAAAAAAACAGTTTTTTTAAATAATATATAAATTCACTGTAGGCCGAAAGGCAGCTAGTATTTGGCTAAATTTGAAAACATTAAAACACTCTACAGCTCATGCAAGAATCTTTAAAAAAAAAACGCGTTATTCTTTTCTTGTACAAATGATCACTTGTTTATTAATTACATTCTGAACATATTAATAGCCTACTATTTTTAAAACTGTACGCCTACAAAACATAAAATATTACAGAAGCCGGACATTTAAAAGGATTTAAGCTTTGCCTGCCGGATAAAGGACAAGAGTCTAAAAAGCAGGGCATGTCCTCCTTTTGCCGGACGTCTGACAATCCTAGCCTAAGATAAAAATACATGTCATGACAGTATAACAGTCCATGGTTGCCTGCCGTCTAAACTATGTCTAAATCGTTCCGTGTCTATGGTAGCCTGCCGTCTCAACTATGTCTAAATCGTTCCGTGTCTATGGTAGCCTGCCGTCGAAACTATGTCTAAATCGTTCCATGTCTATGGTCGCCTGCCGTCTAAACTATGTCTAAATCGTTCCGTGTCTATGGTCGCCTGCCGTCTAAACTATGTCTAAATCGTTCCTTGTCTATGGTCGCCTGCCGTCTAAACTATGTCTAAATCGTTCCGTGTCTATGGTCGCCTGCCGTCTAAACTATGTCTAAATCGTTCCGTGTCTATGGTCGCCTGCCGTCTAAACTATGTCTAAATCGTTCCGTGTCTATGGTCGCCTGCCGTCTCAACTATGTCTAAATCGTTCCGTGTCTATGGTCGCCTGCCGTCTAAACTATGTCTAAATCGTTCCGTGTCTATGGTAGCCTGCCGTTTTTTCTATAATCTTTCAAAATTCCGCTTCTAAACCAATAGAGATTACGTCATCTGTCTTGTCTATGTTTTCATAATACAATAATGCAAATGGTGTATATAAAATATGTACAAACATTATTAAACAACTTCACAGCAAACAAAGGCCATGGTGGGCTTGTTGAAATCAAACTTAGTCAAATAATTAGCATGTGGGCTTCTATAAATAAACATACTTAAATAATTTACAGGTGGGCTAGTTAACATAAATAGACAAATAATTAGCTGATGGGTATCCTTAGGTCAGACATACTCAAATAATTAGCTGGTGAGCTTCTTTAGATAAACATACTGGAAATAATGAACTGGTGGGCTTCCTTAGCGTAAACATACTCAAATAATAATCTGGTGGGCCTCTTTTTAAACATACTCAAACAATTAAATGGTGGGCTTCTTTAGATAAACATACTTGAAATAATTTGCTGGTGGGTTTGTTTAGATCCAACATACTCAAAACTATGTAAGTTTGTGCAGGACGGCTGTTAACAGTTGTTTGTCAAAAATGCTCATTTTTTTTAGCCTATTCGTACAGTCTTGACAATAAGCGACCGATAAAGTCTGGCGGAAAAGACCTGTATGTGGACATTTTCAGTTCATGTGTTAAAATATTGTCTCTAAATGAGTTCAGTATTTTACTTTCTTCTTTAGACTTGATTAGACTTGACTGAGAATGTTGTTAGACATACTTGTTTTCCCCAACCAAACCAGTTTATTTTCAACTCACCAGGAATGTCTAGTTGTTTTTTACACCAATGAAATAGATGTGAAAGTATCAAAGTAGTTCCCTGGTCAACAAAGTAGTTCCCTGGTCAACAAAGTAGTTCCCTGGTCAACAAAGTATAACCTTGTATTACTAATTGACTTAAACTGTTTATTGTCTAGAAGTCTATCAAGATTGTTTGTTGTTTTGTTTTCTAAATTATTTCTTTGTTGACATTCTTGGGTCTGACGCGTTGCAGTTTTTTGCCATTGTTGGTTGTTGCTGTTAGTTTTGTGTTCTTCTAAGCGGTGGTATATTGTTACTGTTGTTGTGTTCTTCTGAGTGATGGTATATTGTTAGTGTTGTTGTGTTCTTCTAAGCGGTGGTATATTGTTAGTGGTGTTGTGTTCTTCTAAGCGGTGGTATATTGTTAGTGTTGTTGTGTCCTTCTAAGCGGTGGTATATTGTTACTGTTTTTGTGTTCTTCTAAGCGATGGTATATTGTTAGTGTTGTTGTGTCCTTCTAAGCGGTGGTATATTGTTACTGTTTTTGTGTTCTTCTAAGCGATGGTATATTGTTAGTGTTGTTGTGTTCTTCTAAGCGGTGGTATATTGTTAGTGTTGTTTATACGGTTTTATCATGTGGCTATGGGGGTCTTACTTGATATTTTATAGAGTTAGGGTTCAAGCCCCATTGAAAAATACAAATGGAAAACAAAATATTTCTCGAGTTTGGAAAGCGTGCCTACGTTTTCTAGCTTTTGAATATTTTTGGGGAAAGTAAAAGCGTGTTGGTTGCCCAAAGAGGTGAACAGAGCTTTCTTGTGGTCTACATTTAGTTTGTTTATAAAGACTATTTACCGTACAATAAGCTTTGCAGTGCTTTGTGCTACCTCGGTAGCCTACATATAAAACTATTTTAATCAATTTAGTCAAGAAAACGTCAAATGAAAAGAGTTCATTTTCAACAGAGTGTCGCAATTCTAGTCATATTTGTCTTCCTTAGTTTCTTGGTTTATTTTTTACGACTTAGTAACGCGATAACTACGAACTAAGATAATCTACCGCAATAGAAAACGAAGGGAGAATTCAAGCCTAGGTCAGGGAACACCTGCATTGTGTTATATTTAGAACAAGCGTAGGGTCTAAATATAGACTATGACGTCGCACTCTGACGATGTCCTGTTTATTTTTATATCGTCTTTATGCGCTTTGGTTGTGAATTGTGAAACTGTGAATTGATTAGATCAATAAAATGAAATTTGTACTGTCATCACGAAGATTGCATTAGTTTATTAACTGTATCGACAGAACAGTTGTATTTCCTAATGTTGAAACTATGTCAACTTATTTTTGTCGTTGAATTATGAGCCGTAAATTTTGTTTTAGTGGACACATGATATTGAAATATTTTGGTTAATTTTTAATTTTTTTTTAAAACCATGTTTCTCTTTGATTTATCTAATTATTGAAATCTATAAACGTTTTTTTAAAATGTTTTCTTTATAATTTCATTTAAATATTTCTGTTGTTTTTTTTTAAGAAAAATATTGAAAATAATATTGAAAAAATGCCTCGATCAATAAAACTGTTAACTAATTGCAAGTGAGGACTACTTTATAAAACGTCACTTTCTTTTAAGAGTGGGTTGGGGGTTCATTGGTAAAGCGTTGTACTGCCAACCTATAAAGTCTTGCGCATGAAAATTGTGACAGTAAAAGTGACTGTTCAATTGTGTCATTGTTTTGACTGAGATCAAGTGACCCAATAGTGGACTGTATTAGTGTCATGTTTTGACTGAACTTCAGTCATCTCTTCGACCTGTGTTGTTGACTGACTGGACTCGCTGAGTTTTTCTCATTATTGTCTTTCTTTAATACTTCAATATTGTCAATATTGTCTAGGTGACTTGATTGATCTATTATGTGAAGTAGTTGTTTAAAGGAAATGTAACATTGAGAATAAAGTTGGTAGAAACGTAGATGCTAGACAAGGACTGGGCATTGTGTTGGAAACACAATCCCCACAATTTGTCGTAGCCGCAGTTATTTTATAATATGTACCAGAGACAAAGTCTCTAAAGGGTTTTACTATAATATTCATACTTTTTTTTTAATAGCCCCCGTGGTCACGGGGGTGAGAACCATTTAACCTACTACTACTACTGAAAAATAACAATTATAAAAAAAACAAGTGGGCGGGGTCGGGGCTTGTCAGAAACGTGCAGTATCGAGGGTCACGCAAGGTTCGTTGTCAAGGTCATAGATCTTTGCCAAGTGGCACTGCTGTATGAATTCTAGCGCAAAATCAGATAAGGATATAAGGATCGGAGGTCGTTCAAAAATGATGTCGCCCACCTAGGGGATGGAGTTAGGTAAAACATGTGTGACTATATGTGACTATATGTGACTATGTGACTATATGTGACTATATGTGACTATATGTGACTATATGTGACTATATGTGACTATATGTGACTATATGTGACTATATGTGACTATATATGACTATATGTGACTATATGTGACTATATGTGACTATATGTGACTATATGTGACTATATGTGAGTATATGTGACTATATGTGACTATATGTGACTATATGTGACTATATGTGACTATATGTGACTATATGTGACTATATGTGAGTATATGTGACTATATGTGACTATATGTGACTATATGTGACTATATGACTATATGTGACTATATGTGACTATATGTGACTATATGTGACTATATGTGACTATATGTGACTATATGTGACTATATGTGACTATATGTGACTATATGTGACTATATGTGACTATATGTGACTAGGGGGAAAGGAACATTTTAAACAATGTGGCATCATATTATATCGTTGTTTTTTTTTTAAATTTCATCTTTAAAAATGAAATGTCCACTTTAAGAAATGTCCCATAAATTATACCGTTAATTAAAATACTTTACGACTTTCAAGAACTTACTTATGACTAATTACTTTTATAGTCATGGCTCGATTAATTAGGTTTGAGACTTTAATTATTGCATACAAATATAACGTTCAATTTAAACATTTACACATACGTAAAGAACTATATAATATTCAAAGTTTATTTATAATAAATTCAAGAATTCATCATATTGATGTAGCAATATAATTATTTATATAAAATTGAATTAAAACAAATGGAACTGTAATAATATATTTTTTTTAAGTACGATTGAGATTATAAAATATTAAACAAATTCAATATGTTCAAATAGAAAACAAAAAAAATATCTAATCTATTTTATATAATTAACATAAGAAATTACTATTTAAAGAAAGGCACCAACAATACGACCATTACAACTCCAAGCTTAGGCCTAAAATAACGCCCTCTCCACTTGCTTAGTCCGCTACGGCATCACATTGCCTCTGCACTGAAACACCAACGACTCAATACTGACGCAACTGTGACACCAAACTGCCATCTCCAAACAGTCCAACTGTGACACCAAACTGCCATCAGCAAACAGTCCAACTGACACCAAACTGCCATCTCCAAACAGTCATCAACACGTCACTACTGTGTACTTCACTGTCTACCCAACGCAGGCCACTGTCACGTCACGTCAGACCATCAACAACCGGCCACTGGCCACCAGTAACCGGTCACTTGCCACCGGCCATGGGCTACCCCCACGGGCCGTCACCTAAACGATTGTCAATAAACCCTAAATTCTGTTTTTAACTATATACATTATTGGAAAAGTATTCAAGCAAAACTCAAGTCACCCGTGTCAGCAACTGGTCAACTGGTCAACTATCCAGTCTCAGACACACACTGATCTCGACCTGGACAGATCTGTGGACTACTTGGCTTGGGTGTGATCCACACATCAGACCAAAAGCAAACGTTCTGTGCGTCCCAACCTTCAATATTTGTGCATCCAACTTACCAAGTACCCCCCCCCCTTTTTTAGTGTTTAGCTACATTTATTAGAATGTTAATTTTTTTTTTCCGCTTTGTCCATACGGCGTCTCCTTACCACCGCACAAGTATTGTATTTCTCTACCAGGACTAGTCTGTTTGTTTAACGCCCCTCCCCCTACGGTCTTGGAATATCCACTACACATTGCAGTAACTGGACCCCAAGCCTATAAATCGTCCGTGCCAAACATTCTCTTAGTCGAACATCCGTTGTCTGCTAGTGTTATTGTGATGCCATGAGACCAGGCTATTTAGAATTAATAAACTAATACGGCGGTCATCTAGTGACCACGCCTCCCTGACAACGACAATAAAAGTGGATTAAAACATGCTCATTTCATCATAGTGGGTGGGGGATGATACCGATGACCATTGTGACGTCATATTAGAGAGGGGGGGGGGGGTGTACATTGTGTTACAACTTGTGACGATGAAGGGAAAAAAAAGGGGGGGGTAAAATTGACCGAAATCGCGAGACATCATTTATGGACAGCTCCTCAGCACTTTTATCTTACCGAGTCATAAATATTTGAAAAACAAATGTCTGCACACGACTGCAGTTATTTACGGCTCGGGGAGGGGGGGGATACTTAAGGAGACAGGAGCGCCCTTCATCCTCCCCACCACCGTTGCGTATTCCCCAAACGGGATAAGTGGTGTGGGATATGGATTAATATTATGGATAAGTCCCATAAATCTTTATGATAAATAGACCAATATAATAGTGTGAGTGTTGTTGATTTTATTGCATGCCACGCTAGAAATCCAATGAAACAATCCTGCAGTATAATAAAACACTAAAAATGTATATTGGTGATCGAGTGGGCCACTATCTATACCTTACAACTAGACATCGTATACAATGTTGTGAGTTCTTTTTATATAAAAGCTTTAGTAGGGCCTATGGTTAAATAAAAGGCTTCAGATACTATGTCCACATTTCTTAACCCTTGCACTATTCCCTCCAAGTATTTAAATGGACAGCGTTTTAAAGTATATTGTGGAACCCTTGGTCCTTGTAATATATAACTGGACTGAAGTTGTGTATGCAACCAGTAAATTATGTTATGTAATATATAACTGGACTGAAGTTGTGTGTGCAACCAGTAAATTATGTTATGTAATATATAACTGGACTGAAGTTGTGTGTACAACCAGTAAATTATGTTATGTAATATATAACTGGACTGAAGTTGTGTGTACAACCAGTAAATTATGTTATGTAATATATAACTGGACTGAAGTTGTGTGTACAACCAGTAAATTATGTTATGTAATATATAACTGGACTGAAGTTGTGTGTACAACCAGTAAATTATGTTATGTAATATATAACTGGACTGAAGTTGTGTGTACAACCAGTAAATTATGTTATGTAATATATAACTGGACTGAAGTTGTGTGTACAACCAGTAAATTATGTTATGTAATATATAACTGGACTGAAGTTGTGTGTACAACCAGTAAATTATGTTATGTAATATATAACTGGACTGAAGTTGTGTGTACAACCAGTAAATTATGTTGGTGTATTAGTGTGGGTCAATGATGGGCTGAGCAATCTAAAGGTTTGAACAACATTGGTTTCACAATACAACTTCTCCTATATTTGTAAACATAATTGACTTTTACTGAAGTTGGCCCACTCGAGTGTCAGTCATGGAGGCACCAAATACATTAGATATCTCCTGATTATAGTGGTTTCAATAAATAAATAAAAAAGAATACACGTTTCTTGTTTGATGTCTTAAATTAATTAATTATTATTACTATTATTGTTTCGATAAAATTGTATATCATTTACCATGGTTATTATTTTCTAGTTATGTTTTTGAC
The DNA here is from genome assembly GCA_949126835.1 of Anisus vortex. Taxonomy (NCBI): domain Eukaryota; kingdom Metazoa; phylum Mollusca; class Gastropoda; family Planorbidae; genus Anisus; species Anisus vortex. The sequence continues at coordinate 30,675,950 of OX421496.1, read as the reverse complement.
TATGCCTTTATAGGGCGTTTGCAATCCCGTGACAAAAAGCACGTGATTTGTGTTTACTTTGAGTAATGGTGTACAATTAAATATGGCCGCTGTATTAATAAAGTTTCATAAAGGCTTGAGCTTTTTTTAAATGATGTGTTGTGTTTTAAGTCTTATTAAGATTTAAGCTGTATTATGTATGTTAAATAAAATAGGCTATTTTATTATTATCATAGACATAGATCATAGACGATGTGAGCCTAATAGTGACTTGACTAGATAGCCTATTCACCAACAATATCACTTGACATCGTAGCCTAGCCTACGAAACATTAAAAGTGTAGGCCTATAAAGTGAAATTGAAAGTGTAAATAGGTCTTGCCGGCCCTAGCCTAATCACATTAATCAATTAATCTACAGTACTACTATTTACCTCCTTATTTTTGAGTAGGATAGCCAATATTCAGATGTGAATTTTGCATGATAAAGAAGTAATTTACTTTCACCACGTTATGTTTGTTCCTCAAGTGGGTTCTATATTTACACAAATACGTCACTAAATGTACACAAAAAAACTTAAGCTCCGCCTACTGAGAACGCTCTATTGTACTTATGTACTATGTGGCAACTAAAATATATTGTTCATTGTTCATTGATGGGCTTATAGTATTGAGACAAGTTCAGAAAATGTTTAGATGTATTTTTAAAATAATAAATCTGGATAGACATAGATCTATGAAAAGATCGATAAATATAGATAGATAGATGGTTGGGTAAATAGATCAAAAAGAAATCCAGATGATTTAACAGATAGATTCATTGAGATAGACAGATAGAGATATTATAAGCTAGAAATAGATTGATGGCTACAATAGATTGATGGGTAGATAGATGATAGATCGTAGGTTAGATGGATATATAAAATTATATATATAATTATATATATTTATATATTTATATCTATATATATATATATATATGAATAGATAGTGATGAATAGTTATATAGATAGAGAGAGAGAGAGAGAGGGAGAAAGAGAAAGAGAGATTGATAAACAGACAGACATATAGATATATAGATAGATAAAAAGATATATAAATACAACATCTAGGCACAAAGTACATATAATCTTGTATGTATGTATGTATCTCTTGACAAATTGTTTGAAGATTTATTGATTTCAAATGGCGCCTGACTATGTCTGTGCACTTAACATGTGGGCTGGGGATCGAATATTATACACGTTGGCAGTGAGTGTCACGAAGACAAGTATTGCAGTGAGTGTCACGAAGACAAGTATTGCAGTGAGTGTCACGAAGACAAGTATTGCAGTGAGTGTCACGAAGACAAGTATTGTAGTGGGTGTCACGAAGACAAGTATTGCAGTGAGTGTCACGAAGACAAGTATTGTAGTGGGTGTCACGAAGACAAGTATTGCAGTGAGTGTCACGAAGACAAGTATTGTAGTGGGTGTCACGAAGACAAGTATTGCAGTGAGTGTCACGAAGACAAGTATTGTAGTGGGTGTCACGAAGACAAGTATTGTAGTGGGTGTCACGAAGACAAGTATTGTAGTGAGTGTCACGAAGACAAGTATTGCAGTGAGTGTCACGAAGACAAGTATTGTAGTGGGTGTCACGAAGACAAGTATTGTAGTGAGTGTCACGAAGACAAGTATTGTAGTGGGTGTCACGAAGACAAGTATTGTAGTGAGTGTCACGAAGACAAGTATTGCAGTGAGTGTCACGAAGACAAGTATTGCAGTGGGTGTCACGAAGACAAGTATTGCAGTGAGTGTCACGAAGACAAGTATTGCAGTGAGTGTCACGAAGACAAGTATTGCAGTGGGTGTCACGAAGACAAGTATTGTAGTGAGTGTCACGAAGACAAGTATTGCAGTGGGTGTCACGAAGACAAGTATTGCAGTGGGTGTCACGAAGACAAGTATTGCAGTGAGTGTCACGAAGACAAGTATTGCAGTGGGTGTCACGAAGACAAGTATTGCAGTGGGTGTCACGAAGACAAGTATTGTAGTGAGTGTCACGAAGACAAGTATTGCAGTGAGTGTCACGAAGACAAGTATTGCAGTGGGTGTCACGAAGACAAGTATTGTAGTGAGTGTCACGAAGACAAGTATTGCAGTGGGTGTCACGAAGACAAGTATTGCAGTGGGTGTCACGAAGACAAGTATTGTAGTGAGTGTCACGAAGACAAGTATTGCAGTGGGTGTCACGAAGACAAGTATTGCAGTGGGTGTCACGAAGACAAGTATTGCAGTGAGTGTCACGAAGACAAGTATTGCAGTGAGTGTCACGAAGACAAGTATTGCAGTGGGTGTCACGAAGACAAGTATTGCAGTGAGTGTCACGAAGACAAGTATTGCAGTGGGTGTCACGAAGACAAGTATTGCAGTGGGTGTCACGAAGACAAGTATTGCAGTGGGTGTCACGAAGACAAGTATTGCAGTGGGTGTCACGAAGACAAGTATTGCAGTGGGTGTCACGAAGACAAGTATTGTAGTGGGTGTCACGAAGACAAGTATTGCAGTGAGTGTCACGAAGACAAGTATTGTAGTGGGTGTCACGAAGACAAGTATTGCAGTGAGTGTCACGAAGACAAGTATTGCAGTGAGTGTCACGAAGACAAGTATTGTAGTGGGTGTCACGAAGACAAGTATTGCAGTGGGTGTCACGAAGACAAGTATTGTAGTGAGTGTCACGAAGACAAGTATTGTAGTGGGTGTCACGAAGACAAGTATTGTAGTGGGTGTCACGAAGACAAGTATTGTAGTGGGTGTCACGAAGACAAGTATTGTAGTGAGTGTCACGAAGACAAGTATTGCAGTGAGTGTCACGAAGACAAGTATTGTAGTGGGTGTCACGAAGACAAGTATTGTAGTGGGTGTCACGAAGACAAGTATTGTAGTGGGTGTCACGAAGACAAGTATTGTAGTGAGTGTCACGAAGACAAGTATTGCAGTGAGTGTCACGAAGACAAGTATTGCAGTGGGTGTCACGAAGACAAGTATTGCAGTGAGTGTCACGAAGACAAGTATTGCAGTGAGTGTCACGAAGACAAGTATTGCAGTGGGTGTCACGAAGACAAGTATTGTAGTGAGTGTCACGAAGACAAGTATTGCAGTGGGTGTCACGAAGACAAGTATTGCAGTGGGTGTCACGAAGACAAGTATTGCAGTGAGTGTCACGAAGACAAGTATTGCAGTGGATGTCACGAAGACAAGTATTGCAGTGGGTGTCACGAAGACAAGTATTGTAGTGAGTGTCACGAAGACAAGTATTGCAGTGAGTGTCACGAAGACAAGTATTGCAGTGGGTGTCACGAAGACAAGTATTGTAGTGAGTGTCACGAAGACAAGTATTGCAGTGGGTGTCACGAAGACAAGTATTGCAGTGGGTGTCACGAAGACAAGTATTGTAGTGAGTGTCACGAAGACAAGTATTGCAGTGGGTGTCACGAAGACAAGTATTGCAGTGGGTGTCACGAAGACAAGTATTGCAGTGAGTGTCACGAAGACAAGTATTGCAGTGAGTGTCACGAAGACAAGTATTGCAGTGGGTGTCACGAAGACAAGTATTGCAGTGAGTGTCACGAAGACAAGTATTGCAGTGGGTGTCACGAAGACAAGTATTGCAGTGGGTGTCACGAAGACAAGTATTGCAGTGGGTGTCACGAAGACAAGTATTGCAGTGGGTGTCACGAAGACAAGTATTGCAGTGAGTGTCACGAAGACAAGTATTGTAGTGAGTGTCACGAAGACAAGTATTGCAGTGAGTGTCACGAAGACAAGTATTGCAGTGAGTGTCACGAAGACAAGTATTGTAGTGAGTGTCACGAAGACAAGTATTGCAGTGGGTGTCACGAAGACAAGTATTGTAGTGGGTGTCACGAAGACAAGTATTGTAGTGAGTGTCACGAAGACAAGTATTGTAGTGGGTGTCACGAAGACAAGTATTGTAGTGGGTGTCACGAAGACAAGTATTGCAGTGGGTGTCACGAAGACAAGTATTGTAGTGGGTGTCACGAAGACAAGTATTGTAGTGAGTGTCACGAAGACAAGTATTGCAGTGGGTGTCACGAAGACAAGTATTGCAGTGAGTGTCACGAAGACAAGTATTGCAGTGGGTGTCACGAAGACAAGTATTGTAGTGGGTGTCACGAAGACAAGTATTGTAGTGAGTGTCACGAAGACAAGTATTGCAGTGAGTGTCACGAAGACAAGTATTGTAGTGGGTGTCACGAAGACAAGTATTGTAGTGAGTGTCACGAAGACAAGTATTGCAGTGAGTGTCACGAAGACAAGTATTGCAGTGGGTGTCACGAAGACAAGTATTGCAGTGAGTGTCACGAAGACAAGTATTGCAGTGGGTGTCACGAAGACAAGTATTGTAGTGGGTGTCACGAAGACAAGTATTGCAGTGAGTGTCACGAAGACAAGTATTGCAGTGGGTGTCACGAAGACAAGTATTGCAGTGAGTGTCACGAAGACAAGTATTGCAGTGGGTGTCACGAAGACAAGTATTGTAGTGGGTGTCACGAAGACAAGTATTGTAGTGAGTGTCACGAAGACAAGTATTGCAGTGGGTGTCACGAAGACAAGTATTGTAGTGGGTGTCACGAAGACAAGTATTGCAGTGAGTGTCACGAAGACAAGTATTGTAGTGGGTGTCACGAAGACAAGTATTGCAGTGAGTGTCACGAAGACAAGTATTGCAGTGGGTGTCACGAAGACAAGTATTGCAGTGAGTGTCACGAAGACAAGTATTGCAGTGGGTGTCACGAAGACAAGTATTGCAGTGAGTGTCACGAAGACAAGTATTGCAGTGGGTGTCACGAAGACAAGTATTGCAGTGAGTGTCACGAAGACAAGTATTGCAGTGGGTGTCACGAAGACAAGTATTGCAGTGGGTGTCACGAAGACAAGTATTGCAGTGAGTGTCACGAAGACAAGTATTGCAGTGAGTGTCACGAAGACAAGTATTGCAGTGAGTGTCACGAAGACAAGTATTGCAGTGGGTGTCACGAAGACAAGTATTGCAGTGGGTGTCACGAAGACAAGTATTGCAGTGAGTGTCACGAAGACAAGTATTGCAGTGAGTGTCACGAAGACAAGTATTGCAGTGGGTGTCACGAAGACAAGTATTGCAGTGAGTGTCACGAAGACAAGTATTGCAGTGGGTGTCACGAAGACAAGTATTGCAGTGGGTGTCACGAAGACAAGTATTGCAGTGAGTGTCACGAAGACAAGTATTGCAGTGAGTGTCACGAAGACAAGTATTGCAGTGAGTGTCACGAAGACAAGTATTGTAGTGAGTGTCACGAAGACAAGTATTGCAGTGAGTGTCACGAAGACAAGTATTGCAGTGAGTGTCACGAAGACAAGTATTGCAGTGAGTGTCACGAAGACAAGTATTGTAGTGAGTGTCACGAAGACAAGTATTGCAGTGAGTGTCACGAAGACAAGTATTGCAGTGGGTGTCACGAAGACAAGTATTGCAGTGAGTGTCACGAAGACAAGTATTGCAGTGAGTGTCACGAAGACAAGTATTGCAGTGGGTGTCACGAAGACAAGTATTGCAGTGAGTGTCACGAAGACAAGTATTGCAGTGGGTGTCACGAAGACAAGTATTGCAGTGAGTGTCACGAAGACAAGTATTGCAGTGAGTGTCACGAAGACAAGTATTGCAGTGAGTGTCACGAAGACAAGTATTGTGGGACAAATCCAGTCTGATAGTGGTGTAAATGAGACGGGGGAAGGGGGGCGTGATATAAGACCAAACTTTGAATGAGACCCATACGAACCCATCATGTTGACACAGTATGGGACAGATAAGTTGAACAAAGAATGGGTTCAAAGTCCTTTTTTTTTAAGTCGTGACTTTAGTCTCAAGTAAAACATGGCGTTTCATTTTTTTCTAATAACCTACCGCCCGTAGGTAAGTGCTGTAGGTACCTTTTAGTGGTTTAATTATCAGACTCGACAGGGGCGTGAGAGTAAACACGTTTTAATTTTAAATCAAAGCATACAAAAGGGATTGTGTGGCCTGTAACTTTCATTGAGTTCAGCCACACATTTGGAAACAATGTAAATAAAACCCCTTCTTGGTGGGCTCAGGGTGTAGATCTACTATAAATTTCATTTTCCAGCATTCGAGATTAATGGGTTCTAGACTTGAGGTATCTACACGGAATTCAAGGGTGGTAATGGTAAAACACAAGATAATTGATAATTAAGTCCCTTTGGTTTGCATGGATTTTATTTTGTATTTCCTGGTTGAATCATATTGAGGTGATGTTGGAAACAAGGGAGTGAACCAGCGAAATGTCATTTTACGATCTGAACAATTAATAATACAACACATATGTGAACATTTTATCATACTATCTGAAAGCTCATGAATGTATTCATTGATACGAAATTGATGTAATAAACATACAAATTAAATTGCAACTTTGTATTTTTAAATATATTTTATGCTTTCTTTTATTTTTTTTTAAATGTATTTTTTGTGATATCCCTTGGCTTAGACATAAATAATTTGTATTTCCTTAATTCCAGTCTTGACATTTCAATAGATATTTAGAAATACAGACTAATTTAGAATTATATTCTTAATTTTGAATTTTATCTATTCAAGGTCTAATTTAGAAATAAGCTACAACCCAATAACAATATGTCACAATGCTCAGATAAACAAAAACACAAAAACATTTTCCATATCCTTTTTGCGATAACAAATGCATATAAGTACTCTTTGTTGCCGAGTGGCATTCATGCATGGAATGGGTTGCCTGAACAAACCAGGAAAACCAGTAACTTAACATCAATTAAAACATTAATAAAGATGCAAGACTAGACTCGAACCACGGATGAGCGTAGGACGCAAAAATCTTATTTATAGAAGGATCGTCTGTAATATATAAGATAAGATAAAAAGGTTTAACAAATGTATTTTTAATGTTGGCTAATTGTGGATTGTCGTTTTAAATGTTTAGCTTCCAGTCTCAAGTATAATCATATTGTTTCCATTAACAATTGAATCAATAGCTGTATTAGCAAATGCTTGAAAAATATATTAATTTTAAACGCTAGGATTAGATGAACCCACATAGGTTGGGCCATCTAGCCTTACATCGGCAATAAAATGTACTTATTCCCGAGGTATGTTAAACTGTTCAATAAAATTTACTCATTCCCGAGGTATGTTAAACTGTTCAATAAAATGTATTCATTCCCGAGGTATGTTAAACTGTTCAATAAAATAAATTTTTTTTTTCACACTCTCACTTAGAAAAAAGTTTTAGTTTATGGATTATTTTTTAAATTTAAATTTCATTTTTTTTAAAATCGATATAAAAAAGGAAAAGAGAACATGTATGAATGAATTAAATAGAACAAACCCAAATCAACATTGACAAGATTCAAACCAGGGATAAATTTGATGAAGCAATCGTCTTCTGTATGTGTGGAACATCTGTAGAGCAGAAGATAATAAAAGAAGATACAGTTTGCTGTTTGTTATTTGTCTATATACACTGAAACATGTCAATCATTTTAAGACAATGTAGGACAATAGTTTACAATCTTTTTGCTGAAAGCCTTTAAATTGAATTTACTTAGATATGAAGCTCAACACATTTCTTGTACCATGATAAGGTCAAATTTGTGTGAATTTTTTTGTTTTAGTTAGTGGCATTCGGAGAAGGAATGGGTAGTCTGAACCAACTAGAAAACCAATAACAATGAAGACTCAAAAATGAAAATACAAGACTAGACTCAAACCATGGATAAGCCTACGACGCAATATTATTCCGTATAGAAGTAGCGATTGTAACTAACAAGAAAAAATATTTTAGTATTTCGTTTCGTTCAGTAAAATATTTTCAACAAAGTATTTTTAAGGACGTCTTGAGATTTCATAATCATTAATCCTTGTTTTTTTTAAATATAATAATAATACATGGTTATTGTATTATAATATGGAGACTCGATACTGTTATTGAACCTCTCAATGTTATTCTACACTGTATTATAATATGGAGATTCGATACTGTTATTGAACCTCTCAATGTTATTCTACACGACTTGAGCTTGAGTGCCAGTCCTGACAAAAAAAATCAATTAAAATATCGATTCAAGTCTACCAGGAATCGATTTTCTTTATATTTTTCTTTGTATACGTATGTCAAGGGCTTCCGTAGCAAATAATGAATGGATTGAAGATTAGGCCCAGTAGATCACAATGGGGGATATTGTGTTGATAAACACACACACACATACACACATGCACTAAAACACTAACAATTACACTGATTAATGCTTAGAAACACACACACACACAGGTAATAACAAATAGAGGTACACATTCTTCATTACACACTCTACGGTTCCAGGCAATATCGTGTTCAGTCTTTGATCCAAACACTAATGTAGAAATCAAGTGGATTTTCATCATTTGCTAACAAGTAAGAGCTTTGTTTGTTTAGTTCTGTGTTATAGTTTGTTTAGTTCTGTGTTATAGTTTGTTTAGTTCTGTGTTATAGTTTGTTTAGTTCTGTGTTATAGTTTGTTTAGTTCTGTGTTATAGTTTGTTTAGTTCTGTGTTATAGTTTGTTTAGTTCTGTGTTATAGTTTGTTTAGTTCTGTGTTATAGTTTGTTTAGTTCTGTGTTATAGTTTGTTTAGTTCTATGTTATATTTTGTTTAGTTCTGTGTTATAGTTTGTTTAGTTCTGTGTTATAGTTTGTTTAGTTCTGTGTTATAGTTTGTTTAGTTCTGTGTTATAGGTTGTTTAGTTCTGTGTTATAGTTTGTTTAGTTCTGTGTTATAGTTTGTTTAGTTCTGTGTTATAGTTTGTTTTGTTATGTTTCAACCTCTACTGTTACATTGAAAACAAAACAAATTACTGGGTAGGCTACTTGTTGCTTTTTAATTTAATGATGAAATGCTAGATCTAAATTCACCTATCGAATTCACTGGTCAGGTAATATAATGGAGACATGATATCATGATCAAGCTCGACTGAAATCAGTGCCAGGTGTGTCTATTTGTGTGTAAGTTTTATGAGTGCAAGTAACAAAGAACAAAGATCATTTGCCCACAACCATGCCATAGTGTGTGTGTAATATATATATCTATATATATAAAAAGACAGTGTTAAGCCCCGCGAGGATCCCCATTGGTCAATTTGAAAACACGTGTGTCACTGACCTATCTAGGCCTAGCCCAATATACCGTCTAATAATTTTTCACATCGGACATGAGTCTTCGATAGCTCAGTGGTAAACCTAGTGGACTGCTATACGGGTTCGATTCTCCAGTTAGACTATACTTTTTTTTTTCGACAATTAATTTTTCAAACTTTTAAAAACAAAAGACATTGTAAATCTATAGGCAATATAGATTTTGTTAAATAAAAATATTTGACTATTTTTTTTACCCTATTACAATATTTATTTACTTTCCTAAAAGTATTCAGTAAGTGTAGTTTATAAATTTGTTATCTGCACCCCAGACAGTCCTTTTTTTTTCACCCGGGCAACGCCGGGCAATGTAGCTTGTATATATATATATTTATATATATATATATATATATTGCTAACATTGTAAAGGGTATTTGTGGGCTATACTAGATGCCCCATCACATTGTATTGGGTATTTGTGGGCCATACTAGATGCCCCATCACATTGTATTGGGTATTTGTGGGCTATACTAGATGCCCAATCACATTGTATAGGGTATTTGTGGGCTATTCTAGATGCCCCATCACATTGTATAAGGTATTTGTGGGCCATACTAGATGCCCCATCACATTGTATTGGGTATTTGTGGGCTATACTAGATGCCCCATAACATTGTATAAGGTATTTGTGGGCCATACTAGATGCCCCATCACATTGTATAGGGTATTTGTGGGCTATTCTAGATGCCCCATCACATTGAATAGGGTATTTGTGGGCTATACTAGATGCCCCATCACATTGTATAGGGTATTTGTGGGCTATTCTAGATGCCCCATCACATTGAATAGGGTATTTGTGGGCTATACTAGATGCCCCATCACATTGTATAGGGTATTTGTGGGCCATACTAGATGCCCCATCACATTGTATAGGGTATTTGTGGGCCATACTAGATGCCCCAGCACATTGTATAGGGTATTTGTGGGCCATACTAGATGCCCCATCACATTGTATAGGGTATTTGTGGGACATACTAGATGCCCCATCACATTGTATATGGTATTTGTGGGCCATACTAGATGCCCCATCACATTGTATAGGGTATTTGTGGGCCATACTAGATGCCCCATCACATTGTATAAGGTATTTGTGGGCCATACTAGATGCCCCATCACATTGTATAGGGTATTTGTGGGCCATACTAGATGCCCCATCACATTGTATAAGGTATTAGCTTTTTTTATAAACGTTGACCAATATCTTTCTATCTTAATCAGCTGTGTCCGATTGAATAGTTGAGTCACCACACTACGTAGGTAGTAAAGCCATTCATTTGAACATTTGACGTAAAATTTATGTAAGCCAGAAGTCAGAAGAATCGAAAACTCAAGCATAATTTTTTTTTAAATAATGTACATTAATGTTTTAGCATAGACTATGATATTATACATGGACCGCTTGCTTTAGTATTTCTGCTACATGATGACTCGAAACACTGATTTTCTGAATTCCCGCTTCTAAATAAAGTAGTTGCTATAAGTAATTTCTATACTAGTTCCGTTTTATTTAATCGCTATGATTTTCTGAAGTAAAATTAAAATCGAAAGTTTTTTAAAAGAGAAACATTTATAGATCAGTGTTGTATGCGCACGGAAAAAGAATATAAGCTCTAAAAATAAAGCATCTTATTATATCTTAATATAGTCTTATTATATATAATAAATATCTTATTATAGTCAATGATAATAAAACTAATAGTATAACAAGTATTCATTTAAAGTCGAAAAAATGCGATTTAATAAAACGGAACTTGTATCGCAACTACTTTATTTAGAATCGGGAATTACAAAACAAGAAGATAAGAGCAGAAAAAACTAAAGCAAGCGGTCCATGTAAATTATAGTCTATGGTTTTAGCTTGTTGATTTTGTACTGTCAAATATACATTAAAATCTAACTATTTTTTATGTACGGTTGGAGTAGGGCTACCTAAACGTTTATATATTAAAATATTAATGTCTAGTGATATAGAAATACACTATCAGTTATAATTATATGCTTTACAATCATATTCCTATTTTATTATATTTTATTTTTTATTTTTTATAAGGTGTATTACCAAGCTGTAAAAGCCTCTACAGCTTGATGTAGAAAATGGAAGTTGTCGAGAATCACGAGGAGCAGGCATCAACATCAGAAGAGAAAATAACAGAATCTGAAAATATTGACCACAGAGAAGAAGAGTTAAAGAAAGAAAAAGCTGAAGTAGAGAAAGAAGTTTCGTTCAAAGAAATGTCAGCGGAAGATCAACACAAGTCGAGCGAGAATGTTGAAAAGGCAAACAAAGAAACAAAATCTGATGGAGATTCTGAGATAAGTGGAAAGGAAGAAAGTCAATCCCAAGTGAAAGAAATAGAACGGGACGAAAGAGAACGGGAAGAAAGTGAACGGGAAGAAAGAGATGATGACGAAGGTAGAACAAAGAGTGAGAAAGATTCCGAGAATAGTTCAAGAGAAGAGAATCGGTCTCGTGAGAAGGAACAAAAACATAAAGTTGGAGAGCAGACTAGAGAAATAACAAAAGGTACTACAGATTCAGAACTAAGAGTTAGAGACGACTATAGATCCCAAGAATCCCTAAATAAACATAAAGACAATCACAAAAAGACATCGAAGGACGATATTGACAAGAGCAGTGATAAACAGGTTCATGCCTTTAATCTGATTAACCCAGACAAACTTTCTAAACAGCTGGAAGTCGCAAAGCTTGACGATGATCAGACAGAAGAGCTACTTTTGAACGCCAAGAAATTAAACGCGCAGCTAAGGAAAATTTTACGACATCAACAGCTGGGAGAAGAACATACCGGAGCCGGATCGAGTCCTTCCCGAAGACCTAGGACCGGCGGTAAATCGTCAGAGCCCCGCCGGCACGCGGAAGGCGGGAGATCGACGTCTCCTAACAAGAGGCCCGATGGCGCGCGTGGTCCCTCTGCAGGCAGGCGCAGAGGCTCCGGTCGAGAAATAATTTTGCCACCCATTCATGGTAAAGAGACAAATTCAAGGTCCGGCCAGCCTCGGGCGAAAAGTGGTAAATCTCACACAGGCTCAGAGAAGACGTCCTTCAGACGTAGCGCCAAACCAGAGTGGAATGATAGATTTAGCTACACCTAAACTCAATAGTAGAATTCCAACAAACCAGTGGTCTACCTATAAACACAATAATTGTTTTAGAAAATATACATGCTATTGGCGTGTATTGGACTGAGCCTCTCTGTTTTCAATAAACGAAAGATTCGTTCCAAACTGTTTTATATGTCATTGCTTATTAAACTGAAATGTTATGGTTATGGTTACATCATTGGTACAGTTAAATGTACATGAAACAAAGACCAACTATAATACTTATATGCGATACGACTACTTTGAACAGTCACATTGTATGCACGCTGTTATAATACAAGAGTGAAGTGTTTTTGTTGTGGTGTTTAACTTCTAAAAATAATCATTCAAACAATTCTGGATTTCATTTTCAAACTGATTAGAACGAAAAGCGATAAAACAAAATGACAGCAACAAAATGAAGAAGTCAAGTCAATAATATTATAGTGAAACAACTGTATGATATATTATGTATTTATATTGTTTGTACATAAGATGGTTTCGTGTTGTTGGCATTATTTAATAAAATGATTCTATATTGTAAATTTGTATGGACACCATTCTTTGTTGTTTTGTTTCTCATAGTTTTCATTTAAGTAAGTTCTCATGTTTGTTTATGCGTATGTGTGTGTCTAAGTATGTCAGTGTGTTTGTATGCGTATGTGAGTGTGTTGAAGGCCATAATCACATCCTTGAATCTCTGATTTCGCATCCTTCTACCATTGACTCATAATAGCTCTATGGTGTTGATGTTTTTGTTTCATGTGGACTATTTACTAGTTTGATCTGTTGATTTATGTGAACCAATGCCTTATATAAGCTGTATTTGTTTATATCTATTTCTAGTGTTACATTAAGCATCGATACGTTTATCATATCTATCTGTATATAATTTATCAATCTTTTTATTTAGTAGACACTCTATATTAGTTTGTATAAAGTTATGTATAAATATTTTTATCTGTCTATCTCTCTATCTTTATGTCTGCCTATCTTTATATCTGTCTTTCTCTTTTTGTTAGTCTACATATTTATCTGTGTCTGCCTTTTTTCTTGTTAGTTTATATCTGTATGTCTGTATCTCTAATATCTGTATGTCTGTATCTCTCATATCTGTATGTCTGTATCTCTAATATATGTATGTCTGTATCTCTAATTTATGTATGTCTGTATCTCTAATATCTGTATGTCTGTATCTCTAATATCTGTATGTCTGTCGCCTAATATATGTATGTCTGCATCTCTAATATCTGTATGTCTGTATCTCTAATATCTGTATGTCTGTATCTCTAATATCTGTATGTCTGTATCTCTAATCTATTTTTGTTTATACTTTTCTATGTTCGTACGTATATTTGTTTTGACTCTAACCATATATTGTTTAATCTATCAATCCACCCGTCTATCTATCTATCTATCTATCTTTCTGTCTGTCTATCTATCTATCTATCTATCTATCTATCTATCTATCTATCTATAGGGCCTATATATATATATATATATATATATATATATATATATATATCTAAACACCTATCTAACCATCTGTCTAATCATATATATGTTAAACGAATTTGCTTTCAAACAACTGTATGATTAATTAAATTAGTAAACTTCACATTGGTTTCGTTGGATGAAGCTCATACATTACAATAAGAAATTATGACAAGTGTTAAATTGAAGAAACATTTTGCAAGTCAGGTAAACCCATTGGTCTCGCCTGAAGACAAAAAATATTAAAATATAGACAATCTCAGTCCCTACTTATAATGTCAAGATTTACCTTCATATATAGAGATATGATCTGATAGTAGTCATTATGCTGTTGTTATTTAAGTCTTCCGTTTCCGTGTGAAATTGTTAGACAATGGATATGATTTGATCAAGATAAAATGTACTACTAGATTGTGCAACACTGAGTCCCTCATAAAAAAAAAGAAAACCTTGTCAAAATATAATGTTTGCAATTCTCTAACAATGCCCCCAGAAGTCTCACAACTGTCTTAAAATGATGTCATGTCATTAGATAGCACGGGGCAGACTTCAAGAACAACTTGGGAGACCTGGGGGGAAACAAATCCAGGCTTCAATACCAGGACTTGAACCAGAAGACATCTGAATGTCCTACCCAACATTCTGCATACTACACCACCGGGTTCTCTGCAACAAAAACATCAGGAAAAAAAAATTAAAATCAAACAAACCCTAAAAACAAAGTTGTTTCTTTAAATGTAGTTTAGTTATTCATTACCCTTCCCAAGATTTTTATCGTTGCCTCCTATAAAAAGGAAACATAAAATTTAAAGAGCGACGTTAAAAGAAATAAAGAGCATACATCTTTAATGTTGTAAATATGTTGAGCAAGTTCGTTCAAATGCCTTCAATAGGGATTTACCAATAAGCACCTTTAAGTGTAAAGGAAACAACATTTAAAATCTTTTTTTTTTCTCTAGTTGAAGGGGGGGGGGGGGTTAAGGTGGGGATAAATGTTTGAAAATTTGAATAACAGATATATTGTCATTGCCTTTTAAATACCAGGGTTCAACTCGATCAGTCATCCGAAAGTCCAGACCTAAGCCAGAAACATGTCTAAATGTCTAATGCTAGCAATAATATTTGTCTGTTTGGTTACCCAAACAATTTTCCACACGCGGTCCTATTTACAAAGTAAGGTTTTTCCCAAGGCGCCATCAACGTATGCATTTTACCACAAAGTGAAAAAGACATTAAAATTTTTGCTTTTGCATTTTGCCGTGGACTCTGGACATATGCCGAACACCACAAAGCGCCGTGGCGCACATTTAAGGATCCACTAGTGTAAATGGTTGTCGGTCGAATGTCCATTAGCTGAATGTAAACAATAAAACAACTATTTTTTAAATGTCTTAAGTGTCGGTATGTCCTGTCTAGTTCAGGGTCGGCAACCTTCTCCTTATAGTGTGCCAAACTAGGATTTTTTAATTCATTCAGCGTGCCAACAGCGTGAAAGTCAAACTTCTCAACTATATTATTTTTATAAGACAAGACCAAGACCAAGACGAAAAGAAAAGGAGCGTAATAGAGAAAATCATTAAAGCGTTTTATTTTTTATAACAAACCACCAACCTATTTGATCTTGTCATTTTTTAAAATCCATTCATAGCTTAATTAATCTCATCTCTTAATTTTGATTCATTGGAATAATTTGATATCCAGTGGAAATGTTAACTTTACCCTTCTATTCTGTCAAGGGGTTCATACACATATAACATTACAAGCCACAGTATCCATTTAACATATTTATTTATTTGTATCGAGATAGGTATCATACAATGGCCGAGCCTAGTTCTTTTGGGGCGCCTTCATGCAGAAAGAGCGGCGTGAATCCCGCCCCGTGCGAATAGTCGGCAAACGCCTCAAGGCCAGCAGCGCCTTCCGATCGTCTCTAGGTCGGCGTTGGTCAACGAAACGATAGCTGTCTGGTTGATCCTGCCAGTAGTCTATTATGCTTGTCTCAAAGATTAACCCATGCATGTCTAAGTTCATACTGTCTCACGGTGAAACCGCGGATGTCAAATTTAAATTAAAAGGGAGATAATTTAACCAGTTTTTTGGTTTCGTTTATATTTTTTCTGATTCTTATATTTTCCTTTCTAAGAAAAAAGACGAATAGTTTACAATTTATAACTTTAAAAGAACAAACTATAAAAATATTTGAACAATATATAACGATTTTATGACTAAAGAATTTCTGTGTACATGTTTAAACATTACATTCTCTATCCAGTTGGTATGATCACTACAAAACTATGACACTCAGCTGAAGTAAGTTTAAAGATTCAAAACTGACGGTATCATTTGAAAAGATATTATTTTACATTTAATGAAATATTAGCAGATGCTAGAAGTAGTGTACATCATGATAACTAAAATTAATAATTTTAGACCTTAATTTATAATGTGGAAGTTGAGTAGGACAATTCTGTATAAACACGTTCATTTTTTTTTTACATATAAAACGCTCCAATGATTTGATGTATCAACTTTCTATGCTTTTGGTCTTGGTCTTGCTACGTAGCTAAATAAATAGTCTTATAATAAAAATATATATACTAGAGCAGGTTGACTTTCAGGCTATTGGCACACTGAAAGGTTTAGAAATACTACTTAAGCACACAATTGGCAAAAGGTTGCCGACCCTTAATCGATACTATTCTAGGCTCTAGTACTCTAGTACATAACTTTGAAATAGTCTTCTAAGCCAGGGTTCGGCAACCTAGGGAACGAGTGCCAAACTTGGCACGCAGAGCTATTTTCAATGGCACGCGAGAGACCTCCAGGAGCGTTTTTATTGTAAATTGATTTTCCACTTCTGAATGAGGCAAACTGACTATTGAAGCCGATGTTTCTGAATGACATAGCGATACATTTCAGTGAGTTGAACGCTTTGACAAGGACGGGGTCAAACAGCACTTGACCTGTTAGATCAATGACATGGTTTTCCTTATATCTTGAGTGAAATTAATTTTAAAACATTCAACTATATGTACTTCCCTTTATTAAGGCATATATTAGGATATATAGTTGGGCTTTTTCGTATATAGTTTGAAGCACTCAAAGAAGAGTTTTCTAAACCAAGGCAAGAATTTTACATTCATGGAATCATTTTTTCATACCTCATCAAGCCTATCAGACTTGATCTTACTACAACCTTCTTAGATGTATTTTAAGTGTAGGGATATTGTCGATTTTAAAACGCTGCCAGTTTAATTTTAAACGTCCGAATACAATGGGCATCGAAATGCCAATTTGCGGGAAAATATGGAAGGAAGATGCTTAGGAAAGCCATCTGATATTCTCAACTGCCTGTCATTAATTAGCTCTATTTTCAGCTTTTGGTTCAACTTACATTAGTGAACAGTATTAATACACATGGAAGCTGTGTGAACTTCACTACTCAGAAATGACTAAATGTTTTTAAAAAAGTTAAGTACCCTTCGGACCTAACTGATCATAGGGCTAGTGAAGCAGCATACACCAGTTTCTGTGGCCACGGCATACAAGGGGATGTGTGGCCAGAACAATGCACAGCCGCCTTTACTTTACCCCAAATAATGTACCCATAAGAGCTGGGTAGAATCAAGGACACCCTCAAGTCCTGGGAAAAAGCCCGGCTCCACCAGGATTCGAACCCAGGACATTCGGATCGCCAGTTGAACGCGCT
Source organism: Anisus vortex (assembly GCA_949126835.1). Taxonomy (NCBI): domain Eukaryota; kingdom Metazoa; phylum Mollusca; class Gastropoda; family Planorbidae; genus Anisus; species Anisus vortex. The sequence continues at coordinate 30,658,406 of OX421496.1, read as the reverse complement.
GCCGCTTTGCTACCGTGCACATAAATATGTATCTGCCATTAAAAATGAGCGAAGAGCGTGACATGGCGCTCATTAATTGATGCAGACAAATTTCGTTGAAAAGAGTTGTATGCTCATCTAATATAAATAAACATAAATATAAGTAATTCTAAAACTAAATTTGTTTTTACTAATTTAATAAATATAAGAGACTTTTTAATAGCATTATATTATGCAGTTGTTGTCATTATTAGGCTAATGTTAAAAAGATAAACTCCTTATGGTTAAATGGACAAACAATTAATGTTTGTAGTTTGTAGGATTACTACGTATCGATTTCGTTCAACGATAGCTATGTGGCATACATAAATGAGTTGAACAAATTAAAGAAATTCTCAGTTATAAGTTATTAATGAGAACTAACTATAATAAATACAAGCAGTTGCTAGATCCTCAACTTGACAGCCAAATGATAATGTTTACAAAATAATTACCATAAATTATGTGAAAGTTTAGTAATAAAATATTGTATTTGGTATAAATGCAAATAAAAAAGATGATGCTCACTAACACATTAATTGTTTAAATATTAAAACGCGTTAACGATTTTCTCTATAGGGTACATTTCCTTTTCTTTTGGCCTTGGTCTTGTCACAGAGTTAAATAAATTGTCTTATAAACAATAAAAAAAAAATATAATAGAGCAGGTTGACATTTAGACTGTTGGCACGCTGAATGATTTAGAAATCCTAGTTTGGCACGCTATTAGCAAAAGGTTGCTGACATCTGCTCTAAGCTATACTCTCCAACTAAAATAGTATCTCCGTCTCATTCTTTAACACTGTGGTGTAGTGGCAGCGCGTTTGGGATTGTCATTTTAAATGTTTCAGGTTTGAATCCAGGCTAAACCGCCAGTTGGTTGTGTTCTTCTTTCCCTGTAGGTGTCCCCTAAATCTACACAGCTCTATCGGATACCTGGCAGTAGCTGGGTAAACTAAAAGCGGCTCGGCATTTGTGCTGGCCACACAATCCACTTTGTATGTCGTAGCTCACGGTAACTGAAAAACTCTGATTCACTGGCCCCTCGTGGGCCAACCCTGAAGGAATTCTTTTACTAAAGTCCTTCTTGAGGCCTTTCTTAACCGAGTCGAACCTGAGATCGGTGATCTAGTTTGCAAACCATAGTCACGTGTACGAATACAAACCCCTAACCTTTCGATGAGGTCGCAGATCGGGGTTTGCAATCTTAACAAGGCCGATCCTACATTTGACGTACTTCTCTGGAAACGTAAACAAATATGGTCTCATCATCGTTACAGTTCCGCCATGTTGATTAATGATTACCGCAACTATGCATTCGCGTTTTTCTGCACCTTCCTGCGCCTTTCCGATCAAAAAAGTGCCATGTTCGGCCTAGGTTTGCTCAACACGACGTGCAAACCTCCAACCATGGTTCGCGATCCATTCCAACCCGCGATCGCCAACCCAAGACCGGCAGGTTAATACGGAGAACGGTTCGGGTAGGATCGACGATCTGGTTTGCGAACCTAGGGTTTGGCCCGGTTAAGAAAGGCCTTTAAACAATCTTTCACACTCCACTCAAACACATACACACATCCCCCCCCTCACACACACACACATATACGTCCACGAAACCACCACACACGCACACCTCGCACACACACACAGATCCAAACACACACATTTAAAAAAAAAGGTAAGTTTTAAAATGACGAAAATGACAGCAACAGTGTAGCTGTAGTTGTGTTTAAAAATCCATCAACCATCAAACACTGTATGCTGTCGGTCTGTCCTCGTCCTTCTTGTTCCTCGTCCTTCTTGTTCTTTTATGTTTTGCTCTTGTATCATCCTTGTTTGTTGTTTTCTTGCATTCATTGTTTTACTTTTTTAATCTGAATAGTTGATGTTATTCAATGTTTCATGTTGTTTATTGAAAGTCTATTCCCGCGTCTGTAGGACTACATAACAAACAAACATTTAAAAACAAAACGACAAAAAAAGGACAAAAACAATGGGAAAAAAAGAGTTAATATTAAGGACCATATTTGATAAAAAAGCCAATAGGAATTCTATTATGTTTCTTGTTGGCTGTGTTGTTGTCTTTTGTATAATAAGTACATTCGTCTAATTTGTCATTCCATCGTGTAGAAACTCGGCAAATAGACGTTTAACCAATTGGCATTTAAAATCCCAATTGAGCGCACATGTGTGTCATGCTTCGCCCTTGTTTTTTAAAACCATCTATAAATCTAGATCTATTTATAATTCACTGTTGTTTCTTTCTTTGTTTGTAGGTGGCATAAAGCTAAATATGCGAAAGACCAATACATAAGAAATAATCATGTTAATTTCAATTGACTTTGTGCGTTTCTTTCATTGTAGGCCTATAAATAAGTAAAGACGTTTCTTTCATTGTAGGCCTATAAATAAGTAAAGACGTTTCTTTCATTGTAGGCCTATAAATAAGTAAAGACGTTTCTTTCATTGTAGGCCTATAAATAAGTAAAGACGTTTCTTTCATTGTAGGCCTATAAATAAGTAAAGACGTTTCTTTCATTGTAGGCCTATAAATAAGTAAAGACGTTTCTTTCATTGTAGGCCTATAAATAAGTAAAGACGTTTCTTTCATTGTAGACCTATAAATAAGTAAAGACGTTTCTTTCATTGTAGGCCTATAAATAAGTAAAGACGTTTCTTTCATTGTAGGCCTATAAATAAGTAAAGACGTTTCTTTCATTGTAGGCCTAGAAATAAGTAAAGACGTTTCTTTCATCGTAGGCCTATAAATAAGTAAAGACGTTTCTTTCATCGTAGGCCTATAAATAAGTAAAGACGTTTCTTTCATTGTAGGCCTATAAATAAGTAAAGACGTTTCTTTCATTGTAGGCCTATAAATAAGTAAAGACGTTTCTTTCATCGTAGGCCTATAAATAAGTAAAGACGTTTCTTTCATCGTAGGCCTATAAATAAGTAAAGACGTTTCTTTCATCGTAGACCTATAAATAAGTAAAGACGTTTCTTTCATCGTAGGCCTATAAATAAGTAAAGACGTTTCTTTCATCGTAGGCCTATAAATAAGTAAAGACGTTTCTTTCATTGTAGGCCTATAAATAAGTAAAGACGTTTCTTTCATTGTAGGCCTATAAATAAGTAAAGACGTTTCTTTCATTGTAGGCCTATAAATAAGTAAAGACGTTTCTTTCATTCTTATCTTATCTTATACATTACAGACGCTCCTTCTATAAAGAAGATTATTGCGTCCTACGCTCATCCGTGGTCCGAGTCTAGTCTTGCATTTTTATTAATGTTTTAAATGATGTTAAATTACTGGTTTTCGAGGTTTGTTCAGGCAACCCATTCCATGCCCGAATGCCACTCGGGAAGAAAGAGTACTTATATGCATTTGTTCTCGCATAAGGGACAAGGAAAGTGTTTCTATCTTTATGTTTATCTGAGATTTGCAACAGATTGTTATTGTGTTGTATTTCTAAATTAGAGTTTAATGCCTTATGTATTATTACTACTTTACTCTTTGTCCTTCTGTCTTCTAGTGTTTCTAGGTTTAATGATTTGACTAATAGTGTTACTCTTGTTAATTGGGAATATTCGCTAGTTATGAACCTTGCAGCTCTTTTTTGAATTTGTTCTAATTTTTTAATGTTTTTTTTAGTTGATGGGTCCCATACAGATGCTGCATATTCTAGTATAGGCCTAACTAATGTAAGATAGCATTTTAGTTTTATGTTCTTATTGCATTTGTAAAAGTTCCTTTTTATGAATCCTAAAGTTTTGTTTGATTTTTTTATTACTTCATCAATATGAGGGTTCCAAGATAACTTATCATTTATTATTACTCCTAGATACTTAGCATTGTTAGTTTGAGTTAGTTCTTTACCATGAATGAAGTAGTTTGCTATTATTTTTTTCTTTTTCTTTTATACCCTTATTAGTTGGCATTTTTCTGGGTGAAAAGACATAGGGGCCTACTCCAGTTTGATTCCCATTTTTGTAGTTCATCTTGGTCTTTTTGTAGGAGTTCACTATCTTTTCCTGTCTTTATTATTCTATAAATTATGCAATCATCGGCAAATAATCTTACTTTTGTTCCTGTGTTGATGCAATTTGGCAGATCATTAATATAAATTAGAAATAGTAGGGGTCCTAGAACAGTTCCTTGTGGAACTCCTGAATTTACAGTTATTGGTGATGACTTAGAACCATTTATTATCACTGTTTGTTCTCTGCCTATAAGAAAGTCCTGAATCCACTGATGTAAGGGACCAGATATGCCAAAATATTTAAGTTTTTTTAGTAGACTAGAATGATGAACTTTATCAAATGCTTTTGAAAAATCTAATAATATAGCATCAATTTGGTTGTTATTATCTAATCCCTTTGACAAGTCATCTATTAGGCCTATTAATTGAGTCTCACATGATCTATTTTTCCTAAAGCCATGTTGGTGTGGGCACAGTGCATTAAGTTTGCCTAGATGATTTACTATACTACTATATATAATATGTTCAAGTAATTTACATGTTATGCTGGTTAGAGAAACAGGTCTATAATTACCGGGGTCAGATTTATCTCCTTTTTTGAAAAGGGGGGGTTACATTAGCTAATTTCCAATCTCTGGGCACTTTGCTCTGGTTTAGAGAGGCCTGAAAAAGGATTTTAAAGATTGGAGATATTTTATTGGTTAGTTCTTTAAGCAGTCTTGCTGGTATTTCATCTGGACCAGAAGCTTTGTTTGCTTTTAAGTTGGTTAGGAGTTGTTTAATGCCTTTTTCATCTACATTTATATGTCCTATCTCTTCTAGTTTGTTTAAATTTATGAAGATTTCTTTGTCACCTGGATTTGAAAAAGAAATGCAAAGTATGTGTTAAGGATATTAGTTTTGGTTTCATTATCATTATAAGTTTCATTGTTTTGGCCTTTTAGTGGAGCTATGCCTGTAGTGTCCATTTTTCTTGATTTAATGTAGGACCATAAGTTTTTATTATTATCTTTAGAAATTACATTGTTTACATATTCATTTTGCAGCTGTCTAATTAGTTTCTGAGTTAAATTTTTAATTTTTAGGTATTTTTTATGTAGTCTAATTGAATTAGTTGCCTTAAACTTTTTGAATAGATTTTCTTTTTGTTTATACAGTTTCTTTAGTTTAGTGTTAAACCAACATTTGTTAATTTTATTTGATGTTTGTTTTGTTGGCACAGAATCAGCCATTATTGCTTTTAAGTTGGTTTATATGAAATGCCAAATATCTTCAACTGGACTATTTATATTGTATTTAGTAAGAAAATTAGTTTGGAATTTTATTGCTGCTTGATGTAGGCCTATAAATAAGTAAAGACGTTTCTTTCATTGTAGGCCTATAAATAAGTAAAGACGTTTCTTTCATTGTAGGCCTATAAATAAGTAAAGACGTTTCTTTCATTGTAGGCCTATAAATAAGTAAAGACGTTTCTTTCATTGTAGGCCTATAAATAAGTAAAGACGTTTCTTTCATTGTAGGCCTATAAATAAGTAAAGACGTTTCTTTCATTGTAGGCCTATAAATAAGCAAAGACGTTTCTTTCATTGTAGGCCTATAAATAAATAAAGACGTTTCTTTCATTGTTGGCCTATAAATAAATAAAGACGTTTCTTTCATTGTAGGCCTATAAATAAGTAAAGACGTTTCTTTTATTGTAGGCCTATAAATAAGTAAAGACGTTTCTTTTATTGTAGGCCTATAAATAAGTAAAGACGTTTCTTTCATTGTAGGCCTATAAATAAGTAAAGACGTTTCTTTCATCGTTGGCCTATAAATAAGTCAAGACATTTCTTTCATTGTAGGCCTATAAATAAGTAAAGACGTTTTTTTCATTGTAAGCCTATAAATAAATAAAGACGTTTCTTTCATTGTTGGCCTATAAATAAATAAAGACGTTTCTTTCATTGTAGGCCTATAAATAAGTAAAGACGTTTCTTTCATTGTAGGCCTATAAATAAGTAAAGACGTTTCTTTCATTGTTGGCCTATAAATAAAAAAAGACGTTTCTTTCATTGTAGGCCTATAAATAAGTAAAGACGTTTCTTTCATTGTTGGCCTATAAATAAATAAAGACGTTTCTTTCATTGTAGACCTATACATAAGTAAAGACGTTTCTTTCATTGTAGGCCTATAAATAAATAAAGACGTTTCTTTCATTGTAGGCCTATAAATAAATAAAGACGTTTCTTTCATTGTAGGCCTATAAATAAGTAAAGACGTTTCTTTCATTGTAGGCCTATAAATAAGTAAAGACGTTTCTTTCATTGTTGGCCTATAAATAAATAAAGACGTTTCTTTCATTGTAGGCCTATAAATAAATAAAGACGTTTCTTTCATTGTAGGCCTATAAATAAATAAAGACGTTTCTTTCATTGTAGGCCTATAAATAAGTAAAGACGTTTCTTTCATTGTAGGCCTATAAATAAATAAAGACGTTTCTTTCATTGTAGGCCTATAAATAAGTAAAGACGTTTCTTTCATTGTAGGCCTATAAATAAATAAAGACGTTTCTTTCATTGTAGGCCTATAAATAAAAAAGACGTTTCTTTCATTGTAGGCCTATAAATAAGTAAAGACGTTTCTTTCATTGTAGGCCTATAAATAAATAAAGACGTTTCTTTCATTGTAGGCCTATAAATAAATAAAGACGTTTCTTTCATTGTAGGCCTATAAATAAGTAAAGACGTTTCTTTCATTGTAGGCCTATAAATAAATAAAGACGTTTCTTTCATCGTAGGCCTATAAATAAGTAAAGACGTTTCTTTCATTGTAGGCCTATAAATACATAAAGACGTTTCTTTCATCGTAGGCCTATAAATAAATAAAGACGTTCCTTTTTTTGTTTTCAACTGTTGACAGAATCATATCACTACGGCAATACGGATTTCAGTGATATTATCTTTAACAAGTCCAACTATGTGCCTTTATAATATTAACTTAGCATTTGTTATGCTTTTCTTTCTTTGTACGTAACAAAGGGTCAAAGGCTAATGCAAAACAAAGTGAACATACACGATTTTTACGAAATCTTCTTTTTTTTTAGAATTTGTTTAATTGATTTGTATAAGACACGGTGCAGGGTGGGGAAGGCTAGGTTTTTTCCCCTAGGTCTGAGGGTGTCCCTGAGTCTACCCAGCTCTGATGGGTAACTAACATGACTTTGGGGATAGTAAAGACGTATTGGTCATTGTGCTGGCTAAATAGTAAAGGTGTATTGGACATTGTGCTGGCTAAACAATCTCCTAGTATGCATTGTCCGCTGAAACTGGTTAACGCTGCTCCACCGAACCAGTTAATCAATTTGGTCTGACATTCTATGTTGTTCTTTAATTGTATTCTAGTAAACAACAGTTGACCATTATAGAAATTATACGCTAAGACCGATAATAATATAGATAACATAATAATATAAAGCTGACATGATACAAATATAGTATAATAATAGAATAGCGATATCATCTCTAGTGTATAACAAAATCTAGATCATAGGTTCTCAACGGGGGCGATATCGCCCCCCAGGGGGCGATGAGAAGCTTTAGGGGGGCGATAACATTCCCGGGGGCGATTGGGGGGCGATGAAGGGCAAATGGGCGGTACAAACGTACCTGCTATAATTTCAACACCTCAGCTATTTGAAACGATTAGTTTTTGGATGAAATATGATGTAAACGCAAGTGCTACTAAATATCTGATATCCCCCAACAGTAGGCATACATATTATTGAACAAATGAGAATCGCAATGACTTTTCGATGAAGTGGGGGGGGGGGGAGGTCAGTATTTGGCAAATATGATAAGCGGCCGTCTCGTCTAATGGTTGATTCACCGGACTGTCGCCTTAACATCTGCTAATATTACTCTTTTGATCTGTTTGTATTACCGAGATGTCCTTTAATGCGTTTCAATCCTTCGTAAAGAGGTAACCATAATAGCTGTGCGGTATAGATACGTAGTAATCATACAAACTGGGTAGTTATTGTAATGCTTCAAAATATTCATATAAATTTTTTAGTTATACAATATTTATAAAATTTTCAAATATTTTTTTTACAGTTCTATCATATCATTGCAAAGTTATAAATGCAAGCCATTTAGTTTTTTATAAAAGAAAAAAAAAGTGAAATATTACCTCAAATAAAACGGGTTAATTATCTCCCTTTAACTAACAAATGTTTCCGCTAAAATTAAGTTTGGGGGGGGGGGGCGGTGAGCGGAAAAAAAATGTAAAAGGGGGCGGTGAGCCGAAAAAGGTTGAGAACCTATGATCTAGATCATGATCCCGGCGGTTCTTTACAAATAAATGTTCGGCAATATTAAAAACTTGCTTTGTCACTGATCCCTGTGCTTATCTGTTGTCTTAACCATAACAAGTATTACCAATTATATTCACGTTACTTTGCCTGTATCCTTCATAGCTATCTTAGTGTTGTATATAGTCAATTATAGAACAAGGATATACCTTGTAAGGATATAAACAGCTAGAATATGCAGTACACAACAACGAAAAACGAACGTGATAAATGGTTCTAAATAAAGTTCCTGGGAAAAGACTTGCTGTATTATAGTAAAACATTTTAAATACTATAATATGGACATTGACGAATGTTCTCTTTATATTCTTGTAGATCCTTTTCTTTTCATATGCGTGATAAAATTATAAGTTTACATCTGATAGAAATATGAAAGTAACATTGTGAAATGTGTCTATTAACATACTTGTTAATCCGCTTATAGCTGTTCTCTCTCCCCCCTCTCCCTCTCCCTCTCCCTCTCCCTCTCCCTCTCTCTCTCTCTCTCTCTCTGTCTCTCTCTGTCTCTCTCTCTCTCTCTCTCTCTCTCTCTCTCTCTCTCTCTCTCTCTGCTCACTCCTTGTCTTGCTCTGTCACCACCTCACACAAGCAGTAAAGAGACAGACGTATTAAAATGCTAATTAATACTTTTTTTTTTCTTAGAAAATGAGACTGTATAAACGGAGATCATGTCAAAGTAAATATTCAAGCCGAAATTATTGACATGTTCTTTTTTCCTTTCTCTAAGTACACTTGTTAAAAAAAGTAAACCCCGTAGGATCCACAGCGCCAGCATAGTAAGGAGATTTTGTAGCCAGAACAATGCCATGACGCCTTTACTTTTGCCGTACTAATATCAGGTGCTCATAAAAACTGGGTAGACTCATTAATTCGCTCCAAACTAGAAAAGAGTATTATTTCAGCCTTCATAGGGATTCGATCACGGGACCTTGGAACGCTTCTCGATCGCCGTGCCTTTACATTTGTTAAAAAATCAAAACCTGAACTCTTTGCACACTCAATGACTGATTTTAACATAACATGTTCACATAAGGAACATAATTATCAAGGCTAATGAATGACACAAAGCTAACGATAATCTGCTACTCATCTCAAGGTACGGACAGAAGATGACATACACTGGACTCTTAGATCAAAGATACCCACTGGGACCATGACACACACTGGACTCTTAGATCAAAGATACCCACTGGGACCATGACACACACTGGACTCTTAGATCAAAGATACCCACTGGGACCATGACACACACTGGACTCTTAGATCAAAGATACCCACTGGGACCATGACACACACTGGACTCTTAGATCAAAGATACCCACTGGGACCATGACACACACTGGACTCTTAGATCAAAGATACCCACTGGGACCATGACATACACTGGACTCTTAGATCAAAGATACCCACTGGGACCATGACATACACTGGACTATTAGATCAAAGATACCCACTGGGACCATGACATACACTGGACTCTTAGATCAAAGATACCCACTGGGACCATGACACACACTGGACTCTTAGATCAAAGATACCCAATTGGACCATGACACACACTGGACTATTAGATCAAAGATACCCAATTGGACCATGACATACACTGGACTATTAGATCAAAGATACCCACTGGGACCATGACACACACTGGACTCTTAGATCAAAGATACCCAATTGGACCATGACATACACTGGACTATTAGATCAAAGATACCCAATTGGACCATGACATACACTGGACTATTAGATCAAAGATACCCAATTGGACCATGACACACACTGGACTATTAGATCAAAGATACCCAATTGGACCATGACATACACTGGACTATTAGATCAAAGATACCCAATTGGACCATGACATACACTGGACTATTAGATCAAAGATACCCAATTGGACCATGACACACACTGGACTATTAGATCAAAGATACCCAATTGGACCATGACATACACTGGACTATTAGATCAAAGATACCCAATTGGACCATGACATACACTGGACTATTAGATCAAAGATACCCAATTGGACCATGACATACACTGGACTATTAGATCAAAGATACCCAATTGGACCATGACATACACTGGACTATTAGATCAAAGATACCCAATTGGACCATGACATACACTGGACTATTAGATCAAAGATACCCACTGGGACCATGACACACTTCTGAGTAAAGTAATCCAGCCGGACCAAATCAATCCACGGGTCGGTGAAGCTGCGTTCAACAGTTTCCGCCGTCAAGGCATACTTGTTGAATGTGTGGCCAGCACAATGCCCCCGCTTGTACTTTTCACCATCTTATTTAAGGTACCCTTCAGAACTGGCTAGACTCCAAGACACCTTCCGAGCCCGGGACTAAAAACTAGCCTTCACCCTGATTTAAATTCAGGACCTTCAGTTTAGCAACGAACGCTCTGCCACTTGACCACCTTGGCTTACACTCCTGAGTATACGTGTTGAATAAAATCCCCAATCCAGATCAAAGCACGATACACTGTCACGTCTACAGCAATTCTGAAGACCAGGTTTTGACCTCAAGATGACACAAAGCAGGAAAAAGCTTCAAGCCACTTCTGAAGTTTGTTATCTGTGTGAAAGAGAGAGCAAAGAAATGATGGTTTTAGTTAACATGGAAAAGGTGGAACGAAATAGGGGAACAAAATGATGTTAACAAGTTAAGTATAAAATGTTAAATAATAAAAACGTAATGCTCCGTACCAGCAACGCTGTGTTATAAAAAAAAACACAACAAAGAGTAAATCTAAAACTCCTAGTGACAGCCTTGTTAAACAAGCTTTAAAGTTTGTGGGTTTTGTTTTCGCTCTCATGAAAAGACTATTTATAGAAGAATTAAAACTAAAGTTATTCAACTTTACAGAAAATAAATATAATGGGTTAAAGCTTATAAGATTTATAAATATCACATTCATCTTTATATTTTACTTGGACACTTCAAAATTTTAAATTGTCGTCTAGGTCGTTCTAAAAAAAGCCAGAGCCTGGCCCCAGTACATCAGACCTTTTCAGTAGAATAGATACAGCTACAGTGAGAGAAAGAGAGAGAGAGAGAGAGAGAGAGAGAGAGAGAGAGAGTGGGTGTGTGTGTGTGGTAGGTAGGATGAATATACATGTATTTTTGTCTACGATTACCTGGTTTAAATTAAGAATAGGAATATGTTCGGGAAGGTTCTCTAGCTTTGACCTTCAACCTATTTAAACCAATAGTAGTTCTAATTACAAGACTCTAAATCCATTATAATGCATAAAGAAAGAGAAAAGATAAAGAGAAAAAACGTATTAAAATGTGTCATTCACTGGAATGTAATAAACATAAAACGATTCAATGTGCACGTGCGATTATGTAAATAAAAGTCAAAGTTTGAAATATGTTACTTGCCCCCTCCCACCCTCACCCCCAACACATCCCTAACCAAATTCAAAGTTGTTCCTACATTAACATTATGTATCCCTTGTTCAGGTTTTCTTTTATAATTACATTGGAAGGGAAATGAAGGAGTGGATAAATTACAAGAAGAACATTAATGCTCTACGTGCAGTCAATTAGTGTACTAAAAAATCATTATGGAATTCGGTCAAAGGTCGGTTGTCGATTACGTAACTTTGTTGCAAGAAATTGATGTAAAAATAAAAATAAAAATGTGTAAAATAAAAGTATTCTTTATGACTTCAGATTGGCTTAATAAACGAAATATTTTTAAAGTTTTTTTTTAGTAGACAATAATGTGCAGATTTCTAAGTGAATCATTTTTATCTTATCATATAATCAACATCATAAGATAGGGACGATTTCTTTATTGATCCAAACAAATGGAAATTTGTATTGATTACAGATGTTTTGTCCTTCAGCATATTTTAAACAAAATAAAAGAATTATTTGAATACAAGCACAGAAAAATACTTATAAAGATAGACTTGCACACACAAAAACACATAATTTGTCATTTGTCATCTGTCCTTTGGGTTCCTTGTGGAACATAGGGCCTCTGTCAGTCAAAGCACGCCACTCTCCACGGTCTCTTGCCAGTCGCTTCAATTCTTCCAGCTCTTTCCTGTTCTTCCAGCCTCATCCGAAAGGCTTATAATAATTTTTTTTCAAATAATGATAAAATATATAATACATATAATATAATTAATATAATATATTATAAAATACAATAAATACAACAAATATATTAATTATATATAAATATGAATAAATAGAATAAATATAACAGACAGAATAAATAAAATGGTTAAAGAGTTTCTGCGCGTCCACCGTAGTTTCAATAGAGAGAGATAGCAAAAACATCATTAGTGGCCAGCAAAAAATTAGAGCCAAAATAAAATAAAAAATTAATGCCAAATCTAAATAATCATTATTTTCAATTTAAATCGAAAGTAATTTTTAAATCTCATTTATAAAGTTAAAAAATGTTTTAAATTTAATAAAATATCAAAACAATTTAAACAGGTAGCCTCCGTATTTTGAAAGTCTTTGTGTCTAGTAGTCAAGTTTATTGAATGAATTTATAATAACCTACTAGTTCAGAATAATTGTAGGCTTAGGCCTATTATATAATTTTAAGGTAGGCCTACGTAAACATTGACATTGCTTTACATATATATTAATATTACTTTACTGTACCGGACTGTACCGTAATAGTATTTCAACTATGACTATTTGTAATTTTCCTAGAACTCTAGAACTATTGAGTCTATTGACTATTAATATTATTATTTTATTTATTATAGTAGGCCTATTAACTATTACTACTATTATTATAGAGTTGTCGTAGTTCTTAGACACTGGTGTAGACTAACTGTATCAGTAGGCCTATCAGTAAATATGCCTACCTGAAATAATCATGACCGGTAAATTCTTTGTATCTAATAAATGAGTTATAGGCTAATTTAAAATGTAATTAGGCCTTCCCTAGCCTATCCACGATCACTATCCTTTATATTATATTATAATCTAGTATCATATTAATATTAGCCTACTAATTTCTGCTGTTTCATTTTATTTAGTTGTGTACGGTGGGCTAGAAACAGCTAGCTGGCGTTAGTTGAGGAAAAGTAAATGCATTTGGACATTGTGCTGGCCACACAATCCCCCTTGTACGAAGACTTGTGAATGCTGCTTCACCAACCCCATAGGCCAAGATGGGACTAATAAAGCCTTTTTTTTTTAGAAAATGACAATTTATAATAAACGGAGATTATGTCACAGTAAATATTCAAAACGGAATTATTGACAGAAATAAGTTTCCTTTCTCTAAGTACACTTGTTAATGTATCGAATGCCTTATGTGGTATGTACACATTGATTTTACTACAATAACGAAAAATACATCCGTTTAATTAGGTCTTTAAGGTTATGCTTTAGTTGCATTAGTTGCATGAATACACATAAAGCCTAAATAATAAAGTATTGTGACTATTCTGTTCTAGAATAGTGTTTCAAACCTTCATCGTAGATTAACAGGTAACTAGAATCTTACTGCATTTTTGTTTTTTTTCTTTTGGTGTGTGAAAGTGTTGCTTGAACATTTTGACATTAGTTTTCTTAGGTCAGTGCCGGCAGGTCAATTACACATTGTCTAATATCCTGGCTTCTCTCTCTCTCTCTCTCTATCTCTCACACACAGACACACACAGAGACACATACACATTAGTGTCCTCCTTGACGGACGCTGTCTCTTGGCCTTTTTTTGTTTGATGGAGTGATTTATTGCTGACAATAAGCTTCACGGAGCCCCCCCCCTCCCCTCTCCCCAAACTCACTGACTGATGACAGCTATTAATGGCATCTGCGCTGACATCGTGACAGGCCGAGACTGTCACAAAAAAATGTCACAAATTAGCTCTTGGTGTATATTTTTGTCCCATGCATGTAAATGAAACTTGAAGGTCGTCGTAGGGAGAAGGGAGAGATGGGGGGGGGGGGGGCTGGTTTAAAGTGACAGTTTCGGTGACTTTTCTTGTCACATATATGCACTAACACGCACTAATAACGACACTAGATGATTGATAGCTACTTTATTTATGGGTTCATGCTTAGTACTTTGATAGCTACTTTATTTATGGGTTCATGCTTAGTACTTTGATAGCTACTTTATTTATGGGTTCATGCTTAGTACTTTGATAGCTACTTTATTTATGGGTTCATGCTTAGTACTTTGATAGCTACTTTATTTATGGGTTCATGCTTAGTACTTTGATAGCTACTTTATTTATGGGTTCATTCTTAGTACTTTGATAGCTACTTTATTTATGGGTTCATGCTTAGTACTTTGATAGCTACTTTATTTATGGGTTCATTCTTAGTACTTTGATAGCTAGTTTATTTATGGGTTCATGCTTAGTACTTTGATAGCTACTTTATTTATGGGTTCATTCTTAGTACTTTGATAGCTAGTTTATTTATGGGTTCATTCTTAGTACTTTGATAGCTAGTTTATTTATGGGTTCATTCTTAGTACTTTGATAGCTACTTTATTTATGGGTTCATGCTTAGTACTTTGATAGCTACTTTATTTATGGGTTCATTCTTAGTACTTTGATAGCTACTTTATTTATGGGTTCATGCTTAGTACTTTGATAGCTACTTTATTTATGGGTTCATTCTTAGTACTTTGATAGCTACTTTATTTATGGGTTCATGCTTAGTACTTTGATAGCTACTTTATTTATGGGTTCATTCTTAGTACTTTGATAGCTACTTTATTTATGGGTTCATGCTTAGTACTTTGATAGCTACTTTATTTATGGGTTCATTCTTAGTACTTTGATAGCTACTTTATTTATGGGTTCATGCTTAGTACTTTGATAGCTACTTTATTTATGGGTTCATTCTTAGTACTTTGATAGCTACTTTATTTATGGGTTCATTCTTAGTACTTTGATAGCTACTTTATTTATGGGTTCATGCTTAGTACTTTGATAGCTACTTTATTTATGGGTTCATTCTTAGTACTTTGATAGCTACTTTATTTATGGGTTCATGCTTAGTACTTTGATAGCTACTTTATTTATGGGTTCATTCTTAGTACTTTGATAGCTACTTTATTTATGGGTTCATGCTTAGTACTTTGATAGCTACTTTATTTATGGGTTCATTCTTAGTACTTTGATAGCTACTTTATTTATGGGTTCATGCTTAGTACTTTGATAGCTACTTTATTTATGGGTTCATTCTTAGTACTTTGATAGCTACTTTATTTATGGGTTCATGCTTAGTACTTTGATAGCTACTTTATTTATGGGTTCATTCTTAGTACTTTGATAGCTACTTTATTTATGGGTTCATTCTTAGTACTTTGATAGCTACTTTATTTATGGGTTCATGCTTAGTACTTTGATAGCTACTTTATTTATGGGTTCATTCTTAGTACTTTGATAGCTACTTTATTTATGGGTTCATTCTTAGTACTTTGATAGCTACTTTATTTATGGGTTCATTCTTAGTACTTTGATAGCTACTTTATTTATGGGTTCATTCTTAGTACTTTGATAGCTACTTTATTTATGGGTTCATTCTTAGTACTTTGATAGCTACTTTATTTATGGGTTCATTCTTAGTACTTTGATAGCTACTTTATTTATGGGTTCATGCTTAGTACTTTGATAGCTACTTTATTTATGGGTTCATGCTTAGTACTTTGATAGCTACTTTATTTATGGGTTCATTCTTAGTACTTTGATAGCTACTTTATTTATGGGTTCATGCTTAGTACTTTGATAGCTACTTTATTTATGGGTTCATGCTTAGTACTTTGATAGCTACTTTATTTATGGGTTCATTCTTAGTACTTTGATAGCTACTTTATTTATGGGTTCATTCTTAGTACTTTGATAGCTACTTTATTTATGGGTTCATGCTTAGTACTTTGATAGCTACTTTATTTATGGGTTCATTCTTAGTACTTTGATAGCTACTTTATTTATGGGTTCATTCTTAGTACTTTGTTAGCTACTTTATTTATGGGTTCATGCTTAGTACTTTGATAGCTACTTTATTTATGGGTTCATTCTTAGTACTTTGTTATACTTTCTTTTTGTTCCACATGGTCGAGCTGCACAAGTTGTGGAATGACCACGGGGGGGGGGGGGGGGGGGGTCATAGCGTCCAAACATTCTGCAGATCGGCAGGAATAAACCCCAATGCCACTCCAACAGTCAGTCACTAGACCGCATTGTCCACTATACCATAAAAAAGGTGTTTCTTGTAAAATAATTCAACTAATTGATATATATAAACCCTA
The DNA here is from genome assembly GCA_949126835.1 of Anisus vortex. Classification (NCBI taxonomy): domain Eukaryota; kingdom Metazoa; phylum Mollusca; class Gastropoda; family Planorbidae; genus Anisus; species Anisus vortex. The sequence continues at coordinate 30,641,783 of OX421496.1, read as the reverse complement.
AACCTAAATCTAACTATTCAGATAGAAAAGATAGAAACATGAACATAAATAGATCTATTTAATATGACAAAAATGTTACCAGGCTATCTCCAATTGTAGACATTTGCTCAGGAATGAAATTTAAATAATAGTTTACTGATATCTGTAACATCGAGTTGAGCTTTTACATATTGAAACAACTCACGAATCATTTTCTAACTCTGTAATGAAAGCAACGCTAGTTCCCACACCTAATGTTTGTACCAGTAGAAACCGTAGTCCTACTTGTACCAGTAGAAACCGTTGGCCTACTTGTACCAGTAGAAACCGTAGTCCTACTTGTACCAGAAGAAACCGTTGTCCTACTTGTACCAGTAGAAACCGTAGGCCTACTTGTACCAGTAGAAACCGTTGGCCTACTTGTACCAGTAGAAACCGTTGGCCTACTTGTAAAAGTAGAAACCGTAGTCCTACTTGTTCCAGTAGAAACCGTTGGCCTACTTGTACCAGTAGAAACCGTTGGCCTACTTGTAAAAATAGAAACCGTAGTCCTACTTGTACCAGTAGAAACCGTTGGCCTACAAGTCCTTGGTTTGTGTAAAAATCTTTTATTTATTTTATAATTCTACAATCACTTTTATAGCCCCCTTTGCTACGGTCATTCAACCAATTTTCAGGCACTCAAACATGAATATAGCTCACCAAGTCCAGTAAGTAACTATAATAACCCAGGGCTATCAGGTCACTAAGTTCAGTCAACACATTACAATAATACAGTCCGTTGTGTGTCACTAAGTTTCAGTCAGTACATAATTACACAGTCTTTTACACACACACACACACACAGTGTGCTCAATCTCTTAACCCGGGCATCACTTAAGTCAATCTCTGGCTCATCCATTTTATTCATAATTTGACGTTTATCATTTGTGTTGGCCACACTATCCCTTTGTATGCCATGGCCCTCGGAAACTGGTACAATGATATTGGCAACTAAATATCGATAGCACAAATGTTATTCCGAAAGGAGAGAAATGGAAGGGAGGAGCACATAGACATGGCGCACGCTTAATTATAACGTGCCGCTGAGGGCCAGCCTCCGGTGGGAGAAAGACCTCCACATCTTCATTCATGCAAAACTCATGACCCAATGATTAAATAACCGTCCTAGAACCACTTCATGAGCCCCATTGACCAAGAAGATATGAAGGTTTGACTTAAGCTCTTTAATTAAATAAACTTGAACAGCTAATCCACCGAAAGGTCATTGAGAAAATATTGGAAAGGATTACTTGAGTGAGAACTAGTTCATTCAATTAGCTCTAACAGCCAAGCGACCAAACATGTCATTAAAAAAACGTATCCTTCATGTGAAGACGCAATAGAAACTAAATTCCCTGAACAATTTTTCTTTTCAAGATTTTTTTTTTCTTAGTTTTAAATATTTCACCTTCTTCCGCATATTTCCGCGTTTCAATTAATTCCTGCAATCCTTTTTCTTAAAGCCCGTCTTCTCTGACGTCACTGTATTTTAAAATTTATGTTTCTTTAAGCCTGTACACACACACAAAAATGCTGACCTGGATATTGTTTTATTTTTAAAATAATTCTAATTTTTATGTAAATTAAATTTAAGAAAAAAAAAGAAACAAGTTAGAGGAGCAAGCACCTATAAAAGTAATAAATATTTCTTTGGTATAAAACTTGATGAAGTTTGAGGTGATCGTACCAAACAGTACCGCAGCATGTGCCAACGTAGGCTATTACACCCGTGTTTTATTGGGCAATAGAGAAGTGGTATTGAATGAATCTCATTAAAATATTGGTACATATCCAAACTACACCCTCTCTCCTTTTTGTTTCTCTTACAAACACACAAGCACACACACACATACATAGTATATTCATACACAGATCCTTAAAGTCTTGTACTTGTAAGGGGGTTATCAATCAAAACCCCTCCTAAGCATGGGCGTCGCTTAACTGGGGAGCATGACTTCAGAGTGACAGAATGTGGTCATACTTATTTTCCAAAAGCGTAAATTTAAAATATTTATTACACTACACACTTCATATTGGCTGTTTTTGAATTTCATTACTTTTTTTTCTTCTTTTTTTTTCAATTAAATTTTGTTATCTTCTTGTTTTTCACTACAGAATTTTAGTACAATCTCTCCTCTCCCCTCTCCACACTTAAGATCTATTTTAAATAGGCAGGACCACTCTCAGCCCCAGGTGTGCTAAAGAGTAAAATATTTCAAGGAAGTCGAGTGCTCCGTGCTATTTCTATGGCAAGAGAGTTGCGAATTGGACTTTGTGGCTCGACTTGCCGCTTCAAAAGTATCGGGTTTGAATCCCGCGCAGGAAACCGACAGGTTTTTATTTTAGTATCATGATTATGGTGTACTCGAGTCAATCCAGGTCTGGCCGGTACCTGACAATAGTTTTGGGGAAAAGTAAAGGCGGCTGGGCATTAGGATAACCATATCATCCTAGTGTACTGTGTGGCCAAGGAAACTGGTAAACGCTGGCCCAGTGTGGTCTGAACGTAATACTTTGATTACTATTAGATGTCAACGTGTCTTTCACATAGTTGAATGAAGATGTAAACGTGTCTTTCACATAGTAAGAATGAAGATGTAAACGTGTCTTTCACATAGTTGAATGAAGATGTAAACGTGTCTTTCACTTAGTTGAATGAAGATGTAAACGTGTATTTCACATAGTTGAATGAAGATGTAAACGTGTGTTTCACTTAGTTGAATGAAGATGTAAACGTGTCTTTCACTTAGTTGAATGAAGATGTAAACGTGTATTTTACATAGTTGAGTGAAGATGTAAACGTGTCTTTCACATAGTTGAATGAAGATGTAAACGTGTCTTTCACATAGTTGAATGAAGATGTAAACGTGTGTTTCACTTAGTTGAATGAAGATGTAAACATGTCTTTCACATAGTTGAATGAAGATGTAAACGTGTCTTTCACTTAGTTGAATGAAGATGTATACGTGTCTTTCACTTAGTTGAATGAAGATGTAAACGTGTCTTTCACTTAGTTGAATGAAGATGTAAACGTGTTTTTCACATAGTTGAAGGAAGATGTAAACATGTCTTTCACATAGTTGAATGAAGATGTAAACGTGTCTTTCACTTAGTTGAATGAAGATGTAAACGTGTCTTTCACTTAGTTGAATGAAGATGTAAACGTGTCTTTCACTTAGTTGAATGAAGATGTAAACATGTCTTTCACTTAGTTGAATGAAGATGTAAACATGTATTTCACATTGTTGAATGAAGATGTTAACATGTCTTTCACATAGTTGAATGAAGCTGTAAATATTAACGGAGACTGTTTTCATAAGTTTTATCTTCTTGAAGAATATACCTGTTGTTTTGTTAATATTTAGACAGAAGGTCAATGCAGTACCAGTTATAAATATAAACGTCTGACCTTAACAAGCAAGGTTAAAGGTTATCTCAATTGTACAAAAGAAAATAATTTTATAGATGCAACAGTTGGAATATATTCAAAGTTCTTGTTGTAAACACACCGAAACGAAGAATTAAATTTATTCAACATATATACTTATGAGATATGAAATGTTATTGCGAATAGCATTCATTAAACGGGTTTCTAAATATAGACCTAGATATGTAGATGTATGATAATATAAAGTCAGATTACATCGAGTGTACTAATGTCAAGGCTATCTTCTGATAGCTAGAAGAAAAAAAAGACAAGAAATTTTAAGAGCATTTTAAAAGCAAATTTTAAGTTTAAAGAGCAAGCCCTGGAGGTGCAAGCATGTCAACGTTGAAGGAGATTTTGAGATGCTGGGGAGTGCCCATGTTGAGATGCTGGGGAGTGCCCATGTTGAGATGCTGGGGAGTGCCCATGTTGAGATGCTGGGGAGTGCCCATGTTGAGATGCTGGGGAGTGCCCATGTTGAGATGCTGGGGAGTGCCCATGTTGAGATGCTGGGGAGTGCCCATGTTGAGATGCTGGGGAGTGCCCATGTTGAGATGCTGGGGAGTGCCCATGTTGAGATGCTGGGGAGTGCCCATGTTGAGATGCTGGGGAGTGCCCATGTTGAGATGCTGGGGAGTGCCCATGTTGAGATGCTGGGGAGTGCCCATGTTGAGATGCTGGGGAGTGCCCATGTTGAGATGCTGGGGAGTGCCCATGTTGAGATGCTGGAGAGTGCCCATTTTTTGTGCAGAAAAAAAAACGTGAATTAGCCGTCTTCGATAAGGAAAAAAAAACAGTACATTAATGGAACGCACAAAAAAGCCACATTTAACCAAGAAAAATAAAAACAGAATGCAAGAAAAACGTTTTTTTGGTTGTTAATCGTTGTGGTAGTGACAGTAATAGTGTGTGACGTAAAAAGGGGGAATTTATACTATAATCATCAAAATGTGTTCAATGAACTCAAGATTTGACCGATTTCAGATTCGTAACTTTACCGAAAAATAATTCTATTTGTTTCTTTCTTGTTTCACAAGGAAGTAAAAAAAGAAAACTCATATATCTACGTTAGAATTAAAGAAAACTCATATATCTACGTTAGAATTAAAGAAAACTCATATATCTACGTTAGAATTAAAGAAAACTCATATATCTACGTTAGAATTAAAGAAAACTCATATATCTACGTTAGAATTAAAAAAAACTCATATATCTACGTTAGAATTAAAGACAACTCATATATCTACGTTAGAATTGTTTGTTGTTGATGATTTATGAGAATGTATTAAAAAGAAAAAAAAACAATGTTATTATCGAATTATGTATAATCTAATTTCCGTTTAGATCGAAATGCTATTGGCCTTTGATCGATTACGTAATAATTAGTTTGGCTCTTTCTAGATTATTTCATCCTGAGAAAAAAAGAATATGTTTTTCTCTATTTTATTGTTTTAGGAAAAAAAAGAGAGGGGGGGTTAATGAAATAGAGGTGGAAAGGGAAGGAAGTGGAGAATGGCCGATATATTTTCTCACTTTTTAAAATCATTTCCACAATTCAAAATTATGTTGGTTTTTCTACTTGTTGATATTATTTTTTCTTCTTTAAATTTACAGTTTGTGCCGATTGGTATTAATGGTTTTCTGTTGTGTAATTTGTCTTAATTTTCCCAGTTATAAAACCCTTTTACATAAAGTTAAAATGCCTTACAAATTAATCTATTTTATTCTGATGTATGAGACCATCAATCTTGGTCTCTTTTTAAATAGATTCATGGTCTGATTTGTGATTTGAATGAAGATGTTTCATGAGCTGATTAGTGATTTGATTCATGAGCTGATTTGTGAGTTGATTCATGAGCTATTTTATACAGACAACCAAGTCCTGAGTGGTATTTATGTGGTCATTCGCTTTAGTTCTCCACAATCATGGAACATGTTCGAGTGCAAATTACTTCATAGAGTTTAAGTCAAATAGGGAACAAATAAAGGAAAAAAATCAAGTAATTGATTGCCAAGTTATTTGTCTAGATTTAATGTGATTGAATTGTATCGTAACAGGCACTCAGACCAGCTGAATGAGAGATAAATGTAATGAGAGATAGATGGACACACAGACAGAAGATAGACAGACACACAGACAGAAGATAGACAGGCACACAGACAGAAAATAGACAGACACACAGACAGAAGATAGACAGGCACACAGACAGAAAATAGACAGGCACACAGACAGAAGATAGACATGCACACAGACAGAAGATAGACAGGCACACAGACAGAAGATAGACAGACACGCAGACAGAAGATAGACAGACACACAGACAGAAGATAGACAGGCACACAGACAGAAGATAGACAGACACACAGACAGAAGATAGACAGACACACAGACAGAAGATAGACATGCACACAGACAGAAGATAGACAGGCACACAGACAGAAGACAGACAGACACACAGACAGAAGATAGACAGGCACACAGACAGAAGATAGACAGGCACACAGACAGAAGATAGACAGGCACACAGACAGAAGATAGACAGACACTCAGACAGAAGATAGACAGGCACACAGCAAGGAAAACAGATAGATAGTTAGATAATTAAAAAGATATATACTTAGATGGAAAATATATAATTAGATAGAGAAATACTTAGATATTAAGTTAGGTAGATATTATATAGATACTTAGATAGACAGCTAGAAACTTACATAGATAGATACTTAGATAAATAGCTATATATAATAGAGACCATATATTCTTAGATAGCTGGATACTTAGATAGATAGAGACTCACATAGATATGTAGGCCTACTTTGATACATATATAGGCTACATACTTAGAAACATAGAAAGATACTTCGATAGATAGGTAGATAGATAGATAAACTACATATAGATGACAACGATATATGTAGGCCTATATATCCTACATTATAAGACCTTATAATACAAACTTTATCGAAAAACTGTACGATCTCTAAATGTTTAACTTATTAACTCAAGACCTCTGTACTCTTTAGTCTCTAGTGTATAAGACATGGGAGGTATATACTAAGTATAGAGTGTGGAAGATCTGTGTAGTATATATTGAAAAATAATTTCATAGTGGCAGTCCCTTCTTCCAAACGTTGTGCTAAATTTAGAACTGAGTGGCTTGTTGTATATGGAAGCAAACTAATGGGTTTATTTTTTACCGCGTGAGTAATACTTAGTGTAGAACACTGTGTCCAGTGTCACCAACAGTTGTGTCAAGTGTACACACTAAATCTCTGGATTGAAACACACACACCTGAATGTGTTACAGATGCGAGACACGATGATCAAGCCCGTTAAGAGGGAGGGGTGCAGCATGTGTGCCATTTCGGGGTCCATAAGAGTTTAGGTGGCCCGTGGATATTTAAATTCAAAAATGCAATGGGCAATAACGTATTTATTTTTTATTGTTGCTTTGAAGCTGAGAGGAAATGCCCCTAAACATCCTACAATCTCTTGTGGCGCCGGGGGCTGTTTAGTTTCGTTTTCTTTTTATGTGTACTTGAAACAAAAAATCCTGATTTCTCAAAACGTATGTAATGCAAATAAATCATCTAGAAATGACTAGTGTTGGAAAGGAAGGCCAGAAAAGGTCTCTGTAAAAGAATATGAAGAATTTAACCTAAAGAAAATCATGTGTTAGGGATTATAGTATTCTATTTCAAATGGAGCACGGTCGCCGAGCGGCAACGCGTTCGGCTGGCATACCGAAGGTCCTGGGTTCAAATCCTGTTGAAGGCTAGGATTCGTTTTCGGGTCTGGAGGGTGTCCCTGAGTCTACCCATCTCTGATGGGTTACCTGACTTTAGTTGGGGTAAAGTAAAGGCGGCTGTGCATTGTCCTGGCCACACAAACTGGTGAACGCTGCTTCAACGGCCTCATGGATCAATTCGGTCCGATGGGATACTATTCTATTTTAAACAAACTTTTTGTCATTAGTTATAACTACTACAAGGTAAGGTTTAAGTTTAGGGTTTAGTTTAAGGGGTAAGCGATGGGTCTGTTTTGTGTGACTTGTTCAACCAGTCGTCAAATATTGAAAGAAGTCATCTAAGTCTTATATGTGCAATTTTAAAGATGTGGTCTACCAATGATATGCAAAGTTTATTTAATTTCAATAAATAGACAATAATTATTTAACAAATCTGATTTAGAAACTGTACAGAAATGTGGCAACGCTTGGGGGGGGGGGGGGGGGATTAACATTTTGATTAAACAAAATTGGAATAATTTTACCGACGGGATGATCGCCATGATCTTCTCGTTCGGAAAGCGAGCGGAAGTGACGACAACGTGGTACGCCCCATTTCCTCGTCCTCTAGTTGCGTGTGTCATATTTACAGAACGGCTCGCGCGCAGTCTTCAGCGTGCTACGTGATAAGTCCCATAACTTGTCTTTTCCGGTGTAGTGTAGGAATGGATTGTGTAGTTATTTCACTGTTCACTAAGTCTATATTTAGAAGAAATGTCAATTAACTAATAACTAACATTTAAAACAAAACGCCAGTGATGTATTCAGGAGTTTGTACCTGATCTAAGTCTAACCATCTAAGATAACAACCCGATATCAATTATAACAAATAGTAAAGAAACTTGACATTTTACTGGCCACATAGTCACCTAGTACCTACTAAGCTGTTGCAGAAAACAAATTGTCAAATACACCTAATAAGCCTTAAAATAACTACTTGTATGATTAATGTGCTTTTTTAATACGTGTATAATTAGCTCACAGGGCGGGAGGGATGAGGGATAAGAAATACAAAAATATAAGCGAGACATAATTTCAAGCTATTATTGTTTGCCCTAAGTGGGTCAGAGCGTTGGCCATTTTTTTATTTTGCTCTAAATGTCCCTTTCTGTGTTAAAGTTTAAATAAATGTATGTCAGTAACAAAAAAACAACAACAACAAATATCAAAGGTAATTCTAATGTCAGTGAATCCAATATTTTGATCTCATGAAATAAATTTCCAAAAGAGTATCAGCTGATATCAAATTCTAAATTTTCATTTGAAAGGTTTTCACTAGACTAACCATAAAATATAATTCATTAACAAAAACAGAAAAAATAATATTTTAAAACTGAAATGGCAGAATTTAAAATGTTTAATACAAAAAAAAAGAAATTAAACCTAATACACTAATAATACATAAAATCGTCTAAATGATAGTGATGTTGAGTGTTGCAGTCACACTGTGACAAGATATATGTACGCTGGATGGACACTAAGGCAGCTGATTATAAACGTTCTTGAACTCTTGATAGCGTCAGGGTCTTGCATTGGCCGAGGCCCTTATACTGAAAACGGTGTTTCAAATTGTTTCAAATGTTGTTGGAGATAAAGGCCGCGGAGTAAAATTCATAACAAAGCATTGTCTTAAATATGGACGAACTATTTCTTTATTCACTAAATCTGTCTTTGTTCACTAAATCTGTATTTGTTCACTAAATCTGTCTTTGTTCACTAAATCTGTATTTGTTCAATAAATCTGTCTTTGTTCACTAAATCTGTATTTGTTCAATAAATCTGTCTTTGTTCACTAAATGTGTCTTTGTTCACTAAATGTGTCTTTGTTCACTAAATCTGTATTTGTTCAATAAATCTGTCTTTGTGCACTAAATATGTCTTTGTTCACTAAATGTGTCTTTGGCACTAAATATGTCTTTGTGCAGTAAATGTGTCTTTGTTCACTAAATGTGTCTTTGTTCACTAAATCTGTCTTTGTTCACTAAATGTGTCTTTGTTCACTAAATATGTCTTTGTTCACTAAATCTGTATTTGTTCAATAAATCTGTCTTTGTGCAATAAATCCGTCTTTGTTGACTAAATCTGTATTTGTTCAATAAATCTGTCTATGTTCACTAAATGTGTATTTGTTCACTAATTCTGTCTTTGTTCACTAAATCTGTCTTTGTGCACTAAATGTGTCTTTGTTCACCAAATCTGTATTTGTTCAATAAATCTGTCTTTGTTCACTAAATCTGTCTTTGTTCACTAAATGTGTCTTTGTGCACTAAATGTGTCTTTGTGCACTAATTGTGTCATTGTGTATTAAATCCGAATTTTTTCACTAAATCTGTCTTTGTTGACTAAATATGTCTTTGTTTACTAAGTGTCTCTTTGTTCACTCAATCTGTCTTTGTTCACTAAATGTGTCTTTCTTCACTAAATGTGTCTTTGTTCACTAAATCTGTCTTTGTTCACTAAATGTGTCTTTGTTCACTAAATGTGTCTTTGTTCACTAAATCTGTCTTTGTTCACTATATCTGTCTTTGTGCACTAAATGTGTCTTTGTGCACTAAATGTGTCTTTGTTCATTAAATGTGTCTTTGTTCACTAAATGTGTCTTCGTTCACTAAATCTGTCTTTGTGCACTAAATGTGTCTTTGTTCACTAAATCTGTATTTGTTCAATAAATCTGTCTTTGTTCACTAAATCTGTCTTTGTTCACTAAATGTGTCTTTGTGCACTAAATGTGTCTTTGTTCACTAAATGTGTCTTTGTTCACTAAATCTGTATTTGTTCACTAAATCTGTATTTGTTCAATAAATCTGTCTTTGTGCAATAAATCCGTCTTTGTTGACTAAATCTGTATTTGTTCAATAAATCTGTCTATGTGCACTAAATATGTCTTTGTTCACTAAATCTGTCTTTGGCACTAAATATGTCTTTGTGCAGTAAATGTGTCTTTGTTCACTAAATATGTCTTCGTTCACTAAATCTGTCTTTGTGCACTAAATCTGTCTTTGTTCACTAAATCTGTATTTGTTCAATAATTCTGTCTTTGTTCACTAAATGTGTCTTTGTTTACTAAATGTGTCTTTGTTCACTAAATGTGTCTTTGTTCACTAAATATGTCTTTGTTCACTAAATCGGTATTTGTTCAATAAATCTGTCTTTGTGCAATAAATCCGTCTTTGTTGACTAAATCGGTATTTGTTCAATAAATCTGTCTATGTTCACTAAATGTGTCTTTGTTCACTAAATCTGTCTTTGTTTATATATCTGTCTTTGTGCACGAAATGTGTCTTTGTTCACTAAATCTGTATTTGTTCAATAAATCTGTCTTTGTTCACTAAATCTGTCTTTGTTCACTAAATGTGTCTTTGGGCACTAAATGTGTCTTTGTGCACTAATTGTGTCATTGTGTATTAAATCTGAATTTTTTCACTAAATCTGTCTTTGTTGACTAAATATGTCTTTGTTTACTAAGTGTCTCTTTGTTCACTAAATCTGTCTTTGTACACTAAATGTGTCTTTGTGCACTAAATGTGTCTTTGTTCACCAAATGTGTCTTTGTTCACTAAATGTGTCTTCGTTCACTAAATCTGTCTTTGTTCACTAAATGTGTCTTTGTGCACTAAATGTGTCTTTGTGCACTAATTGTGTCATTGTGTATTAAATCCGATTTTTTTTTACTAAATCTGTCTTTGTTGACTAAATATGTCTTTGTTTACTAAGTGTCTCTTTGTTCACTCAATCTGTCTTTGTGCACTAAATGTGTCTTTGTTCACTAAATGTGTCTTTGTGCACTAAATGTGTCTTTGTTCACTAAATGTGTCTTGTTCACTAAATGTGTCTTTGTTTACTAAATCTGTCTTTGTTCACTAAATCTGTCTTTGTGCACTAAATTTGTCTTTGTTTACTAAATGTGTCTTTGCTCACTAAATGTGTCTTTGATCACTAAATCTGTCTTTGTTCACTAAATGTGTCATTGTGCACAAAATCCGTCTTTGTTCACTAAATGTGTCTTTGTGCATTAAATCTGTCTTTGTTCACTAAATGTGTCTTTGACCCCTAAATGTGTCTTTGTTCACTAAATCTGTCTTTGTGCACTAAATCTGTTATTGTTCACTAAATGTGTCTTTGTGCACTCAATTTGTCTTTGTTCACTAAATGTGTCTTGTTCACTAAATGTGTCTTTACTCACTAAATGTGTCTTTGATCACTAAATGTGTATTTGTTCACAAAAATGTGTATTTGTTCACACAAATTTGTCTTTGTTCATTAAATCTTTCTTTGTTTACTAAATCTGTCTTTGTACACTAAATATGTCTTTGTTCAATAAATCTGTCTTTGTGCACTAACTCTGTCTTTGTGCACTAAATGTGTCTTTGTTCACTAAATCTGTAAACTCTACTTGTCTATAAACTCAACATGTCTATAAACTATAGATGTCTATAAACAATAGATGTCTATTAACTCTACATGTATATAAACTCTACATATGTTTAAACTGTAGCTTATATTTTAATGAGTGCATTACATTTCACAATAGATCTAGCTGTCACGTGTTGCGCTCGGAAACGCCTCGTTTCGATTTCACACAGCTCGCGATCAAACGTCCATGAGGGATGATGTCATTACCAGACGACAAGGCAAGAACATTAGCCTGTTGGTGAGCTTAAGTAGGCCAAGTCAGACATTGATGAAATAGAACACATTACATAATACCATCTCATCAAATATGATTAGATTATATAAAGCCACCTCATCTATAAGATTAATGGAAGGAAAGAGACTTCGATTTGACAAAGGTCAAGGTTAATCTCCGGACAGCAAGCAAAGTAAAAGTAATTGATAGAAAATCTATTTCAGGCTGAGCTTAGTATGAAATAGGTAAGCTGTATTCAGCAATAAGTACTTTGGCCATGCTTGCAATAAGATGGTGTGGTCAGTAAATTAAATAGTACGCATATGCCAATATTACCACATTAGTTACCAAATGTTTTTCACTTGCGCGTTATTATTGGAGTAAGTATTCCTCAAGGTACCAGTTTTTGAAAAAAGTTTTCCCCAAGTCCACTCTTTGAAAGTACGTTTTTCCCAAGACACCTTTTTTAAAGTAAAGTTTTCCGTGACGCCCTTGTTAAGTAGTTTCTCCTATGGCGCCAATTTCACAGTAAAATTTTCCCCATGACAATTTTCTTTGTCAAGTCCTAAGATATCGCATTTTACTATACTGAAAACGAAAGCAATAAAGAAAATTATAAAATTCTTTGCAATAGTCCAATGGTAGATAACGGTCCAGTAGTAGCCCGCTCGGATGCTGTTCCGAAGATATCTGGTTCGAATTCAAGTTAACGCCAGGGTATTCTTTCCGAGCCTGGGGGGTTGGGGGAGGGGTCTCTGGGTCTATCCAGCTCTGGTGGATACTCACTGCATACCTGACCTCAGTTGGGGAGAAGTAAATGCGGCTGGCCCTTTGTGCTGGACATGCGAGCCCATTGTATGCCGTGGTCACGGAAACTTATGAACGCTGCTTCAACATTGGTAGGCCTATAAACGGAATACTGGAGTTTTGCAATAATCCATAGCTCGCGGTTTGTAAAGATGTGATGACTCTCTAGGGCGCCTTTCTGCACAGTTTGGGAACCATTGTACGGCTTGGTAAAACGTTCAAGGACGTCTCTAACTGAGCTAGAGAATTTCACTACCATCTATTACAGAGGTGTCAAACACGCAAGCCGCATGCGGCCCACTAAGTGGATTTTTGTGGCCCGCCAGTAAGCTTTAAAAAAAAATTTACTATTCGTGAAAATCAGACAGCTAGTACTGATGCACATCAAATTTATTGTTATTTTTATATACGAAAAATACTTAATAACAATAATAGTTCACTTTAGTAAAATTCTTTGTGTCTAAATTATAAATTGGCATAGTATTATTGATAAGTAGTAAAACGAGTTAAGATGTATGAAGTGTTTTGTTTACTAGGGTCGGGTTGTTGGGAGGGTGGTGGGCCCTTGACACAACTCTTAAGTGATAAGACGACACATGCCTTCATCCGAGTTTGAGAACCCTTGATCTAATACATGAAGAGGGCACATGTAATGAATTTTATTTCGAGAATTAGCTGAGCATAAACTTAAACACACACACACAAAAAGAAACAAGATATAGGCACTGTATTCTGTTTAATGTCGAGGTCACCTTGAAGATATCTCTGTTAATTAAGTCTCTTCTAACCATTAGAGCAGACGGCGAAGCGGCACGTGGGCAGGCTGGCTGAACGCCAAGCAGATCGGACGATCTATCAGAAAGTTTGGAAGCCATTCAATGGCGCCTACGCCTCTCCATCTCCACCCCCACCCTTTTCCCTTCTTCTAATTTTTTAAAATTAATTTTTCTCTTGGCTCATTTCCTGGTGTATATTATATTAAAATGATGACCTTGTAATTTTTTGTAGCATCATTATTTTAAAGCAGGTGGTTCAAGGTCATCTATTGTTTTACAAACAATGCATTATGGGCTGCTGACGTCATCTATTCATGCATCTTATTGCCAGGTGCGCTTCTACAGTAAGGAAAAAAACATTAACCTGTAACCTGTATCTTTTACTATAAACATAAATGTGTGTGCAAAGTTTAGCATTATCATTATACTGAAGACTAGTTGTATTAATGAAATATATTATAATATAAAATAAGAGAATATAAAGCACGATATGGTGAAGTCGTGTACGCTAAAGTAAGCTAAGTCAAAGTAATATACGATAAGGTTATCTAAGGTAAGGTAAGCTTAGTTAAGGTAAAGCAAGCTGAGGTAAGGTATTAAAATAAGTTAAGGGGTAATCAGAACGGCTCATCCATATAGGCGAACTAGGCGGCCGCGTAGGGCGCAAAATTTTGGGGGACGCAAAATTGAGGATTTTTTTTAATTTGGGGATTTAAAAATATAAACTATATCAAAGTTTAGTGCTTCTGTGTGCTACTAGCATAGACATACTAGGTAATGAAAGGCGAAGGGTATTTTATTTAAGTTGTCTTAGAAAATAGGAAAGTATGCCCTAACACTAGGCCTACTCAGTTTGGCAACCTCGCTGTGCGTAGCGGAGTGCAAAGCGGCAACCCCACATTCCCCCCCCCCCCCCCGTTCACATCCTGGATGCGATGTGGCGGCGGAATATCACACTGAAGATACGTGACCTTCATGTTGTTGCCAATAGAGAATAATCGAGGTCAAGGTTATGACAACATGTGAGGAAAGGAAAGTGGAATTCAAAAAAGGATTTGAGTCCTTAGAGAGCAGCTAGTCCCCTGAAAGCAAGAAAAGGATTTGAGTCTTTAGAGAGCAGCTAGTCCCCTGAAAGCAAGAAAAGGATTTGAGTCTTTAGAGAGCAGCTAGTCCCCTGAAAGCAAGAAAAGGATTTGAGTCTTTAGAGAGCAGCTAGTCCCCTGAAAGCAAGAAAAGGACTTGTCTCTAGAGAGCAGATAGTCCCCTGAAAGAAAATTTTTTTGTTACAGCTAGAAGTGATTTAAAATTCAAGAGAGCTCTGGTTGGTGCTAACGAAGTAGCAGAAGTAGTTGGAATGGAACCAGTAGAGAATGAGAAGGTCCGAATTAAAGAAAAAGAATGACAATGTTTGATTACGAATCAACAGGTGAATCTGTAAATATTGCAGGTAACCCATCAGATAGTTTCAAGATCCACTTTTATTTTGCTGCTTTACACACAGCTGTTAATGCGATAAAAGAAAGAGATTTTCCTAGTTAAATAAAGTATTTGGTGTCTTTGGATTTTCGTACAACATACGTGACCATAAAAACAAGACTACCTCAGAGGTTAAGTCGATGTGCAAAAACTTGGGAAAAGCATTAAAAATCGAAAAAGATGAAGGTTTGCATGAATTTGACATTACTGCTGTAGGACTGTGTTCTGAAATAAGAGCAATTTATCATCATCTCCATGACTGAGTATCAAACCATGAAGAAGTCCTAAACTACATTTACCAACAGAATCTTGAAAATAGTTTTCCAAACATTTGTGTAGCCCTTCGTATTTTGCTTACGTTGCCACTTTCCGTAGCAAGTGCTGTACGATGTTTTTTTTCAAAACTTAAGCGAATTAAAACCTATCTGTGTAGTACAATGTGTCAGGAGAGACTTGCGCCCTCATAAAAGAATTTGCTAAGCAGAAAACAAGAAAGTACCATTAGGGTTTTAGTCTTGAGTATAAATACTGGTGATCAGTATATAAAAGTGACTTTTGGATCGTAGTTAAGAAAACAATAATCCATTAGCAAACAATATCAAGTTTCCTTTTTTTAAGTGTTATAAAAAACATAAAAACTATTTGTAATCTAACTGTGAGTTTCTGTTTGTTATTAAGAGAACTGTAGGCTACATAATACAATTATAAAACCTATAAACTTATATACCTAATGTAAAACTGTGTGTTATGTAACTTGTCTAATAATAATTTAGATTTCTAAATCGTCAAAACAAAAGGGCATCGCCGGGCAATTTAGCTAGTATGAATGATTTATACATTCAAGTACAGATGTGATCATCTTTATACATTATACTTAATAACTACATCTAAATAAATAGTTTAGATTGCTGCCACTTTGTTTTGTTTTGCATTATGAATTGACGTATTTAGCTGTCCAAAAACTCTCGTGTGAGGAGTGGGGTTGGGGGGGGGGGTACTTTTTTCTAATCACATATTTTAAAGAGTGCATCAAAATTAACCATTTAGGCACCCCCCCCCCCCCCCCCCCACACTCTTAACGTTATAAAAAAAGCTTTTCATAGACTTTGCCCCCCCCCCTTTTATCTCCTTCTACAAACTCTCCACACACAGGTACAAATTCATCCCCATGTCCATGTCAATTAAACATTATAAGGAAAAATCTTTCACGTTGTCATAAATGCGTGATATATATTTTTTTAATATGGAGAGTAAAGATTTGACAATAATGTAGTATACAGTTTCATACAATTACTTACATGTAGACCTAATATAACAAATATTTAAAAAAATAAATAAAATGTAATAATAAAATATAATAATGTAATTGTAATGATGAATGGTGTGCAATAGACAGTATTGAATGGGAAAGAATCAATAGATCAATATGATGCCTGTCAAATGTAGATATGTAAATAGGAAGTTTTTGATGTTGATAAAAAAGCCATATAAGAATACTTGAAAAGACAGTTGAGGGATGTGATCTTTCTGCGATACGGACGATTGAACTCCAGCCTTGCTTTTAATAAAATAACTTAAACAAAAATTCCTCAGCTATCTTTAGAAATGTTCTAAAACTTGTGCTAGATAGGAACATAATATATTCGTAATAGTAGATACGGGCATTTAGCCGCTAGTGTTAGACACGGGCATTTAGCCGCTAGTGTTAGACACGGGCATTTAGCCGTTTGGTGTAAGATGCTGACACATAACTCTGTTTAAAATGCTCATTAAATCATATTGTTTCCCATTAGTAACTTAACTCTTGGAAACTTGAAAGTCATCATTTTAACCACGTGGTTTGACATTGATGGTGTAAGCAATGAAATACCGATGACTAAATACTCGAGTAAACAAGGGGAGACAAAGAAGAAATGAGCAATTGAGTGTTTCACTTGCGATTTGGTTTTACTCATGACTTGGATGTACAGTCATCGAGACATATTAATACAAACATTGTTGTTGTTTTTTAAATTGATGGATTAAGTGATTGATGGATAGACTGGATAGATGGATAGATAGGTAGATAGATATGTGTTAATGGATAAATTAATATATGAACAAATACACATTTGGATAGATGGATAAACGGATTTATTGATAAATGGATAGCTGGATAAATGAATATATAGACAAATGGATGAATGAATCAATGAATAGCTGAATAGATGGGTGGATGGGTGGATGGGTGGATGGGTGGATGGGTGGATGGGTGGATGGGTGAATAAATGAATACAGAGATGAACAGATAAACAAATAGACATTGGATCGATGGATATGTGAATAGAAAGATAATTAGATGGTTAGGTAGATTGATAGATAGATAAATCAATCTATTGGATGGATAATTAGATGGATTGATATATAGATAATTAGATAGTTAGATGGATGCATCGATGGATATGTGAATAGAATGATAATTAGATGGTTAGGTAGATTGATAGATAGATAAATCAATCTACTGGATGGATAATTATATGGATTGATATATAGATAATTAGATAGATGGATGCATTGATATACTCCATATGTATTTCGTTAATGGTGTCTTTATTTAAAAAAAAACAAACAACTACAGGTAATGAGAATTGTTGACAAAAAACTTCCTATCACTCACTGAAAGTACATCACGTGATTCAATTATGACGCCGAGAACATTCCCGCCACGCTGAAGTACGTAAACTGATGCAGTCAGACGTCACACATCGACGGCCCAATCGCGTCAAGTCACAACATGGAGGCCTGCAATTATTTTTTTTCTCGTCCTTGAGAAAAAAATATTTGAAATAACATAGTGTTGTCAGACGATGACCTACAATACAAGAAAAACTAAAAGCAAATATAGACTATAATATAAAATACATATATGGAAATCACACATGCTATTGCTTTTAGATTTTTATATTACCTTATGGGTGAAAATTTTCCATTCACTTTTGCCATTTTTACCTGTCATCAACCTCTCCAACTGCTCTAATAACTGTTAATGTGTACACTTGTCCACCTCCACACCCCCTTGTCCACATGCGCAACCCCTCCCGACACACAGTTTTCCACTGACCTTAATTAGTTTTTGATGCAATATTGAGTGGAACTGTATAAGTCAATTACAGGGTGTTTCTGTGCGTCTGTATGTAGGCCTATGTATGTGTATGTGTGTGTCTATGTTTGAATGGGTCTGTGTTTCTGTGTTTATATGTGTGTATGCATGTGCATGTCTGTGTGTGAGTGCCTGTGCGCGTGAGGCTCTGTCCTTGACTAAATAACTTGAACCTCCGTCACCCCCCCCCTCCCAGAATGAGTACTATGATAAATCGATCGGTTAAATGACCAATCGAATTCCTGACGTCAAATGATAGGAAATGATTTCAAATTATGCAATAAGCTCATTTAGAAAACAAGTTTTGGCTTCATTGTTATTATTTTGTTTTAGCTGAATCACCGCAACATAATGCACAATTTCGAAATACGGTAGCATGTGTTACATAAGTAAGGCATAGTAAACCAAAAACTCTATCAGTTGGAATATCAAAATAACAACAATTGTGATTTAAATTTAAAAGTCTAAATTTTAACTAGAGGTGTTAAAACCGGTTTACTTTCAAAACCGGTTTTCGAATCTATAAAAACGGTTTAAAACCAGATTTCGGTTCTATCACATGAGATGAGCCGAAAAGTAAAAAGATTCATGTTAATTGTAACTGCAACTTAACATTTGGTTTGATGTTGTTTTTATCGCAAGCCATAGTTGGAAATTTGGAATAAAAGGAACACAATATCTAAGACTAAATAGGCATTTCAAGAGTTTTTTGTGTGCGAATCTAACATTATTTATTTAAAAAATTTCCATCAGGAAGAAAAAATGTTGTACTACTTGAACAACCAACTTCCAACCAACAAACCAAAATCCGATTTTAAAAAAAACAACGGTTTTTGGTTCAAAACCGGAATTCGGTATTCCGGTTTTCGTTTAACAGCCCTAATTGTAACCATAAATGGTGTTCTCAGTTTTGCGTTCAGTAAGTTTTGGTTTAGAGAAAGTTTAATTTGCTTTTTACACGTTATGTTTGGTATGTGTTTTCTTTTCTGTGGCAACTTAGTGTTGTTTTAGAGAGTATGTTGGTTATTGTAGGGCCAGCCTGGGCAAGTTTGGACACTCAGGAAGCTGCCTTCAGGTTCATGTATATACGTTTCTTGGTCTCATCTGGAATATGGTGCAGGGGAAGGAACTTTATGTGGTCTTGCTTTTTGGGCTTGTACATAGCTTTGTACATTCCTCGTTGTAGATGTCAAATGTTCCTTGTTATTTTGCTTTCAATGCCAAATGTTCCTTGTTATTTTATTGTAAACAAGCTACATTGCCCGGCTTTGCCCGGGTGAAAAAAAAACCGGACTGTTTGAGGTGCAGATAACAAATTTATAAACTACACTTAAAAGAAAGCTATAAATCTTATATTTAAATTATAATTTTTTTACTGAATAATTTTAGGAAAGTAAATAAATATTGTAATCGGGTAAAAAAAAAGGCAAATATTTTTATTTAACAAAATCTAGATCTATATTGCCTGTAGATTTACAATGTCTTTTGTTTTAAAAAGTTTGAAAAATTATTTGTCGAAAAAAAAAAGTATAGTCTAACTGGAGAATCGAACCCTGGTCGCCCGTATAGCAGTCCACTACGTTTACCACTGAGCTATCGAAGACACATGTCCGATGTGAAAAATTATTAGACGGTATATAGGGCTAGGCCTAGATAGGTCAGTGACACACGTGTTTTCAAATTGACCAATGGGGATCCTCGGGGGGCCTAACACGGTCTTTTTATATATATAGATGACAGATGTTCCTTGTTATTTTATTGTAAATGACAAATGTTCCTTGTTATTTTGCTTTCAATGCCAAATGTTCCTTGTTATTTTATTGTAAATGACAAATGTTCCTTGTTATTTTATTGTAAATGACAAATGTTCCTTGTTATTTTATTGTAAATGACAAATGTTCCTTGTTATTTTATTGTAAATGACAAATGTTCCTTGTTATTTTATTGTAAATGACAAATGTTCCTCGTTATTTTATTGTAAATGACAAATGTTCCTTGTTATTTTATTGTAAATGACAAATGTTCCTTGTTATTTTGCTTTCAATGCCAAATGTTCCTTGTTATTTTATTGTAAATGACAAATGTTCCTTGTTATTTTATTGTAAATGACAAATGTTCCTTGTTATTTTGCTTTCAATGCCAAATGTTCCTTGTTATTTTATTGTAAATGACAAATGTTCCTTGTTATTTTATTGTAAATGACAAATGTTCCTTGTTATTTTATTGTAAATGACAAATGTTCCTTATTATTTTGTTGGTTAAAAATTTCATAACGAAAAGTTTTTTCTATTACAAAAATAACACTAAATTTTTCTAGTCAATGGTATACACCTAGTCGGATGTATTAACACATACTTTGCTTTTATACACCTTTGCCACTAAACAATATCCATACTCAATAGTGGACTTTGTATATAAGAATAGAAAACAAACAAGAAAAATTCATTAGTCGAACTGTAATTACTTCTATTTTAGATTAACGTGTACTTTTAACAACGTCAAAGTACTTTTAACTCTTAACCTACTTTGGTGGTTTAGACTTTGCGTAATCCCGTTGTTTCAAGAGTACAATTGCTAATTGTAACACCCAGTAACAGCCAGTCACATCCGGGAACACAACCCGTCACCACTGTAATTCTCCAGCGGGGCACTGAAAAAATTTCACTGAATCCTACAGTACCGTAATTCCCTCAGGGTTGGGACAACATTTTCTCCTCTTTCAACTGCGGGGGTTCCGTGGAGATGCAGTGGCGGATACTTAATTTGTGATTCAGATGGGAGTGTTAGTCATTTTTTTTAAAGTCTGTAAAGACCTTGCTGTTTTTTTTATCTCCCTCCCGTCTCTCTCCATTTTCTCCCATTAAATTGTGTCAATATTTCAGTCTAGCAAGTACGATAGCCGAAGTATTTCCTTTATACCAAAGGCTTTGACTAAATGTCTATTTAGCCAAGTATAAATGTGTATTCGGCCTTTGACTAAATGTGTATTTAGCCAAGCATGATTGTGTATTCAGTCAAATATAGACTAAATGTGCATTCAGTCAAGTATAAATGTGTATTCAACCAAGTATAAATGTGAATTCAGCCAAGTATAAATGTCAAATTTAGCCTTTGACTAAATTTTAATGTTTTAAGCTGTCACTAAATGTGTATTCAGTTAAGTATAAATGTGTATTCAGTCTTTGGCTAAATGTGTATTTGCCTTTGACTAAATGTTTTAAGCTATTACTAAATATGTATTCAGGCAAGTATAAATGTGTATTCAGCCTTTCACTAAATCTGTATTCAGCCTTTGACTAAATGTGTCTTCAGCCTTGGACTAAATGTTTTAAGCTATCACTAAATGTAGGCTATATTCAGTCAAGTATAAATGTGTATTCAGCCTTTGACTAAATGTTTTAAGCTATCACTAAATGTTTATTCTGTCAAGTATAATTGTGTATTCAGTCTTTGACTAAATGTGTATTCAGCCAAGTATAATGTGTATTCAGCCTTCGACTAAATGTTTTAAGCTATCACTAAATATGTATTCAGCCAAATAAAGGCCTACATGTGTATTCAGCTTTTTAATAAATGTGTACTCAGCTTTTTATGTAAAGGTGTATTCAGCCTAAATATTAATATGTGTTTTAACAATATTGATATGATATGTATTCCGTCTTAATGTGAATATCTAAGCATGAATTGTATCTTTTGTTCTGTTTGTTAAACTATCCTTATATCTTTAAAATCATCTGTTCCTTATATCTTTAAAATCCTCTGTTCCTTATATCTTTAAAATCCTCTGTTCCTTATATCTTTAAAATCCTCTATTCCTTATATCTTTAAAATCTTCTGTTCCTTATATCTTTAAAATACTCTGTTCCTTATATCTTTAAAATCCTCTGTTCCTTATATCTTTAAAGTCCTCTGTTCCTTATATCTTTAAAATCTTCTGTTTCTTATATCTTTAAAGTCCTCTGTCTATGTCAGGTTTTCTTTCAATAAAATAAATACCATGTACTCTAAACCTCTCATGTCAGACTCACATAGTCTGCCCACTTCTTAACTTTTTGCCACCCACGCTTCTTGTTACACTTTTAACCGTTTGTATTCTGACTGCCACAGCAGGTGAAGACTTTACTCTGGGTTATTGCCCCTTGCATTAACTTACTTTTTTCATTAAGAGCTTTTTTTTTTCCACTAAGAAATTTGCAACATTTGTAGTGAGATTTTTAAATCAAAGTTTGAAGCTTAACTTCATTTCTTAAAACATGAGTCTTGACACATGTAGGCCTACTTGTTGAAATTTTTTTTAAACGAAACAAAGACGACAGAATTCTAAAATACCTGAGAATCTATACACTTATGTAGCCTACAATACAAACAAAATAAATTCCGGCACGGTAGCCGAGCGGCAGAGATCAGAAAGGTTCTGGGTTCGAATCCTGGTGGAGGCCAGGATTTTTTTCCCGGGACTTGAGGGTGTCCCTGAGTTTACCCAGCTCTGATGGGTACCTGACACTAGTTAGGGCATTGTGCTGGCCACACACACCCTAGTATGCCGCGGCCACAGAAAATGGTGAACGCTGCTTCACCAGCCCTATGATCAGTTTGGTCCGAATGGTACTTTACTTTACAGATGAAAGTAAGATGCAGTAAATAAACTCTGGATAAACATCTTAATTAAACTATAGCCTTTTGTTTGTCTGTGCGGGGTATCTGGTCAAAGTGCTAGGAGTTCAATAGAATGCAGCTGTTTCATATCCTGAACAAGTTTATCCTAAAACATTTAAAAACTAATATTTATCTAACCGTCAATTGTTTTAATGTTAATAATGAGATTAATAACATATTTAAAAGCAGTAGATTCTCATTGTGTGTGTATGTGTTGTCTGGTTAGTGTAGGCCTAATTGTTGTCATTTTATTTAGCAGATAGTGTATGCCTTATCAAACCAGTAGCTTATTGCCATTCTGTCATTATAGAAACAAAACCTTGACCTATAATGAATGATATGAAGACATATTATATGTAGGTTTGTGTCACTGTATGAACATGTGCCAGTATATTATGGACATGTGCCAGTATATTATGGACATATGTCAGTATATTATGGACATGTGCCAGTATATTATGGACATGTGTCAGTATATTATGGACATGTGTCAGTATATTATGGACATGTGTCAGTATATTATGGACATGTGTCAGTATATTATGGACATGTGCCAGTATATTATGGACATGTGCCAGTATATTATGAACATGTGCCAGTATATTATGGACATGTGCCAGTATATTATGAACATGTGTCAGTATATTATGGACATGTGTCAGCAGGCTCTATCAAAACGTGTTTCGTATCTCCATTGACCTTTGGAACGTCCCCCATCTATATATAAAGATACACACATATAAAGATAAAGATATAAAGCTATTTCGTCATGAGATTATATCCAACTGATACATATGATAGACGTATCATGATGAGTGGTTATCTTATCCTATTAACAAGTTGATGATTGTTTTATTATGTTTTAGTGTCTAGTATGATAATGCCTCGTTTTTTATTGAGTACTTTGGATTGCATTTAGGCCTACTATCAAAGTTTACTTCATCGGTTGACGTGTAACCATCATAACCGGACAGAGTCAGGGTCGCGGCCATCAGGATGGGTAGACTCAGGAACGTCCTGCAATCCCGGGAACAAATCCTACTACAAGTGGTAATAGTGGTCAAGCTCTAGAATGTTTTTTTCTGAAGGTTTTGTGTCCGAAACCAGGTAAAAATTCCAGAATCCCCCCCACCCCCCATCTCTGAAGACTAGGAGGCTACTGGACATATTGCTACATAATCCTCTGTGTGCCGTGGACACAAAAACTATTGACCTTTTAGCACTAAAGTTCCCAATAACACTTATTACTTTATTCGCTTCTTTATTTCCAGTCCAGAAGTTGATTTCACGTCTGGTTTTATGGTTGTACACATGCCAAATGTTATTGTGCGTGCCAGTTTTCGCGTCTAGGGGCTAAGTAGGTCAACAGCACAATCGCTAGTACAAGATAATAGCTGACTTCCTGTGCAGTTCATGTGTATTGTTATTATAGTAAGCCGACCAACGACCTTCACCTCGGCAACAAGTCTGGAAATAATAATTATTAACGTCTCTTGTTTTTTATCGTAGTTGTGTTTTTGCAGAGGGGTGGAAATAATGGAGGTGCCAATTGCCAATGACTTCTCTTCCCCACCAGCTGCCTTTTGTTTTCTCATTCGTAGATTAATTCTAGATTATTTCCAAACGTCCAATATCCGTACAGATAATTTATTCCACTCATGGTCGTCACTCATCAAATGCAGAAAGCGCCGACAATAAGCTTAGACCGTATTATTGTATAGGCCTACACTGGCCAACACTGGCCTACACTGGCCTATACTGGCCTACACTGGCCTACACCTGACACATAGAGAACCCATTTCTCACAACACACTTTTTTTTACGAAGGCGTCCCCAGAAAGAGTGTTAGGGTAGGGAATGGGTTAAACGTTTAGACCTGAACTTTGTTTACATTACTAAAATTGTAGGTTTCTCTCTATTTTTTCTTTCTTTCTCGCCTTCTCTTTCTCTATCCCTCTGTCTCTTTCTGCCTCTCCTCGCCATCTCCCCACCCTCCCATCTTCCACCCTCTATCCCCACCTCTTTTTCTCTCTTTCTCTTCCTCTCTTTCACTTTCTCTCTCCCTCTTTTTCTCTTCTCTCCTTCTATCCTCGCGAAATCTTTCTTTTTCTTTCCCCTTCTCCCTTCCTTTCCTCCTCTTTGTTTCCAACCTTCCTCTCTCTCTCTCACCTTCTCCCGCTACTCTCTGTTCCCCTCTCTATCCCCATCCTCAATCTCTCTCTCTCTTATCGACAGTGTAAACGCCCATGTTTAATATCATAAGTCTTTTTTGCGCAGTAGTTTGTTTTGATATTACAAATTGCATTAATGCATATTATCAATTCCCGCATGAAGGAAATTATGTCTAATGCTCAAACTGGGTGTCTGGTGAGTACGTGTGCAGTGGCGTATTTAGGCATGTTCCACATGTTCCATTGGAACAGGGGCCCCCACGCAAAAGATCTCTGATTGTCTGGCTGGTTTGTTTTTGTTTTGATTTTTTTTTCTTTTTTTTTTTTTTTTTGTGGGTAACAATGTTTTGTAAAAAAAAAGGTTGCACAATCTTAACAAGGGAGATAACAGCTAAAAATAATTATAAGAGTTCTCTCTTTTTTTCCCTTGACGTTTTCGATTTGTTTTACACTTACAGTCACCTACAGATGTGTGGAGGGGGGAGGTGGTCTCTATTGCAACCTGCTATCGCTTACTGGCGGTGTTGGCGGTTGGGTTGGGGGAGGGGGAGTGAAGATATCACGTTGTGAAATTATCCATTCATTCGTGTGTTTTGGGGGGGAAGGGGAAGGGGGTGGTGTTGTTGTCTGCTACTGTCAATAGAACTGTGCTGTGCACTGTCACTTGCGTCGAGGAAGAGCGGTGGGGGGGGGGGGGTATTATCGTTATCTGCAATGGGTGAGATTGGGGGGGGGGGGGAGAGTACGGGGTACCGTCACAAAAGAGTTCTTGAATGTCACATACGTGTCCTGTTGCCAAATGGGGAGAGGGGTAAAAAGGAAAAGATGGTGGGGGGGGGGGGGGTAGAAGTTTGTGTTGCGCTGGTTCAGACAACTGGAACTGTTACTGTTATCAAAGCTTGTACACACAGCACAGAATGAATAACACATACCTTGGTACGGATGTACTGTTTCTCTCTCTCTCTTCTTCAATCACTCGTCTCTCTCTCTTCTTCAATCACTCGGCTATTTCGTCTCTCTCTCGAATCTCTCTAGTGTATCTTTCTCGTCTTTCTCTTTTCTCTCTCGTTTTCGTCTATCTCTCGGCTATCTCGTCTCTCTCGCTCGTCTCTCTTTTGTCTCTCTCTCCCTCTTGTCTCTCTCTCGTCTATCTTTCTCGTCTCTCGCTTTCTTTTCTCTCTCTCTCGTTTCTCTCTGAGTCGGCTCTTTCGTCTCTCTCTCGACTCTCTCTTGTCTCTCTCTTGTCTCTGTCGTTTCTCTCTCTCATCTCTATCTCTCCAATCTCTCATCTCTCTTTCTCTCTCTCGTCTCCCTCTCTCGTCTTTCTCACTCTTCACTATCTCACAAGCTTTACGTGAAAGAAAACTTAGCGGCAGACATAAAAACTAAAAACGAATAATTTTGTGTCGCTCCTGTATCTACCACACACTTCCCCATTTCCACCTAACTCATAGGTTCTCAACCTTTTTCGGCTCACCGCCCCCTTTTACAATTTCAGTGTTAGTTCTTCATTGTTTAATTTCTTCTCACAGTTAGCCTAGTTCTTCATTGTTTATTAATTCAATCAATTCTTCTTACAGTTAGCCTGGTTCTTCATTGTTTATTAATTCAATCAATTCTTCTTACAGTTAGCCTGGTTCTTCATTGTTTATTAATTCAATCAATTCTTCTTACAGTTAGCCTAGTTCTTCATTGTTTATTAATTCAATCAATTCTTCTTACAGTTAGCCTTGTTCTTCATTGTTTATTAATTCAATCAATTCTTCTTACAGTTAGCCTGGTTTTTCATTGTTTATTAACTCAATCAATTCTTCTTACAGTTAGCCTGGTTCTTCATTGTTTATTAATTCAATCAATTCTTCTTACAGTTAGCCTAGTTCTTCATTGTTTATTAATTCAATCAATTCTTCTTACAGTTAGCCTGGTTCTTCATTGTTTATTAATTCAATCAATTCTTCTTACAGTTAGCCTAGTTCTTCATTGTTTATTAATTCAATCAATTCTTCTTACAGTTAGCCTAGTTTTTCATTGTTTATTAATTCAATCAATTCTTCTAACAGCAGTTAGCCTAGTTCTTCATTGTTTATTAATTCAATCAATTCTTCTTACAGATAGCCTAGTTCTTCATTGTTTATTAATTCAATCAATTCTTCTTACAGTTAGCCTAGTTCTTCATTGTTTATTAATTCAATCAATTCTTCTTACAGTTAGCCTAGTTCTTCATTGTTAATTAATTCAATCAATTCTTCTTACAGTTAGCCTAGTTCTTCATTGTTTATTAAATCAATCAATTCTTCTTACAGTTAGCCTAGTTCTTCATAGTTTATTAATTCAATCAATTCTACTTACAGTTAGCCTAGTTCTTCATTGTTTATTAATTCAATCAATTCTTCTTACAGTTAGCCTAGTTCTTCATTGTTTATTAATTCAATCAATTCTTCTTACAGTTAGCCTAGTTCTTCATTGTTTATTAATTCAATCAATTCTTCTTACAGTTAGCCTAGTTCTTCATTGTTTGTTAATTCAATCAATTCTTCTTACAGTTAGCCTGGTTCTTCATTGTTTGTTAATTCAATCAATTCTTCTTACAGTTAGCCTAGTTCTTCATTGTTTGTTAATTCAATCAATTCTTCTTACAGTTAGCCTAGTTCTTCATTGTTTGTTAATTCTATCAATTCTTCTTACAGTTAGTCTGCCCCTTAAACATGCCGGCATTGGCCCCATTCGGAATCAATTAGAGTTTTCCCCCCTTGCCGTAATCCGTACCTATTAGGTTGCCAGCAGTTGCCCGCATGGCGCCCCAATGAAAAGCGATATCGCTATGCTAGGAGGCCTTAGTAGGCCAAAATGGCCGCCATTTTGGCGTCGATACCCGCGCTGATACCTGGGTCGATTATGGGCCAATGCGGGCATTAGACATGCGGGCGCGATTAGGGTTTGCCGGCATTGGGGCCTAATGGATATCCCCCTCCCTTCTCCGGCTTTTCATTTCGTTTCCATATCGGGCCAATGACGGTAGTTTATTACCAGCGCAATGCGGTTTTTGCCTTCATTGACCCGTATATTTAGTCCTTATCAAACCAACATTGGGTGGATTCGGATTTTACCTTTATTTACCCACTTTTTCGTAATTATAATACAATATACAAAAACAATTATTATATAAACACATATAGTAAAAACAAGTAAAACAAAACAAAGAAAGTGATTTCGTTTATATTTTATTATATTTGTATTCAAAATATTTTTTTGCAACACAATAAAAAGTATATATTCAATCAATAACGCAAAACGGTGACAGTAAATAAAGTGCAAAAACATGGAAATGGTAGAGTATTGAAGTTAATAAATTTTTTTTACATAACTACATAAAATAATTTTGGTAAAGTTAGTGTAATAGTACAAAATAGTTGGACATAATATATAGATATGCCTAAACAATAAATATGATATAATATAAATAAAATATTTTATTTTTATTTGATATACAACTTAATGTATTAATTTAACAATAGCCATGCAGCAGAGTAATGGGAAAAAAAATTTATGGGAAAATATATATAGGCCTACATCATTACTACAAGCCTACATAGAAATATATATTGATAATATATAGCACTATGTAAACAGACATTATAAGTAAACATTGTGCAATCAAAATAAAAAACAAAATATGTAGGCCTTTGCAAGCCAAGTAGGCTAAACTATTTTAAAATATAGGTATACATTCAAAATACCAGTTTTTACAAATTTTGTGGAGAAAAAAATGTTATTGTCTAACAATAAAATAGCATTAGTGCAAAATGGAAGATTAATGGGACAATATCATTTAACCCTGAATAATGGGCAGACCGATAATGTATTCCAATAATTAATCAATTTAACACTCTTGCTAGGCCTACAACAGTAAAGATAAATTTTACACAATAGGCCTACAACTAAAATTGCTTTATTTATTTAAAAAAAGGACTCAAAATATCTTTAACACAAAAACATGTAATATATTGAGTAAAAAAAACATTAACATGCACAGCAATGGATTCAAATGGAACACAAGATATTTTAGGGCTGTAATTTTTTTTTATACTACACACACACACTTATATTATTTTAGTATGCTAACTCAAGTCTTTTTCACAAAACATTAAATAATGCAATAAAGTATCATCTTTATTATACTTCTCCTATAGGCATATCATAATAATAATAAATAACATTTTGAACCAATTGTGATATTGTAAAAAGCACAGTAATGGAAATGGAACATAAGATATTTCTTTAAAAAAAATATACAGTTGAATACATTTGAATATTATAGACAATCAGACACACATACGGTTAACCAAAAAAGAGGGTCTACATTCATTAAAATATTATGTAATGATTACCGTTAAAAGTACTACAATTATTAAACAAAATTAATAAAACTTTTGACACAACTTGTGATATGGTTAAAAAGCACAGTAATAGGCCTACAGTAATGGGTACAGAACATAAGACATTTATTTAAAAAAATATATACATGATTATAAATTGCTTGAAGTTAACCAATATGAAAAAGTAAGCTCTACACAGAATTATAAGTTGTATGTTTACCAAAAAAAAAAAAACACATTCATTATAATGTTATATATTATTATATATTTAAAATTCATTATATTATAACCAGATCAGTTACGGTAAGTCTTTTCAGAAAAATGTATAGTACATATATTATATCACTTTAAATTATACAGATAACTTTTAATTTTTCAAAGTGAAAATATTTTAACAAAAATAACACCCACCAACTAAATGCCACAATTGACAATGAGTACTGGTACTTAGTTTAACCAAAAGATTTATTATTTTCAAAGCAACTTTCATAATTAATAAATATGAGCCATTTAGAATACTGTGTACATTTTTTTGCATTCAAAGAATATATCCATGAATATTCAACCACACACTGCTTCCACAGGAAAAATTAAACTGATCTGCTCATACTATGGGCTATAAATAAGTCAAGGCAAGCACACATGTGAAAGTTTTCTAAGTATATCATGGTCCATTCATCAGCCATTATGTAATCCTACAGAAATCTTTAATTAGCACTGTCTGGTGGATAACACATCTTAATATCCTAGTAGAGAACGTTTGTATATACTGCCAAATGCACACAGGTTCTTCTATTAAATCCAGCCATAGAATTGTCCATGCTCAAATGAATTGTGAATAAAGTACACTATGGTTGTGGAAGGACCTGTCTTGTCAGGCAACTTAGCAAATGCATTATTTGCGAATTGTTTAAGTCAAAATCAACTGGATGTGGTCTTGGTTATAGTATTTGTACAATAGTCCATATTTCATAAAATCTCCAGATACATAAAAATGTCAGATGCTGATCTATTGGGCCCTCTTGGGCTTTTTTGTAACTGTTGTTTGGTTAATTGATGAGTACTGCTTTCCCTAAATGTTCACACCTGGCACTGGCTCATCAATAACTAATTGCCTGGATGATATACTAATCATAGCCCACAAATCAGTCTCCATTCATCATATGTAGACTGCAGTTCAAGCTTCATCTGAAAATAGAAGTGAAATTTGAATTATAACAAGTTTTTCCATTAAAAAAAACAATGTTAACAAGGATAAACAGATCCAATTATCAGTTTTAAAAGCAACAACTGTTTGCAAGCAATTTCTTTTAAATTTAAATACGAGTTATCACTGTTGCAGAATAAACAGCACAATTTCGGCTTTCATAGCATGTGACATTACATTAATAAATTGAATTTTTCTTTTGGTTGTTATGAATAAAAGGCATGAATATGATAATCAGTTTTAAAAGAAAAGTATGACACAAATCAATACCTAGATGCCTAGTTTCAACTGACTAGAGACTTATTTAGCTTTGAAAATAAAGTATAACACAAGTCAATATGCACATTTTAGTGAGGTTTAGTAGCTTACAGATTGAAATAAATTTCTCCTTGGCCTTACCTTCCCCTAAGTTTTATTAAATTATGTTTTCAAGCATTATATTATTAAAATTGTTAGAACTACACTATGGTTAAAACCTATGGTTAAACAAGTCTAACAAGTATATGCACCTAGATGCCTAGTTTTAACTCGACTTATTACTTTACAAATAATTTACTCACCCGCTTATTATATCATCTATTTCCATATCATCTGTATAGAGTGGCATAGACTAAGACCTTCCAGCATGAGATTCTGAAAAAAAAATATTTAACATTGAATCCTTAATGATGCCTTGACTGATGAAATAATAAAGCATGGGCTTTAAATATAATCAAAACATATTTATGAAATTTAAAAAAGATGAATACTTATAGACTTATAGGCTAAACTTGGATTACACAAATTCCTCAGTTCAAGTCAATCAAGTCCAATAAGTTAATATAAATTCACTATTTAAATATCATGATATGAGCCTATATGTATAATATATATATTGTATTTATTTTTACACTAGGCCTATATCTATTTAAATTTTATTTAAGTAGGCATATTAGTCCTTTAGTTAGTTATTGTTTAGACTAAGTTTAAGGTTAATAGAAGTAACAATTAATCAATCTATACTACTAATATTTAGTAATACTATACACTATATTACTATATTAATCTTTTCTTTACATGGTACTTACTCACCTGTTTATTAAAAAATCAACTCTATCAGATGACTGCATGAATGTTATCTAATAGTTGTAGGCCAGGGTGCAGCCTAAAAGAAGACTGTTGAACTTTTGACTCGACTCTACTCCAAACTAGCACTCCACAGCTTCCAACTTCAGACTGAAAAAAAATATTCCTGTTAACTTTTAATTAAAATACAAATAAAAAAAAAGCCTACATTACAATAGTCATAGTGTCACATTATAATTAGTAGGGCCTATAATCCTATAAACATAAACTAAGTAAGACTATAGGTATAGGCTATTACAAAGCAGTATAGGGTCTAATCATATTGACCTTGTCATATTTATATAACTATATAACTATCAACAAATAGTAGGATAGTTCAATATTAATGGACATGTTGATTAATATATATAGGCCTATTGTATAGTAGGCTATAGCCTATAATATAAGTTTGCGCATATATAATTATCATATTGACAATTATTGCATAGTCATAGTAGCCTATTGATTAAACAAAGTGGCTATTTGGACCCGATAGACTTAGTAATAGTAATAGAAGATAGTATCGGTTAGTTTATATAGGCATAGGTTTGGGATGGCTTTATAGAACTGTTTTGTAATAGTTAGTATTGGTTAGGTTATATTGGATATGGATATATTTGTTGTTTTAGTAATTATTTTGCTATTTACTATAAAATATAGTTAGAATTACAATATATTTTGAGTTTTCCCCATCTTTTTTTTATATATTTTTATGGGTTCTAAAGAATTTTGTCAGACGCTGGGTCTGAATAGCCATTTAATTTTAAAGGAACCCGGGTCCGAAGAGCCGCAGCCTTGATTAAAAAATGATAATCATCTGTCATCTATTTAAATTCATTTTATATAGGCTATTTATAATTATAATGATATCTGCGTAGACTAGAAGGCATACTATTCGGCTAATGTGACTTACTCCACTTCTTGTGTTTAAGTGGTCATCTGCTGTCTGGAATCTTCACACCATAGTCCAACCGATAACTGAGCATAAGACTGAAAAAATTGTTAAAATAAAAATAAAGGATTATTAATTTAATTAGTTCTTACCTAGTCTAGTTATAAAGGCCTACTACTACTAGTATTATAATTATAAGCAGGCCTTAGGACCCTTAGGTCTATGCAATTCATGATTCAGCTTTATAAACCTGTTCTTATTTTCCTGTAATGATTCGAGTTTAATAGACTATAGTCTATAGGTATATGATTATTTATGATATATAGGATTATAGGCCTAGATCTATAGTAGGCTATATAATTATATATAGTATAGAGGTTATATAAAAAAGAAAAATATTAATACATTATATTATAGATAATAGTCATAGTAGGCCTATCCTATTTTTTTATAATATACTAAATTATAGAATTTTATAGGCTAGCCTATCATTACTATCAATATCCTAGATCTATATATTTAATATATTATAAATTATAATATATATAATATATATATTCCTATACTATAAACTAGGCCTATACTGTATACTATATTAGTATATTGATTAATTTATATGAAGAATGAAGGTTTACAATTTAATTTAAGCCTGAAATAGACAAGACTATCTTAGACTTAGACTATCTAATCTAGATAGTCTAGATCTAGACTAGATTTAGATGGTAATGGACTAAATGACCAAATTCCAAATGGTAGGCCTAAGGGCCTAAGGCTAATACCTCCTATTACTCCTAATAATACTAATACTAAATACTAGTAATACTAACAGGCCTACGGTAATTCTAATATATTAAATATAATTATTAAGTATTAACTTATTAACATATAAGTCTTATATAGGTCTATTCGACAATTCGGTTGGTCTCGTGGCATATGAGCTTACCTAGTATATAATAGAATTTATAGAAAAAAATGTAATCCCTCTGCTCGTAACAAGAGTAACAAGAGAATTAGAACAATTGTGAATCAAGAAACAGAGCCTTTAACTTTATCGACAAAATGGCGCGCTACGCACCATCGAGTTCTTTCATTGGCTGTAAGAGAAAAAAAAAACACACTAAAAACTTAGACTACAAATGCAAGAAACTAATCTCTTACTGACAGATCTACTGACCAAAGGTCATAAAACTCTTTTTTATCGCTTCAACGTGTGTCCAAACCACATTGCCACTTAACATTTAAATTCACACATTCTATTGAAGTCTGTCATCTCAAGAGCAATTAGGTTTCTAGTCAGACATTTTACAAGTTGGCCCGTAATAAAAAAAAAAAAGGGAGCCTATTCCATGCAGGGAAACGCGGCTGAAACCATTATAATTATAACAATTATAAGGCAAGATTAGGGGAAAACCTAATCGAGTCCATTTATGCGTTTTTAAGGCCATATTAAGACCTAATCTCAATTGGGTTATTCCATATATACAATAAAATCTGGAAAAAAAATGTAAAATTAATAATAAAAAATTGAAGACTATTAGATGTTAAAATCAACCTACCTGGTTTTGAATTTTTTTAAAAATTATTTTAATATTTTTAATGAAACTCAAATGAAAGTACAAAAAAAAAATATTTGTATTCATTTTACTCGGTAGATCTAGATCAATTCATAATAAAGAATTATTTTTTTTTAACTTAAATATACAATTTATTTTTTTATAAATGTCTAGGTCTAGATTAGATCTAGTCTATCCTATTTAAATTCTACACAAAAAAAATAATTTAAAAAATGAGCTTAAACTTTATTAATTATGTTTCAATTCCTAAAAAAAAACATTTAAAAAATGATATTGAAATTTCTAACATCTAGCCTACGCCGGCCTACGGTACTAAAACTAACTCGATTTATAACTTTAAAAACAGAACTAATTATAAACGTTTATTCCATCAAACAGTTAAAAATACATGAAAATGTTATAAACAACAATATACAGATCGTTTATTACTAGATATCTATATAATTTAGGTTGCAATACTAGTCTAATTTATTTCAAAACTAACAACACAAATAACTAGATCTAAATCTATTGAAAAACACGAAGACGGCAGATATAGCCTAGAGCTATTATAAACTATTGACATGGTATCATGAAGCATGAAAGAAACATGAAAGAAACCTCGCACTCTTAGACTCGATCCCACTGAGTCGGTCATAAAACTTTTTTTTTCTCTTACCACTTCACGGGATGACCTGGGGCTATTCAATGATATGGGCAACATCACAAGAAGAAAGAAAAAAATCTTTTAGATCTTCTAACCACAGTCGCCATAAAACTGGTCTCTATTAGCACTTCAATACGTGTAACTCCAAAACACATGGCCACTTAACGTTTAAATTCACACATTCTAATTAGGTTAAGGGTATTAGGTTTCTATTCGGGCATTTCAGAAGTCGGCCTTAAGAAAAAATCCTAAAAGAAAACAATTTGGCATTCATTTGAGAATCTACATTAGAACGCCGAATATGAATTTCCCACATCGGTACAATGCGGTTTAAACCTAATGACTAATGGGGCCAACAGTTGCCATCACAAACGGCAGCAGTCGGCAAATGATTTTCATTTGCGTGTGTTTAAGGGGTGGTTCTTCATTGTTTGTTAATTCAATCAATTCTTCTTACAGTTAGCCTGGTTCTTCATTGTTTGTTAATTCAATCAATTCTTCTTACAGTTAGCCTAGTTCTTCATTGTTTATTAATTCAATCAATTCTTCTTACAGTTAGCCTGGTTCTTCATTGTTTATTAATTCAATCAATTCTTCTTACAGTTAGCCTGGTTCTTCATTGTTTATTAATTCAATCAATTCTTCTTACAGTTAGCCTGGTTCTTCATTGTTTGTTAATTCAATCAATTCTTCTTACAGTTAGCCTAGTTCTTCATTGTTTGTTAATTCAATCAATTCTTCTTACAGTTAGCCTGGTTCTTCATTGTTTATTAATTCAATCAATTCTTCTTACAGTTAGCCTGGTTCTTCATTGTTTGTTAATTCAATCAATTCTTCTTACAGTTAGCCTGGTTCTTCATTGTTTATTAATTCAATCAATTCTTCTTACAGTTAGCCTGTATCTTCATTGTTTATTAATTCAATCAATTCTTCTTACAGTTAGCCTAGTTCTTTATTGTTTGTTTAATCAATCAATTCTTCTTACAGTTAGCCTGGTTCTTCATTGTTTATTTATTCAATCAATTCTTCTTACAGTTAGCCTAGTTCTTCATTGTTTATTAATTCAATAAATTCTTCTTACAGTTAGCCTGGTTCTTCATTGTTTATTAATTCAATCAATTCTTCTTACAGTTAGCCTGGTTCTTCATTGTTTATTAATTCAATCAATTCTTCTTACAGTTAGCCTAGTTCTTCATTGTTTATTAATTCAATCAATTCTTCTTACAGTTAGCCTAGTTCTTCATTGTTTATTAATTCAATCAATTCTTCTTACAGTTAGCCTAGTTCTTCATTGTTTATTAATTCAATCAATTCTTCTTACAGTTAGCCTGGTTCTTCATTGTTTATTAATTCAATCAATTCTTCTTACAGTTAGCCTAGTTCTTCATTGTTTATTAATTCAATCAATTCTTCTTACAGTTAGCCTAGTTCTTCATTGTTTATTAATTCAATCAATTCTTCTTACAGTTAGCCTGGTTCTTCATTGTTTATTAATTCAATCAATTCTTCTTACAGTTAGCCTGGTTCTTCATTTTTTATTAATTCAATCAATTCTTTTTACAGTTAGCCTAGTTCTGCATTGTTTGTTAATTCAATCAATTCTTCTTACAGTTAGCCTAGTTCTTCATTGTTTATTAATTCAATCAATTCTTCTTACAATTAGCCTGGTTCTTCATTGTTTATTAATTCAATTAATTCTTCTTACAGTTAGCCTGGTTCTTCATTGTTTATTAATTTAATCAATTTTTCTTACAGTTAGCCTAGTTCTTCATTGTTTGTTAATTCAATCAATTCTTCTTACAGTTAGCCTAGTTCTTCATTGTTTATTAATTCAATCAATTCTTCTTACAATTAGCCTGGTTCTTCATTGTTTATTAATTCAATCAATTCTTCTTACAGTTAGCCTGGTTCTTCATTGTTTATTAATTTAATCAATTTTTCTTACAGTTAGCCTAGTTCTTCATTGTTTGTTAATTCAATCAATTCTTCTTACAGTTAGCCTAGTTCTTCATTGTTTATTAATTCAATCAATTCTTCTTACAGTTAGCCTGGTTCTTCATTGTTTATTAATTCAATCAATTCTTCTTACAGTTAGCCTAGTTCTTCATTGTTTGTTAATTCAATCAATTCTTCTTACAGTTAGCCTAGTTCTTCATTGTTTATTAATTCAATCAATTCTTCTTACAGTTAGCCTGGTTCTTCATTGTTTATTAATTCAATCAATTCTTCTTACAGTTAGCCTAGTTCTTTATTGTTTGTTAATTCAATCAATTCTTCTTACAGTTAGCCTGGTTCTTCATTGTTTATTAATTCAATCAATTCTTCTTACAGTTAGCCTGGTTCTTCATTGATTATTAATTCAATCAATTCTTCTTACAGTTAGCCTGGTTCTTCATTGTTTATTAATTCAATCAATTCTTCTTACAGTTAGCCTGGTTCTTCATTGTTTATTAATTCAATCAATTCTTCTTACAGTTAGCCTGATTTGAATTCTACTCTATTAGAAAAGAGAGTCTTAAAACTAATTAAATCTTTCTTTGTAATGATAAAAATATTGAGGACATTATTAAGTGATTCAAAATGTTGACAATAACTAAGTATGTCTTCGTCAGTTTTTTCTACAGATGCAAGATATTTGCTTCCAATGTTGTGTTTGTATAATAGATCTAGAAGTATTTACATAAATGCCAAAATAACAATGTTTGTTTTAATCAAATTAAGGTAAAATCCATGCCATTGTATATTCCTTTGTTGAAAACTTGTTAAAATCAGTTAGCCTAAATATACTAGATCATTTTTACTAATTTTTTTAGATTGTCTTTAAAAGAATCATCTTTGATCTGTAAAAGCTCCAGCACCGAATCAAAGATTCATAAAATCTGTTTAATTAAGCAAGCACCTTTTTGGTGGCCTGCGTACCTTTCTGTATTCCGTAACAAACTATTGTACTCCTCGTCATACTGAAATGAAACAACGTGTTGGTTGTTATTACAATTCAAGTTAACCACGTGACAAATCTATTTCACCACTTTCTTAATTAATATGCAAGGTAATATTTTTATTAATAGAGATTCTCGCTCTCTCTTTCGTTTTCTCTCTCAAACTTTCATTTTTGGTATTTGGGCAAGTTACGGGTTGCCTGAAACAGTAAGACGAAGCTAAGAATAGTGTTATTTAATGCCCAATTGCACAGTACAAAACTAAATTCGAAACCCTCATTATAATATGGAAGGAAGCCATTTGTTTTTGACTCAATGCAGCGGTCGCTAGAGACGCTACTATAGTAAAATGAGAATGGATATTTAGGTCTACCATAAATATATACAATATATATAAGGCCTATATTATCTTTCATTATAGGCTTACTTTTATATAAATTTGACTTAATTACCCATTTTCTTTTCAACATTATAGGATTAGGCCAATATGATGTAAAATGTAGGTCCTTTTACCCGCTACTGATTTGAAAAGATAGCCTAGGCGTAGCTCGGTACCGGTTACTAAATTGCCACGGCTACCGGTACATAAATATATACTTTTTAAACCAAAATAATGTTAAAATTATAAAGGGATATATATAATTCACAATGGGTTTAAATAGTATGGCGTCGGTATTACTTCCGGAAACAAAAAATGCGATGGCGCATTCTGTTCTATTACTATTCTGTGAACACCACTAGGATCTCCTCAGGGACAAACTATGCACTAGAGCAGGGGTTGGCAACCTTTTGCTTACAGTGTACCAAACTAGGATTTCTAAATCATTCAGCGTGCCAACAGCTGAAAGTCGAACTGCTCAACTACATGTATATTGTTTTTATAAGACAATTTATTTTAAGACAAAACGAAAAAGAAAATCATTAAAGCGTTTCATATTTAAAAACAAATTAATTTATTCGTTATTATCATCTTTTTTTAAAAGTACATTCATAGCTAATACACAATTTTATTGCTCAACTGAAACATTAATGGTTAATGTATCAAGATTAGAATTAGGTTTTCTAGATATAATACTAGTAAAGGTACTAATTGAGTTGCCAATAATAATTGCTTTAAATCCTGTATAGTTTGAAGTTTGAACTCAGTATAACTGTGGATTTCACTTTTTATTGATTAATAGAGCTTTGATGGTATGACGATCACTAGTCACTATTAAGCTGAATAGATACGTAGTAATCATACAAACTGGGTAGATAATATATTGTTTAAAAATGTATATATAAATTCTTTAATCATAAAAATATTTATATAAATTTCAACTATCTTTTATAGTTTAATAATTGTAAAGTTTTACGTTGTAAGCCATTAAATTTTTTTAAAAGGAAACAAAAAAAAAATTATTAGAAACATTAACGCCAAAAAAAAAATAAAACGGGCTTATTATCTCCCTTTAATAAATTTCTCCATATTATTTGATGCTAGTGATGCCAAACGAGTTAATTTTTGTTAATATAATTAGTGTTACTTATAAGCTGTTATTTCTTTATACAAATTCTCCATTATGCTATTTTTCAACATGTAATTAGATGTATAAAATAAATTTACGTTGTAGATAAACATTTTCTGCATTAAAAAAGTCGATTTAAGGAGTTCCTATTTTTTAATCATTAATTATCGCAACAATTGCATAAAAGATTATAATTAATTAAATTAATGCTTAATTAAGAGAGATGAGCATAAAAACTCTTTAAATGTAATTAGCATGTATCAATTAATGAGCACCTTTTCCTTAAATGCTCTTCGCTAATAAAATATGTTCATTAGTGTAAAATTAAACCAAAAGCTAAAAGAATGCCTTGCAGTTAGCAACAGATGACTTTCCTAAGCAGCTTCCTTTCAGATTTTCCCGCAAATCGTCACATTTCGATGCCATTTTTTCGAATGTTTAAAATTTAAAGAAATGCTATTATCCCTCCACTATACAAATATCCAGATCTAAGTTGTTTGTAGTAAGATCAAGCCAGTAAGGCTTGATGTGGTATGGACACAGGAGTCCATGAATTTGAAAGTCTTGCCTTTGTTTAGAAAAATCTGCATTGAGTGCTTCAATGTAGGTCTGAAAACGCTCATCTATCTTAATTTTCCTTAATTTTTTTTTCTGATCGCCAACTGTGGACCTTGTCATTTTTAATGCTTAGCTCGGGTCCTCAAGCAAATGGTACAAAATTGGGCAAGTTTCTAAGACCAGGGAGATTTCCCTGTTGATCTCAAAATTTGGTACCAAGTGTCAAACCCATTGGTATAGATTTTACTCCCCCCCCCCCTGTTTCTCCCTTCTATAAGAGTTGAAACAGTTCGCTTTGAATTCAGTTCCAGTGCTGGTCTCTTAAGAAGACAGATTTTCATTTTAGTTAGAAAGTCAGATCTAGCTATAGTAAATATTGTTCTGCCTAGATTACTTAGTTTACCAGTGTTTATACCAGTTTAGTAACGTAGTTTTGCATTTGTTCATGAATTGTCGGCATGTTTACTATTTCACATTCATCATTGAATTATTATTTCCAACCAATTTGCTGCCATTTGCATAATACTCGATAGCGATTACAAGCACATAACGCCTGTAGCAACTGACAGTGTTGTCACTAGCTTGAGCCGGCGGACTAACACATAGCCGTCTAAAACAGGAATCATTTTCTTAGATCTATCAGTCAGTGATTTTATAGATTATAGATAGATCTAGATATATAGATAGATTGATAAATAGATAGATAGATAAATAAATAGAAAGATAAATAGATAGATAAAAAGATAGATAGGTAGATAGATAAATAGATAGATGGATAAATAGATAGATAGATAGATAAATATAGCTAAATAGATAGATAAATAGATAGATAGATAGATAAATATAGCTAAATAGATAGATAAATAGATAGATCAATAGATAGATAAATAGATAGATAAATAGATAGGTAGATAGATAAATAGATAGGTAGATTAATAGATAGATGGATGGATAAATAGATAGATAGATAAATAGATATATAGATAGATAGATAAATATATATATAGATAAATAGATAGATAAAATGATAGATAAATAGATAGATAGATAGATAGATGGATAGATAGATAGATAGATAAATAGATATATAGATAAAATGATAGATAAATAGATAGATATATAGATAGATAGATAGATATATAGATGGATACAGAAAGATAGATAGATAGATGGATAAAAAGATAGATAGATCGATAAATATAGCTAAATAGATAGATAAATAGATAGATCAATAGATAGATAAATAGATAGATAAATAGAAAGATAGATAGATAAATAGATAGGTAGATTAATAGATAGATAGATGGATGGATAAATAGATAGATAAATAGATAGATAGATAAATAGATATATAGATAAATAGATAGATAAATGATAGATAGATAGATATATAGATAGATAGATAGATAGAAAGATAGATGGATAAAAAGATAGATAGATAAATATAGCTAAATAGATAGATAAATAGATAGATAGATAGATAAATATAGCTAAATAGATAGATAAATAGATAGATCAATAGATAGATAATAGATAGATCAATAGATAGATAAATAGATAGATAGATAGATAGATAAATAGATAGGTAGATTAATAGATAGATAGATGGATAAATAGATAGATAGAAAAATAGATAGATAAATAGATAGATAGATAGATAGGTAGATAAATAGATAGATAGATGGATAAATAGATAGATAGATAGATAAAATGATAGATAAATAGATAGATTATATATTAGATAGATAGATAGATAGATAGAAAGATAGAAAAATATAGATAAATAGATAGATAAATAGATAGATAGATAAATGATAGATAAATAGATAGATAGATAGATAGATAGAAAGATAAAAAATATAGATAAATAGATAGATAAATAGATAGATAGATAGGTAGATAAATAGATAGATAGATAGATGGATAAATAGATAGATAAATAGATAGATAAATAGATAGATGGATGGATAAATAGATAGATAGATAAATAGATAGATAGATGGATAATAGAAAGATAGATAAATAGATAGATAAATAGATAGATCCATAGATAGATAAATATATAGATAAATAGATAGATAGATAAAAAGATAGATAAATAGATAGATAGATAGATAGATAGATAGAGAGAGAGAGAGATGGAGAGAGAGAGAGAGAGAGATTGAAGTTTTCACACATTATTTGAGTTCAATTTGTTTCTAATAAAACTGTTGAACATAACCAGGTGTAATTCGAAAATAAATCCCTATGTTTAAAGTTTAAAGTATTCTAAGCCTAGAACCATTGATAAACTAATAAA
Organism: Anisus vortex; assembly: GCA_949126835.1. NCBI lineage: Eukaryota > Metazoa > Mollusca > Gastropoda > Planorbidae > Anisus > Anisus vortex. The sequence goes on along the minus strand of OX421496.1, from coordinate 30,599,792 downwards.
AACACAAATCTGTGTGGAAAAACACAAGAAGTTGACAGTTGTACTTCTCTTACGCCGCGCAAGATCTCTTTATCTCTTCTCCGCTTGACCTTGACCACCCCCTTTTCT